>CM044961.1:10899210-11059722 GCA_024516035.1 Bactericera cockerelli
CGCGTATCTGAGACATGCAAAGTACCTGAGTAGGGAATTTTCGAGGGAAAATATGAGTGTTAGAAGAGGAGGGGGGATTTGAGGGGAGAGAAGTATAAGGAGTGAAAAAAAAGAGAATGAAAAGAAATGAGAGAGAAAGAGAGAGTAAGAGGAAAGAGATAGACTGTAGGAAAGATTTGGGAAAATATTATGGATAAAGAGTGTTGGAATAAGTGAAGAGAACAAGAGAGAAGGAGAAAGTGATGAGAAGAAAGAGATAAGAAGAAAGAGAGAAGAAGAAACAGAGAAGGAGAGAAAGAGAAGAATAAAGAGAGGAGAAAGAAAGAAGAAAAAAAGAGAGAAGGAGCAAGAGATAAGAAGAAAGAGAGAAGGAAAAAGAGAGAAGGAGCAAGAGATAAGAAGAAAGAGAGAAGGAAAAATAGAGAAGGAGAAAGAGATAAGAAGAAAGAGAGAAGGAAAAAGAGAGAAGGAGCAAGAGATAAGAAGAAAGAGAGAAGGAAAAAGAGAGAAGGAGAAAGAGATAAGAAGAAATATATAAGGAGAAAGAGAGAAGGAGAGAAACAAAATCGCTTTATAAATACCCAGTTGGGACTCGAACCACTGACCTCCGATTACACTCCGCCGCCTTATTGACTAAGCCACTGGGGTTGGTGGGTGACACCGTTATATTAGTCCTCAATAGCAATAATAACTCTTTATTGACAAGACAAATATTGACAAAGGACGTGATTATAGCCTGAGGCAATCTCTGGTCATCGGAACCTTAAGTCTCGATATGAAAAGAAAATTAGAGAACACCAATTTTGAAAGGAAGAAACTGTACAAAATAATGGTCGTTCAAAATTTCCGTTTGTTCTTTGTCGTTCATTTTTTCCGTCTCAAAAACCACCTCGATGTTAAAAAACGCTAAGAAACAAAAAAATTGCTATTTTACTCGTATATATTTTATATTTTTTCAGTTACTAGCCGTTTGCCCGTGCTTTGCAACGGGACTAAATTCAAATTTACTAAGGCATGGCCGTACTGCTGGACAGCAATGCCTTTTTGAACTTTTTATAATTTTTATGGACAAAGCGATAATGGTTTTGGGGGGTCATTTCTGAGACATTTTTCGCTATCTCTTACCGTTTTGGCTAAACAACTCCGGACAAACAAACAAACATAGGTAGGTAGGTAGTAGGTAGGTAGGTAGGTAGTCCTTTTTTCTGTTTTATATATATATATCAGTTATAAGTGAGACAAATGAGGCCGCTTTGTTTGGTAAGAAGATTAAAAGAAAGAGAAATGGTATGCGATAAAAACGTTAAGGAGACTGAAATTCAGAGAAATGCCCGCAGGATTAATCTTTCACTTTCGTTTTTAGGTCGAAGCTTTTTGTTTTTTGTTTTTTTTTTCCAAGAAGGTACCTATGGAGTTATGGACACTAGGAACCACATTATCTTCTCTTACTCTGTCTTATCCGCTCAAGCAGGGTCAATGTTGTTCAACCTCATGGTTTAGGTTGATTGGTTTTGGCACATTTTTTACGGCTGGAGGCCCTTCCTAACGCCAACAATTTTATTTGATTTAACTAGGATTAGGACCCGTCCTAGATTAGGACGGTGGTTTTACCCTCCATTCGCTGGGAATCGTACCAGCTACCCACATTGTACTCACCCAGCCTGAGTAGGGCCAGCCTCACATGTACGGAGGGAACAGAATTTTCCGTGTGAAAAGTCTGCTCCGACCGGGGATCGAACTCAGGATCTCTGGACTACAGGCAGTAGTCACAACCGTTACACCACGGAGGCTGGCCACATTATGAAACAGGATTGAAGTTAAGCTAGGCAAGTCGGAGTTTCAACCAATCACAGCGCACTATGGGACACACTATGGGACATCTAAATTTAGCTGTAATCCTGTTTTATATTTCGGCGCTAGTTCGTTTTTACAACTTATCTACAAAACTTTAGGTGCAGCCGGCTACCCACAAATTTACCCACACCCCCAAATGTGTCAATATTCAGACAAGTCCCGGCCACTTATCTTGATCATGGGTACAACCAGGCGCGGTCGGTTGGAAAATGTTTTAGGGGTGCTACCACATAAACCGGACTAAAATGGTATTTACAGAGTCACTTCTTCAGTTAGGTATCTAACGGGTTAGAGTCTGTTTATCTAATAATAATAATAATTTTTTCTATATGATTTTCGTTTTTGTTCGAACTAAGACTTGAGAAAATAGTCTCTTTTTCATTTTTGTCTGGGGGTGCTGCAGTTCTGCAGCTCTTTAGCATCGCCCGCGTCTGGATACAACCACAAACCTTTTATTTTTAATACCCAAATTTATAGTCGAAGGATTTTTGAGGACCTAGGTACTTCTATTATTTTTGTTGAACACGTAAGGAGACCAGCCCTTTGTTCCAGAACTTGGATAAGTAATCTTAAATGGATCCCGGGTAGCTCTGGTTTGTGATTTTTCAGCGAATGGAGCGTAAAACTTCCGCCTCGAATAACCTCATGTGTAAAAGAGACGTTAATAGGCAAAAAAAAAAGAAAAAACCGTGCACCTCATACCAAAAACCCCTTTCACTTTCAATATCCCCAAATCTCGCTTTCAAACGTCACACAACGCACTCCTATTGGTCATTTCATACAAATAAAGCATTCAAAGTGCGTTATGTGACGATTGAGAGGGAGATTTGGGATTCCTGAGAGTGAAAAAAAACGTCAGTTTAACAAATAGGTTATTCGAGACGGATGTTTTACCCACATTAACCTCACCCAGCCTAAGTTGAGCCGGAAATAGCTAGGCATCCCGACTATCACGAGGGTTTGATTGGTGACCCATTCAAGTCTTAAACTTACTGGACGTAATAACCTAACTTCAGCGACAGTCAAACATCTTCAAGCTAATGAACTATTTATTATGGTTTTATAGCAGAAAGGGTTGGGTGGAAGAGATTGCCACAGGCAATAACCCCACCCTTTAGGTTGCTCCATTTTCTTTTTTGTTCTTGTTTCTTTGTTCAATCTATTTATTTTTTAGTTTATAATTTCATTGTATTTTACTGTATATATTTTTGTCTTACCTAATAAAGCATACTATAATAATAATTATAACTTAATACGTACCTCTTTGTGATTAACAACCAGGGGTGGTATGTTAGGAGAGGTAATAATTGTGCACTGATAGTCGAGTGGTTAACGCGCTAGTCTAGTAATCCAGTTGGTTCGAATCCCACTCCTCACTCAGTGCATGAACTTTTCCTCATTAATTTGAGTTTCTGACCTCATAATAATAAGACTCTGAGGGTTAGGTGGTAGTAAATGCTTTGAGTATTAACCTCGCCTAGTGGTTACCTTCCATTAAAGTGTATTATTATTAGTATTAATAATAATAAGTATGTTCTACTTCTACACCAAAACAACTAAAAGTAAAGTTTTTTTTTATAAGAAAAAGAGAAAAAGAAAACTTAAATGACCATGCCTTTTGTCACGCACATAATACGTAGAGCAAAATTGAATGCAATAAAAAAGTATTTAAAAAGTTCTTGAAAATTTAATTATACTTGGTAAATTAAAAGAGGAAAGTTTATTTTTTAACTACCTAAATTTACATTTCTAACATCCTGGTTGAAAGTTTATAAAGCAGTTAAAGTACACCACCTTAAATTACAACAGGGATTGGTTGTTGGTTCATTTTATTTTACTTGTAAAAAATAAAATAAAAATGTTTTTATTACCTACCTCTTTTATTTTCAGACAAATATACGTTATAATCAATGATTTATAATAAAATTCCTTTGGAGCCATAAGTATTTCGTTATTTTCGTGAAAGTAAAAAATCCGATAACGCGTTGAATGGACCGGTTCTTTGGATCACCGAAGTGAAGCAACGTCTAGCGAGGTGAAGACTTCGTGATGGTGGCATTCCGGCCCAACCCAGGCTGGCTGAGGTTAATGTGGGTAGCAGGTTTGAGAATTTCCTGCGAATGGAGGGTAACACCCCCGTCGTTATATGACCGTGCGGTTGAAAGAGTCGTTAAATCTAATTTAAAAAAAAAAAAATCTTTCATCGGGTGGTATTCGATTTGAAGTAACCGGATTACCTGAATGACCAAACTAGTACCTTGACCACCCGACCACGAAGGCATGGTTTATTGAATACATGCAGCATTTCTTGTAACAGGACTGAAGTTAAGCAAAGTTCAGCCTGGTTTAGGCATAATTTTTTTTTTTTTTTTTAATCTTTATTAGGTAGAACAAATATATATAGGTACAGTAGAACACAATGAAATATAAAGAAAAACAAAAAGATTAAACAAATATACAAGAAGGAAAAAAAGAGAGAAATGTCCTACCTAAAGGGCGGGGTTATTGCCTGTGGCAATCTCTTCCACCCAACTCGACCCAACATATTGAGTGACAAGACCTTCATTCCAGCACTCTCATACTCAAAATCTCCTTTCCAACCATCAAATTAAATTTGACACAAATCATAAAACAGGATTAAAGTCAAGATGACCCAGCCCTCCACTTGGGCTATTGTGCGCTGTGATTGGTTGGAACTCCGACTTGTGGGCGTGTCTAGATTCTCTTAACTTTTTTTTTTGGTTTAACGGCGCTTTAAAATGGCGGTATCTCTTAACTTTAATCTGGTGGTTTTCTAGGATTCTATACTATTTCACTAGTCTGGTAATCCAGGTAGCGTAGGGATCCGTTGGTTCGAATCCCACCTAGTGTATGAATTTTTACTCATTCTAAATGAATGTTTCATGCGTATGACGCCTATAGTCATTATTTCAAGATGTTCTCCTGTGCGTATTCATTTTTCTGGATTCTTCCCCTGTGTGGAGACCAAAATTTTGGTATTTTTGAGTTGAAGTACGCTCATAGGCGTCCAAGAGGTGGTGCTATCCGAGAACGCAACGTGTAGCCAAGGTCATTCTCTATAAATTCTACAGTGTAGTAAAAACGGTATTCTACCACATTTTTTTTTTTTTTTTTTAAGAAAATCGAAGCGGTTTCGGAGATACAAGTGATTTAGTATTAAATCTCAAAATTCCCACGTGTATACAATGTGAAACAAGCACGAGGAAGTATTGTGTCCATAATTGGCAGTGTTTCTTTTAACATGTCTTTATTTATTTATTTATTTTACTTGTAGAATCGTATGCCGTTTGCAGCCTATTATGAACATTATTTGAGCAGAGAGCCCAGGAACAGAAAAATGTTAAGTAGGTATGGACTAGAACTAGCATAGTACTCACTCTTACCTCTTACCACAAACAGAAGGAAAGTACTTTCTTCCGATTTTTTTAGGTAGGTATGTTGTGTAGAATAAAAAAAAAATGACCGGAAGAAGAACTTTCTGTAAATCTGTACGTACTGGGTTAAAAAAAAGTAGAACTAGGCTATACAGGGAAGGGCACATGAACATTATGTGGTCAAGTTCTTGGTACACAAACAACCAATAGAATGGGGTACAACATCATAGATGTTGTGTAAATCTATTACGAAGTAATAAAAACACAAGGCTTTCTGTACCTATGATGTTTTATTTAGTTTGCAAATGCCAATTAAGAGTCAAAGAATCTGCCGGCATTGGGGCTACAGCTTTTGGAAGCATTGTTTTTAACAAGGATTGGATTCTTTGGGCTAGGTACGCCATTGTTTTCTTGACTTCACTTTGCATCAGGAAGTGTGGGGTGGGAGTACAGGAAAGATATGCGTCCAGGAGATTCTTTAGATAGCTTCCCATCCTTCACCACATTTCCACCAGAAGCACATGTCGCCATCTGATGGAATGATGTTTTTGGTTGTTGGGAGTCTCTGTGAAATCAATCTTCTTTCTCGTAAATTTCTTGTTTGCTGTGAATTTTGATACTAGTGTTATGGTGTTGAGCAGGCAGTGTTAACATAACATCAGCAAGTTAAATTTTGAACATCAGCAAGGAGAATTTTGAACATCAGCAGGTAGAATTTTGAAGATCAGCAAGGAGAATTTTGAACATGCACGTGGAATTTTGAATATCAGCAAGGAAAATTTTGAACATCAGCAAGGAGAATTTTGAACATCAGCGAGGAGAACTTTGAACATCAGCACGTAGAATTTTGAAAATCAGCAAGGAGAATTTTGAACATCAGCAAGAGGAATTTTAACTTCAGCACGTTGAATTTTGAACATCAGCAAGGAGAATTTTGAATATCAGCAAGGAGAATTTTGAACATCAGCGAGGAGAACTTTGAACATCAGCACGTAGAATTTTGAACATCAGCAAGGAGAATTTTTAATATCAGCAAGGAAAATTTTGTACATCAGCACGTGGAATTTTAACTTCAGCACGTTGAATTTTGAACATCAGCAAGAAGAATTTTGAACATCAGCAAGGAGAATTTTGAACATCAGCAAGGAGAATTTTGTACATCAGCAAGGAGAATTTTGTACATCAGCAAGGAGAATTTTGTACATCAGCAAGGAGAATTTTGAATATCAGCAAGGAGAATTTTGAACATCAGCAAGGAGAATTTTGAACATCAGCAAGGAGAACTTTGAAATTTAGCACGTAGAATTTTGAACATCAGCACGTAGAATTTTGAACATCAGCACGTAGAATTTTAAAGATCAGCAAGAAGAATTTTGACCATCAGCAAGAAGAATTTTGAACGTAAGTGTCATCCAGCAAGAAAAATCTTGGCAATCAGTGTAATCTAATAATTGTGTATACTCTAAATTTTGTTGTGTTGTAATGGTGTGCGAGTTTTATTTAAAATAACTTTTAAAATTAATATTTATTTATTTTCTTTAAGTGGCCAATTAAAAGAACTATGTATATAATTTGGCCAGCATGAAACGAATATTTTCTATTAATATAAAAATCATTTCTTCCATTCAGGTAAACCAGATAATTCTGGAAACTTACTACTTGTGTGATTATTGCCTGGGAAAATTAGATTCATGTAAGGTGTGCCGCGATGGCTAAAAGGTTGGGAACCACTGCTCTATAAGATGGTTGTTTTATTTTATTTTATTTTAAATGTACAAATTGCTTTCAAATATATTTATGAGAATCTCTTTGGACTCATACGTGGCGTCCAACCACTGATCATATAACAGAGAGGGAGCCTTACCTGTCTCGAGTTGATCAAATTTATGTGTCCACCTCTGAACAGCTGATGGTCCCTCTTTCAACAAAATAAATCCCGGCTTCTGATTGGTTCAATTTATTTGAATTTTTTTGTTTACCTCATGCAGTGGCGGGTATTTAAACATCCTTAATTTTCACATCAGATACCAAATCTTATATTACTACATAATAAGTAGAAAATAAGGAAAGTATAAGTGGAAGGAAAGAAAAAATTAACTGATAGGTAAGTATGAATAAAGTAAAAATATTATTTTTAGAAGAATGAGGTAGTTTAGGTACCCAGCACTCTTTCGCGAGAGAAATATTACTACAACTCCGGCACTGATTTTGAAATCAGCTGATGGTCCCTCTTGGACGCAAATCTTGATACACCGGGTTCCCTCTATGTTATATGATCTCAGTGCGTCCAACGCACACAGAAACTATCGAGATAACGTCGATAGGCGTTCAACGCACTGTAACGTAGGTATCAAAAATTGATACCTACGTTACAGGCGAAAAACCAAATAGGACGCCGATGTGCGTCATACGTATGGAAACGTGTTGAGTTTGTGACCACATAATAATAAGACTCTGAGGGGTAGGTGGTAGAAAATGCTTTTAATATTAACCTCTCCTGGTGGTTACCTTCAACCAAAGAGTGTTATTATTATAATCCTGTTTCATGATTTGGCCCTTTTCTTACACTGCCTGATTAAATAACTGAAGAGTCCCGTTATTCAAGCAGTTCTTTTAGGGCCAATATTATGTGGTCGAATTCAAAATCAATGAGGCAAAATCCATGCACTGGGTGGGATTCGAACCAATGGATCTCCATGTTACCTGAATTACCAGACTCGACCTATTCATGAAAACAACTTCCACTTACCTCATAATAATCAGCAGCCTGTTTTACCTCGAGTGTCACGTGTCACGGATTGGTCACGCCTCCGTCACGTGGGCATCGTCACGTTCGGTCACGGCCGATAAAATTGTCACGGATTGTTACGTGAATCAAGGAAAGCTCTCATACTAACGCGTGATTCGGGGTTTTCTCATGAGTGTTAATATGCCTGGGATTCTTGTAAATTTAGATTAGGTTACAAAAATAAAATTATAAAAAATATACTAAGTAAGTAATATTATCACACAATGTGCGATTGAAAAATAATATGTACACTTACAGGCGTCTATGGAACTTGAATACATGCACCAGTTTTCATTCAGTCACTGAGGTTAAGCAACGTGCAGTGAGGCTTCTCCATATAGGTATAATTTTAATGTAATCATCAACAACAATGATAGTTGATAGCCTCATTTATAGCACAATGACTCGAATCCGCCTATATATATTTACCGAATTAAAGGACTCGAACCACCTACTTCCAGGTTGCAAGTTGGATTTCCTTATTTATTTACACTTTATTTTTTTTAAACAATCAACAACAACAAATTAATAACAATACCTAAATGTAATAAAAAACTTAGAATTATGTACAAAAAAAAAATAAAGATTTCCTGACGATGGAGCTACTGAAGTGGGTATATTATTTCAAAATAAAGGACGAACCTGGATAGACAGTAATTCAAGGGATAGGCAAAGTTTTCCTGCTTGTAAAAGCTTCCAGCTCAAAACTTTTTAGCAGGAAACCTCTATTGGGACCACACGATTTTTTTTTCTTCTACTTTATCCAGGAATCCAGGATTCCTGGTCACACTAGTCCTGTTTATCCAGGGTCAACAGTAAATCAACAATCTGATGTAAAGTTCATACGACTTTCTTTATCCCTACTGAATCGCTTAAAGAACAGTCGAAATATCTCTTCTGTCGGTCATCACTTCTTTTGCCTTTATTATGTATAGCTATAGGATGTTGCTGATATGTAAGGTTCAACTTCATAGTGTTATATTATCAAACTTATTAGATGACTAATCTACGTATAATTTAGTTTTTCTTTAATTTTATTAGTAAAATAATTTGTCTGGCTGAGGGACTATAAACAGGGAGTAGACCACTAGTGTGGCTGGGGACTATAAACAGGGAGTAGACTACAGTCTGGCTGGGGGACTATAAACAGAGAGTAGACTAGCAGTCTGGCTGGGGACTATAAACAAGGAGTAGACCAGCATTGGCTTGGTTCTTGGGACCCTTGTAAATTATTAGCCTCCTTGTAAAGACAGTGGTAGAAGTGCTGAGTAATTCCTCCACTGTCTGGCTACCATCGCTCACGATGACGCCACCCTATGATGATGAAGGAGAAGTCTTATGGCACTTCCAGAGGAGAAGACAAATCTCAGGTAAATCCTCACAGGTACCAACTTCTGTGTTTCAATTGATAAGGCGGCGGACTCGTAACCGAAAGGTCGCTGGTTCAAGTCTTAGGAATGGCATAATTAAAGGTTGGTTAGTTGTCTTGAGTAAGTGACCCCTTCATTGATTAGCTATTTTGCTTTGAAAAGTCTTTCTTTTTTTCTTTTCTTTTTATTTCTTAAGAATACCTATGGCACCTGGAATTGCCCTGTGTGTGTTGTGGTTGAGTGTTTTGTTTTATAAAGTGTTGTTACACCGACTTATAGATATAAAAAAAAAAAAAAAATACCAATCTCGATAGCTCGATCAATAAGGCGACAGACTTGTAACCGGAGATAGGTTAGGTTGGTGGTTCAAGTCCCAAGCTGAACAAAAATTTCGTAAAGCGAGTTTGAGTAATTGTGATGATTGTGATGTTTGAGTAATTTTTTTCTCTATTAATAAATTAGTGAGGCCCAAAACGTAGTTGAAATTTACATAGTAAAATTTGAAATATCAATTTTTGCCAGTCTATACAAGAAAATAACCAATAATTGAAGTCCTATTTTTGGAGTGTACATTGAACAAAGAACAGAATAAAATTTAGCACAAAATTTGGAGTGTCCAAATAATTCTTATTTACATTTTTTTTCTTCCGAAATTGTCTAAGTTACGCAATCCTTCACATTCAATATCAACGAGATGCCTGACATAGTTCACATGAGAAACCTCCGAAACAGAACAGACAACATAAAAGTACAGAACAAAACAAAGGTCGAATATAAAATAAAAACAATATTCCCGATAGATATTTAAATAATATAGTCGCAGGTAAAAACAGTAGAAAACAATAATTCAGACGTAAAAAACTAGAAACATCAAACTCGCGAAAACATTGTTGATCTTACTCTTATTTTTCGAAACAATTTTTTTCTCGAAATCAAAAAATAAATCGTAATTTTGTTTTCCTCAAAAAACCTTTCGTTTTTTTCTTTCGACGGCACGGCTATCTTGGGGCCGCTGTCTCTCGAACAACAGGCAGGAGCCGAATACCTGACGAGTGTGACTGTTTCGAAAGCTTCGGGTTTTGCTTTCTCACGCGAGAGGGGTTGGGGGTGGGGAGGAGGGAAAAAGGAGGGGCAGAGAGAGGGAGGGTGGGTAGAGAGAGGAGGTTGTGAGGAGAGACTCGCGGTGGGGACATAGAAAGGAAAAGAAGGTAGAGGAAAGGAAGAGAGAGAAGTAAAAAGAGGATAGAGAGGGCGGGAAGTGTAAAAGGATGCAGAAGAAGGGAATAGGAGACGTAAGAAAGAGAGAAAGAAGGATAGAAAGAGAAAGAGGAAATTTAATGATAGATAGAGAGGGGCAGAGGAAAAAAGAGAGATAGATAGAGGGGAACAGAGCAGGTAAAGAAAAGGGTAAGATATAGAAGAAGAAGAGGAGAGAGAGAGAGAGAAAGGAGAGATTATTCAGTACCTATGACGGAATGGTACAAATTGCGCCTGTCTCCTAGATACGAGAGGAAGAGAGAAAAAGAGAGAGAGTTTCGAACCGAGAACTTCTGTGTGCACACCCATTTCTAAAATTTAATAGAATCACGAAAACCAATAGTATACCTACATTATTATATTATCTAGGTATAAAAGTCGTATAGGAAGTATGATATGATACCTTTTGGATAGCATTTTGATGGATAAGAGATTACAAAGAGAGAAACAAAGAGTGAGTGAGAGAGAGAGAGAAAGAGAGAGAGACAGAGAGAGAGAAAGAAAGAAAGAAAGAGACGAAAGAAACAGAGAAAAAGAAAGAAACAGCGAGAGAGAAGGATAAAGAAAAATAGAAAGAAACTAAAAAACACAGAAAGAGAAAAGACAGAGAGAGAAAGCAAACAGTGAGCTTTTGCAAATTGTTCATTTAGCACAGGAAATGATGTGAAAGTTGCAAGGTGCATCGTAAAATAATAATAATAAAATGTATAGACAACAGTATAATATGCTATACCTCGAGTATGTGCCTCAACCATATAACAGGACTGAAGTAGAGAACATTTCACCAATCACAGCACTCCATGAAGTTCTCTGATTGGTAAATTTCCATATTCCTTTTGAGATGTTCTCTGATTGGTAGAATGTCCAATTGTCCATATTCCTTATGAGATGTTCTCTGATTGGTAGAATATCCATATTCCTTTTGAGATGTTCTCTGATTGGTAGAATGTCCATATTCCTTTTGAGGTGTTCTCTGATTGGTAGAATGTCCATATTCCTTTTGAGATGTTCTCTAATTGGTATAGAATGACCATATTCCTTTTGAGGTGTTCTCTGATTGGTAGAATGTCCATATTCCTTATGAGATGTTCTCTGATTGGTAGAATGTCCATATTCCTTATGAGATGTTCTCTGATTGGTAGAATGTCCATATTCCTTTTTGAGATGTTCTCTGATTGGTAGAATGTCCATATTCCTTATGAGTGTTCTCTGATTGGTAGAATGTCCATATTCCTTTTGAAAGATTCTCTGATTGGTAGAATGTTCATATGCCTTATGAGATGTCTCTGATTAGTAGAATATCCATGTGCCCTATGATATTTCCTTAGATTGGTAGAATGTCCATGTTCCATTAAAAACATTATCTGATTGGTAGGATGTCCAATTTCCATGTCCCTTGTGACACATTTTTTGATTGGTAGAATGTCCATGTAAGACAATCTCTGATTGGTAGAATTTTCATGTAAAACAATCTCTGAATGTTAGAATGCCCATGTTCTCTGTGAGATATTCTCAGATAGGTAAAATACTAGAGTATTCAAAGGTGTTCATGTGAGAAGCTCTCCGATGGGCTACAATGAAAACTAAATGTAGAGTTGGTATTTTGTAAGTTTTAAGTAAGTTATCATATTTTTGTTAATCACTTTTGTGAGATACCACAACTACTCAAACTCGCTTTCCTAAATCTACGCTAAAACCGGGACTTGAACCACCGACCTCCAGATACAAGTCCGCCGCCTTATTGATCAAGCTACTGAGATCAGTACATTTTGTACAACCCCTGTAATACTTCTACTGCTTATATCATGGCATGTTCAAGAAAGCATATACTGTGCAAGGGTCAAATGAGACCTCAAAGGGGTAGTTAAGAGTTAATCTCTGTTTTCAGCAAATCTCGCTCGCGATAAAATCTATAAGTTGTCGCCACAATTCCCCATTCGTGCAGTAGCAACTACATTAGTAGTAGCTGTAGTATATTAAGTAGCAGTAGCTGGGGTAGTAGACTGGCAGCGGTGGTAGCATTTCTTGAATGTCAAGGTTCCGAGCTTGTAATTTATTTATTTATTTAGAAACTCTTTATTAGTAGAACATATATATACAGACAAATAATGGTAAAATAAAATATAAAATTGACAATATTAATGATAAAAACAAGAAAAAAAAATAAACAAAATATATACATATGTCCTAACTAAAGGGCGGGGATATTGCCTATGGCAATCTCTTCCACCCAACCCTTAATGTAATGATCTTCAGTGCAAGTTTAAATCCACTGAATGGTGATTAGTAGTCAGCCTACTTGGCGTAAAGGTTGTGACTACTGCCCGTAGTCCAAAGATCCTGAGTTCGATCCCCGGTCGGAGCAGATTTTCACACAGAAAAGTATGCTCCCTGCGTACATGTGAGGCTGGCATTTCCGGCCCTACCCAGGCTGGGTGAGGTTGATGTGGGTAGCTGGTACGATTCCCAGCGCATGGAGGGTAAAACCCCCGTCCTAATCCAGGACGTTCAATAAAATAAAAGCGTTAGAGTTAGGAAGGGCATCCAGCCGTAAAAACTGTGCCAAAATCAACCAACCTCAACCATGAGGTTGAACAACGTCGACCCTGCTTAAGCGGCATAAGACAGAGTAAAAAAAGAAGAAGGTGATTAGTAGTCTGGTAGTTACTGCCGTGAACTGGTAGTCAATGAACGAACTGGAAGAAAGTCATTTTTCTTTTGGAAGAGGAAAAATCTTCTTCCAGTTTGGTTAACCAAAATGGATTTATAAATTTTTTGCTTCAAGTTCTTTTATAAGTCAAGTCCATTGTTTCTCTTTAAAAGTACCGAAACGCATTTTTCTTTCACGAATAGTGGGGAAGCTAAACTGGAAATATTTGAAATAAAATGGAAATATATATTTGGCAATACCGACCTGGAAAAAAACTATTCAAAGGAAAAAATATTTTTATAACTTTATTAGATTATTCATTATTTATTTGATGGGGAAAAAAACAGAATTACATATTATTTATTATTACTATTATGTGGTCACAAACTCAAATTAATGAGGAAAAATTCATGCACTGGGTGGGATTCGAACCAACGGATCGCTACGCTACCTGGAATACCAGACTAGTGCGTTAACCACTATTACTCAATACAAAATTCGGATCCGCACAATAGTTATCGTGTTACAAAAAGACCTCATGTCTACCAAGTTGGCAAAGAAAAAAACTTAACACCTCGAGCCAGCGTCAAAAACACGTGAATGCGCATGTTCAGTTACGCAGGTTCACTCATGTATAATGCCGTATTTTTCTTTCTAACCAAAGTTAACCAAACGGGAATAAAATGAACCAAACTGGAAGCAAGTCATTTTTCTTTTGGAAGAGGAAAAATTTCCACTTCCAATGTTAACCAAAGTGGAAGTAGAAAATTCTTGCTTCCAGTTCTTTTATAGGTTAAGTCCATTGTTTATCTTTAAAACTAACCAAACGCATTTTTCTTTCATTTTTCAATGACCTTGGAATAAAATAGAAATATTTGGAAAAAACCTAACCAGGAATTTTTTTTTAGTTAGAAAAAAAAATACGACTTAAGATTGTTAAGCAACGAGACTATAGACGTATTTTTCTTTCTAACCAAATTGGATGCAACTGGAATAAAATGAACCAAACTGAAAGCAAGTCATTTTTTTTTTGGAAGAGAAAATTTTCCTCTTCCTTCTTCCAGTTTGATTAACCAAAATGGAAGTAGAAAATTCTTGCTTTCAGTTCTTTTATAGGTTAAGTCCATTGCTGTTTATCGCATTTTTCTTTCACGAATGTGTTGAAATTGACCTTGGAATAAAATGGAAATATTTGTAAATATCGAACCTGGAAAAAAAAATTATCCAAAAGAAAAATACCCCTTATCAGTCATCACCTGGTTATGATGGGGAACGCAGGCTATTCACAAGGGAAATAGTAAGATGAGTGGGGTTGATGCGGGTGGCTGATTCGTGAGTTTTCAGCCAATGGAGGTGAAACAACCCCGTCCAAAGTCTTCTGATGTCATGAGAAAAAAAAAAAGATATGCAGGAAAAAAATATTATTATAATTAAACAGTTTATTATACAGGGTCTTCATAAAGTCTCACCCAGGCCTAGGTTTCTCGAAAACGACTCAGAATATCAAAAAACGCAAAAACCCGTATTCCTTTATATTTAAGAGGATTAATTTTCAGCCAAAAAAATTTTGCCTACACGGCCCCAGTCAGGCTGGGCATGGACCAACTTTAAAATCTTAAATAGA
Source organism: Bactericera cockerelli (assembly GCA_024516035.1). Taxonomy (NCBI): domain Eukaryota; kingdom Metazoa; phylum Arthropoda; class Insecta; order Hemiptera; family Triozidae; genus Bactericera; species Bactericera cockerelli. Next base: position 10,914,149 of record CM044961.1, read on the forward strand.
ATGGTATGTCTTGTGGCATATTGTTTTAAAGGTCTTATTAAGAGAAGTTCATTACAACAAATTTAAGTGAGCTACGACTTACCGTTCTTGAGATACAGGGTCGGACGTCCTGCGTAATATCCATATATTTTGACCTATAACTCGTTAACCGTAACTTATGGAGAAAATTTTTATTGTTAATAATAACTCCTTATGGCAAGAACTTTCGAACAAGTTAAAACTTGATTTGTTTTTTCCTTAAATTTTTTTCGACTGTTCGTCCGGCTGGCTGACGAAACCGACCAGAACCTAACATCAACAGAGTATGTCGAGTTATAACTTGTTAGAAAGGTCTTGTCATAAGGAGTTATTATTATCATGAAAAATTTTCTCCATAATTTACGGTTAACGAGTTATAGGTCAAAATATATGGATATTACGCAGGACGTCCGACCCTGCATCTCAAGAACGGTAAGTCGTAGCACACTGAAATTTATCGTAATGAACTTCTCTCAATAAGACCTTTAAAACAATATGCCACAAGACATACCATTCTATTTAAGATTTTAAAGTTGGTCCATGCCCAGCCTGACTGGGGCCGTGTAGGCAAAATTTTTTTGGCTGAAAATCAATCTTCCTAAATATAAACGAATACGGGTTTTTGCGTTTTTTGATATTCTGAGTCGTTTTTGAGAAACCTAGTCCTGGGTGAGACTTTATGAAGACCCTGTATGTGTATAATAATACATAATTATGTACAATACAAATAATTATTATAACAATGAAAAAATGGAAACAATATATAAAATTATACAATAAAAAGGAAAAAGAATAGAAAAATATAGTATATTTAAACATAATTATGAGGACCATACGTGCAAAAATGAACATCTCCGGAAATATGAATTTTCAGTATGAAGAAAAACTGATATTATGAAAAGTAAAACAATATAGAAACAAGTATGGATCTGTTCAGATTTGATTGATACGGTCATTTTGAAAGCGCAATTACTATGGGATGTGTTCGAGTAAGGTCATTTATTGTTTAATTTTTTAATTCCGCTCAGTATAAACTGTTAGAATCAATTCCTAACTCCATTTTTGTATTTTTGGAGATATTCATTTTTGCACGTATGCTCCTCATATTATGTCCTAACTAAAGGGCGGGGTTATTGCCTATGGCAATGTCTTCCACCCAACCCTTATTGGACTAATTTAACTCTTCCTTCAAGTGTTTATAGAAAAAGTGATAGTGGAATAGCGCAGAAAGGGCTAACATGATCCAAAACATTTCTTTACGAACTTTATGCCAATTTAACAGCATTCCGCTCAATCCTCCCCACGGACACAGTACCATACCCATTAGAAGAGTGTTCTCTGAAATACGCCATTCCATCTCGTGGTAATAGCCACGGTACTGTCTTTCGCCGTTCCTTTCAGCTCTTTTCTTATCTATGTTATATAGGAAACATACGATGAGAGAACCAATCAGCTGGAACTCAAAATACCCTTTACCAGGATTGTCAGGAATGTCAGCCATGATTCAGGTTTCACAATAGAAACCCAGGTACAATGTACTATTATGTAATGAAAAACAGGACTATTTTACTTCTTGGGCAGTGGGCACTATTGTATATTGGGTAAACATAACTTAACACCAGAACTTTATCTACAAGGGTCCCTATCAGTACCTAGGCTTACACAATGGTATTTCCAAGGACGCTAATGATCTTGTGCTACTGATGAGTTTGGATGCGAAAGACTTGGACTGTCCGGTCATGTAAGACAGCGGATTTCTCAGTGGCACTTAACCCGTGTTAATCAATCACTCCACCAAAGTCCATGCAGTTGACAGCAGCATTTTGAATCTTCATCCACTTGTTCATCCAATCTGAAAGGGAATGCTAGGTTAGTCACCTTGACCAAGTGGGTTGTGCCATTCATCTGTACCACAGTACCAGGGTTCGAACCTAGGCTGGGTACACTGAGAAAAAAAATTATCGAGGACATCCTTGTTAGCTAGTAAGTTATCCTTAAACGAGGATGAATCATCCTTGTTAGCTAGTAAGTTATCCTTAATAATGTTATCCTCGAAAAAAAAAAGTTCTCAGTGTAGAAAATTTGCAACTCTGCACTTTCAATGACTGGATTGTCCGAGTTCCACTCTTACCTCGTGAGGAAAACTGAGTAGTTAGTTAGTTACTTGTATGAGTAACGGTCAGTGGTGGTATTATTTACTTACACTTTTTTTTTACAAAACAATCAACAATAACAATACAAATAATAATAAATTAAAGAAAAAAACTTAAAAAAAATATACAAAAATATAAATTTAATATTACAATTGTTTTGTAATCCGGGGCAAAGTAAATGCCTCAGGCATTGTCTGCCACTTATCCCCGAGTTCAGAAATTAAAAGGCTCTTCGTTACACCTGTGCTACTCATACAAATTGTGAAGACGCTCTAGGTAATCACAAATACTTGCTAGAATTTTTCTATACCTTTACAGTCCATTCATGTTTTTGGGCCAGGACCGAAAGCTGTTGAATGTTAGATATGACTGTCCTACAAGGCTATGGTTTGGCATGAAGGCTGTATCCTAGTTGCGTAAGGAGGCATGGCCCAATAATGAATTTTCCTAACCCTACTCTACACTGGAGGCATTGCCCAATAATGAATTTTCCTAACCCTACTCTACACTGGAGGCATTGCCCAATAATTAATTTTCCTAACCCTACTCTACACTGCAGGCATTGCCCAATAATTAATTTTCCTAACCCTACTCTACACTGGAGGCATTGCCCAATAATTAATTATCCTAACCCTACTCTACACTGGAGGCATTGCCCAATAATTAATTTTCCTAACCCTACTCTACACTGGAGGCATTGCCCAATAATTAATTTTCCTAACCCTACTCTACACTGGAGGCATTGCCCAATAGTTAATTTTCCTAACCCTACTCTACACTGGAGGCATTGCCCAATAATTAATTATCCTAACCCTACTCTACACTGGAGGCATTGCCCAATAATTAATTTTCCTAACTCTACTCTACACTGGAGGCATTGCCCAATAATTAATTTTCCTAACCCTACTCTACACTGGAGGTATTGCCCAATAATTAATTATCCTAACCCTACTCTACACTGGAGGCATGGCCCAATAATTAATTTTCCTAACCCTACTCTACACTGGAGGCATTGCCGTACATCGCGGACTTTACGCAAGTAGTAAACACTGGGGGCAAGGACTTCGACTGTTATAGACCTCTCTTTAAATAAATGTTCATTAAAAAAAAAGTAAACACCGGGCATGAAAGAGGAGCTTCTGGTTTTAGTTAGGGTAGACATCAGCTAGGGACAACTTGGACAACAATTTATTTAACAGACCGACAGACACAAAACCAAAGTTGTTCAGGAGGTTATGAAACGTCCAGAAATATGAAAAAAATTAAATCGGAGCAAAAATTTTTTTATACAAAAACGAACAAAATACGTCCGATTTCTAATATAAGAAATTTCTCGGAAATAATACCATACGTTCTATATTGTAGGATAAGGAAAATAAAATGCTAGTGCCCTTGTTCATTAATAAAAATATGAAATTCTACAAATTATACTTTGTTAAAATGTGCCAACAATTATTTGAAAAACTAAAACAGATACTTTTATGAATTCTACAAACATCTGCTATTTATATTTACTTATTTACCTGAAATGGAGCTCTACTAACGGCGCAGCATAAGATTTTTTTTTACTTGAAAAAAAGAAGATCGTTTTGACCAGTCACTTTTTTGTTGTCACAGCGAAAACTTACTTCTTTCACTTAAAACAGGAAAAATAGTAAACCTACCTGCCTTTATGAGTTCACAGATCACAGATGTTAGCTCTGAGAATTTAGGAGTGTTGACGGGAATTGTTGTGTAGCAAGTGTGGGGATTCAAGTCGTGTATTCCTCTTATCAGAGTATTGAACGAAAAAACAATGTTGACTCTGCTTATCGATAGGTAACAGTGATAGCTGATAGCACTGTCGAAGCCTTGAGTGGTGCGCAGCGCAGGGTCAGTTTTCTGTACCCACAACTAATACAGAATCACTGTCAGAGTCGATGGATTAGCTCAGTGGTTAAGCACTCGCTTGCCATGCGGAAGGTCCCGGGTTCGATCCGCCGTGTCGACAAAAATTTGTATTCTTAGTTTGGTTACAATTGTTTGTAAGGGATACCTTCCGGTGCGCTCGTGTTGACCCAGCACCTAATTGGGAAGTATTGTGTCACTTCTCGCCCATCAGAGGGGAGGCATACTACGGGATGGGCAGGCTACAACACAGACCACAAGCGTCCACAGTAGCTCTTGTTTCATGGCTATGAAATAAAAACGGCTGAGCCAGCGTCGATGGCATGTTGAATACACCGGTTCCCTTCAGAACACCGAAGTTAAGCGACATCCAGCGAGGTTAAGACTTGGATGGGTGACCATTCAAATTCTAATTCTCGTGACGCTGGCTTTTCCCGGCCCCACTCAGGCTGGGTGAGGTCAATGTGAGTAGCAGGTTTGTGAGTTTCCTGCGAATGGAGGGTAAAACCCCCGTCGTGATATGACCATGGCAGTTGAAAGCGACGTCAAACCCCAATTTAAAAAAAAAAAAAAAAAAACGTCCAGCGAGGCTAGGGTCTTACATTGGGTGGAAGAGATTGCCACAGGCAATAACCCCGCCCTTTAGGTAGGACATTAGCTTCATTCTCTGTTTTGTTCTTGTTTCTTTGTTGAATCTATTTATTTTTTCTTTATAATTTCATTGTATTTTACTGTATATATATTTTGTCTTACCTAAGAAAGCATACTATAATAATAATAATAATACGTCGCTTTCAAATGCATGTTCATATTTATGTCCAGGGGGTTTTACCCTCCATTCCCTGAAAACTCACTATCCAGCTACTCAAATTAACCTCACCCAGCCTGAGTGGGTCCACTCAGACTTCTTACTTATAGCACAAGTAACTGGCTACACAAGGAGCGTGACGATTTTTCTCCCGTCACGCGTCGCCGTCACGTCGGTCACCAGCTCAGAAAAGCTAATGCTGCTTTGTGACTCTGTAAGAGCATTGGCTGCCGACCCGTAGGTTGCGGGTTTGAATCCTGGCCAGTGCGGAATATCGACCGAGATTTTCCGTTTCCGGTATGGCATGGATGTAAAGTTAGGCGGGTCGTACACTGAAGAAACGCGTTTCACGAAACGCATTTCTTGAAACGTGAAATTTGGATTTCACAAAACCGATAGGTTGAAATACACAGAGGCGCGTACACTGGGTTACAAGAAATTACAGTTTCTAGAAATGCATGAAACAAGTTTCGTTGAAACCGAAATATTTGGTTTCGTGTGATTCAGTTTCGTGTGGTCTCTCGGTGATAAATTAATTAATCAGTATTTAATAGACCGTAGAGGTTATTATTATTTAGTTGTTTTACTTCCGAGAAATTTCTAATATTAGAAATCGGAAGTATTGAGTGCGTTTTGGTAAAAAAAAATATTTTTTGGCTCCGATTTCAATTTTTTTCATATTTCTGGACGTTTCATAACCTCCTGAGCAAATTTGGTTTTGTGTCCGTCTGTCGGTCCGTCGGTCTGTTAAAACGATTCCTTGTAACGCTCAAATCTCGGTAACTACTCGACGGATTTTGGTGAAATTTTGCACACATCTAGGAGACATTCTGTAGATGGTCCCATTTTAAATTCATCGAATTCGTACAAGCGGTTCTGGGTGAAAGAGACCATGCGCCTGACTACTAACTTTTTACTTAAACTCTTATATCTCATGAACGGTACACCCGATTTTGATGAAATTTTGTATGTATATGCATATTATCATTTTACATCGGCTATTTATATTTATTTTTTAACTAACTATCATTTGACTCTGATATTTAAGAAAATCCGAAATTTTGGACAAAAAAGTAAAAAAATAAAGACCACAATTTGCCGATACAGAATTTTTTGTAGAATTTAGAATGTAGAAAAAACGATATTCTACCATATAAAATAAATTCCAAGAAAATCGGTTCAAATCACGAGGAAGTACCTATTGTGTCCACAATTGGCAGTGTTTTTTTTCTACTCACAAAAAATGGACTTTCAAGTGAATCTGGTAGAGACTGTAGAAAAGTATCCCTGCCTATATAATTAGAAGTTGAAAGAATATTCTAACAGGGATTTTGTCCAATGTAAATGGGAGATGGTGGCGCAAGAAGTGAACAGTAGAGGTTAGTATTTTTCAAAGGTTTCTTATTTATTTATTTTTCATGTAGGTAGACAGTATCATCTTCATCGGATGACATGACGAACGAAACTGAACTAAAAAAGTTTCACCAATGTGCGCGGTCTAGTGAAATCCGTTTCGGGAAATTCGTTGCATGAAATGCGTTTCATGAAACGCGTTTCTTCAGTGTACGACCTGCCTTAAAATGCTCTGAAATAATGTCAATTTTTTTATTTATTTGCACTTATTTTTTTTTTTTGCAAAATAATCAACAATAACAAATTAATAACAATAAATTTAAAAAACTTAGAATTATGTACAAAAAAAAAGAACATTATTAATTTTTAATTACAATTGTTTTGTAATCCGGGGCGAAGTTAATGCCAAAACGGTTCCAGGACACAGTTACCTTTTTTTAAATAATAATAAAAAAAAAAAAAAAAAGAGATGGACTTGATTCCCACTGTCCCTGTTTCCTTAGGGAAGGGTGGGGTGGGCGGGACAAGGCAGGGGTGGGGAAAGGGTATTAAGGACTGGATATCGTTCAAGGTTGAACAGAAACCAACCCTTGCAACTTGAAAGTTTCGCCGCGAGCTAGTTAAAGTTGAACGCGTGATGTTTGAACTTCGTTTGTATCCGGTGCCGGAGTGTGAGGTGGTGTGTTGGATAAAGTTGTACGCTCATTGAATATTATTGAAATGATTATTATTATTGTTATTATGGGGATTTTTGCATGCAGAGGTAGTTGTTCTTCATCTGCGCTCATGTGAGCTAAGTCCAGATTCCTGCCTAGAATCACAGCGACTTTATTATTATAATATGCTTTATTATGTAAAGACAAAATAATATATTTACAGTACAATACAATGAAATTATAAAAAAAAAAAAAAAAAAAAAAATAGATTGAAGAAAGAAACAAGAACAAAAAATGAAGCTAATGTCCTACCTAAAGGGCGGGGTTATTGCCTGTGGCAATCTCTTTCACCCAACCCTTATATTATAAACAAACTTCCGTTGTGATTAATGACCTAAAGTAGAAAGCGGCGTTGAAGTTTTATTATATAATAATAATAAAAACTGCACCACTTTCATTCTCCCTCGAAAATAATGACGATTTAGGTTTACGAGTATCACTTCTATTATCTATATTTAGTTACTTAAAAAATCAATACTATACGGAATTTCTTCTAATTGACATTAGCTCGGTGATAAGGTCCCGGGTTCGAATCCCATGCACAGCTTGTAAAAAAAATGTATTCAAACTTTTCGTTACAGTTGTTTTTGTATAGGATACCTTTCGGTGTCAGCTCGTGTTGACCCAGCACCTAAATGGGAAGTATTAAGTGTCACTTCGAACCTTGACTGAAACAATCAATAACACGTACAACTAGCTCTCTTTATCTTATCTCTATAACTTCATTAGCTTATTCACTATTTATTTGATAAAAATAAATAATGTAATTCAACAATCAAGAGATATTTTTTCGTTTTATTAGCTTATTCACTATTTATTTGATGAAAATAAATAATGTGCTTCGACAATCAAGAGATATTTTTTCGTTTTTTTTTTTTTTTCTCTCTCTCTCAAAAAGGCCATCTCAAGAGCCGCCCTCTTCTTGTACTCTATCTAATTAACCTAGTTCTCGAGTTTGAGAAAAAATTCTCACTCCCCGTTTGATATTTTTCATGTAGTTCGAATTTCTTCATCTTCCAGTAGTTGTAAGGATACGGATTCACTTCGCCTTCGTCTATGCACCTAATACCGGCTTAATTAGTCGCACTGTGAATGAAGTTGCCACCATCTTGTTCAGTATGTTCAGGACCCGTCCAGCCAGTGTAGCGCAACAGACTTGGAAGTATGAGTTCGAATCCTGGCTGGGTAGGATTTTTTTTTGGCTAACGTTTTACTTTCCTTATCCTATATTTAGGAAAATAAAGTGGCTGTATGGAGCGTATGCCTGTATGGGCTTATTTTTGGCCCACTGCCAATCTTCAAAAAAAAGGTAGGTAATAATAATAAAAAAAAAAAAATAAGGAAATTTTTTTATAATAATTCACTTTTAAGCTATAATATTTGTGTTAATCAGAATTGTGGTATCACAACTACTCATACTTGCTTTACCAAATTTTTGCTTGACTCGGAACTCGAACCACCGACCTCAAGACTACCTACAAGTTGCCGCCTTATCGATCTAGCTACTGAGGTCGTTATTATTCAAACTAGATGGGGGTTGTGTCAGGCCCGTTTTACCGAATCGGCACAGCAGGCACGTGCCTATATTAGGCAAAAAATGGAAAAACAAAATTGCCATGATTGTTTTATTGCGCCTCTGCCGAAAGCCAACATTCGACCCAAATCACAGCTGAGCCCGGCGCTCCACCAAAACTGGCATTTCACACTAAATCTAAATTTACGGCGTATGGGCGTTATCATAGGGGTTGTGGGGGGCAGGGGTTGTAATCAGCTTGCAGGGTGTAAAAAGGGGCGCTACTCTTCGTTGTGCCTAGAGCGCTGGTAACGCGCATGGGTTGTGTCACAATGTGTCACATCAAATCCAATCATCTCGAAGTGCAGACCGACCGACAGACAGACCGACACACAACCAAAGTTGCTCAGGAGATCATGAAACGTCCAGAAATATGAAAAAAATTGAAATCGGAACAAAAAAATATTTTTTTTCTACAAAAACGAACACAGTATTTCCGATTTCTAATATTATGTATTAGAAATTTATCGGAATTAATAATATATAAATATGTACATAGGGCCATGCCTCGGGCCGTAACTCAGATACAGCCTGATGACTTGTATGAATATGAAAGTTTTTTTTTTATTTAAATAACTTATCGACACAGAAAATGACAATTCTGGTTTAACGTTAAAGTGTTTAACGCGCTAGTCTGGTAATCCAGGTAGCGTAGGGATCCGTTGGTTTGAATCCCATCCTGTACATGAATTTTTCCTCATACATTTTGAGTTTGTGACCACATAATATTAAGACTCTGAGGGTTACGTGGTAGAAAATTCTGCATTAACCTCGCCTAGTGATTACCTTCCACTGAAGAGTATTATTATTAATTCACAGAATTCAATTTCAATATTGTTCCCTTTCATAATAACATATTGTAAATTGAAAAACCCTATTACCATTTTCAACAATTCAACGTAATTGAATTCTAATTACCTATTTTTCGTCTAATCAAAAGTGATTGGAAAATATATTTCATTAGTTCCTCTCATTGGTGCTTGACTGTACAGACAAATTTGTTGCTGTGGTAATAGTGCCTTGTGGTTCATCATTGGTTTGACATCCCTAACATATACAAATCCGAACTAATAGAAGAGAAATGCACACATTGATTGACTGATTTTTTTCCGGGTTTAACGTCAGTTTCAATGCACAATAGTCATATCACGACGGGGGATTTATCCTCCATTCGCTGGGAACTCGCAAACCTGCTACCCACATTAACCTCACCCAGCCTAAGTGGGGCCGGGAATAGCCAACATCACGAGGAAGGGTTTGCATTTGAGTTGTCTCTCATCTAAGTCCTAACATCGCTTGACGTTGCTCAACTTCAGTGACAAAACGATAACTGGTGTATTCAACTTGCCATAGACACTGGCTGCAGAGCGTGTTGCTGGCGGATTGACTTTGATTCATTGATTATTTGATTAATTTTCACTGTAAGAAGAAATCTGCCTCTTTCTTTGTATAGGCGTTCTTCATACCTCGGCCAAGGTGTTGGATTTAGATGCATAACTATAATATTAAAAAAAAAAAATATTAGAACGAGAAGAAAGTACAGATAGAGGAAAATGGAGCAAAAAGCAAAGAAGAAGAGAGAGATAAATAGGAAGAAGAAAAAGAGAAAAGATAAGGACTATATTTTTTATGGTTGATGTAAAAGTAGGTGAAACAAAAAGATATAATACAGTAAAGAGCAATATATTTATTTTTATAAAGGGATTTTTAAATAAAGGAAGAGAAGGAAAGATTAAAATAGAGAGAGGGAGAGAGAGAGATAGAGACGGAGAGTAGATAGAGAGAGAGAGCGAGAGAGAGAAAGAGAGGGATAGAGAAGAAAGAGAGAGAGAGAGAAGAAAGAGAGAGAATAGAGATAGAGAGGGACAGGGAGAGAGAGAGAGAGAGAGAGAGAGAGAGAGAAGAAGAAGAGAGAGGAGACAGAGAGAGAGAGAGAGAGAGAAGAGAGAGAGAGAGAAAGAAACGAGAGAGGAAGAAGAGAGAGAAGAGAGAAGAGAGAAGAGGAAGAGAGAGAGAGAGAGAGAAGAGAGAGAGAGAGAGGAGAGAGGAGAGAGAGAAGAGAGGAGAGAGGAGAGAGAGGAGGAGAGAATAACAAGAACAAAATAAGACTAAGAACAAAACAAAACTTTACAAAACGCCATAATATTTGCTGCGCTTTTTCTTGGTCTCCAAGTATTTAATTCCCACCCCTTCCCCCTTAGTATCTAATTCCCACCCCCTCCCCCCCTTAGTATCTAATTCCCACCCCTCCCCCCCTTAGTATCTAATTCCCACCCCCTCCCCCTTAGTATCTAATCTCCCTCGCTCCACTATCTAATTTCCCTCCTAATCACCATTAGCTGTCTCTGCTACTGAGTTGTGAGGGGGCAGCCCCCCCTGGATGACCTCTGGGGGTGAAGAGACATTAGGAGAGCGAAGAAGTAAGGGACCGGAACTTAGGAGAGCAAGAATAGAACTTGCTTATTTTATTTATTTTTAAACATATTAACAACTTTAGTTGTATTTTTATTTATAAGTTTTTACTACGAAATCATACATGGGTAGTGGGTACAAAGAACCTAATCATTATTTTGTTATTGAATAATAATATTAAATAATAGTAAGCCCAAGACGTATTATTATGTGGTCAAAATACCAAGTGGTAGAGTAACTTGTCATGTCCCGGCTGGGTTTTGAACCCGCGACCTCCGGATTACCAGCCAACCCTTGACGACTGAGCTACCGGGACAGACAATCTATTGAAGTCTCTATTTATAAAGACAGGACAATTAATACGGATGACTAGTTCACTAGGGCCAAATAAGAACGATTATGAAAGAGGATTAAAGGTGATATAACTCGGGCTGATTTGTTGAAAGCCTGACGTGAGGATGTGTTTGTTTGGTTTATCTTTAATCCTGTTTGATAATTTGGCCCTAAGAAAAAATTGAAAACAGTATAAACAAAGAAGAAAGAAAGTAGATAGAAATATACACACATGTCCTACCTAAGGAGCGGGGTTATTGCCTATGGCATAATCATTTTGAGAAGGGTTGGGTAAAAGATATCGCCATGAGCATTCTTTGCCTTTTGATTTTGCCCCGCCATATATTATAAATTTAAAACCACCCACTTGGAACTTAAACTTTTTCGAATGAACCCAGAATAAATCTAGCATTATTGAGTTATTTTTGGGTTTTTTTTTTTCAAGATTTAAATCGAACCCTCATCTTCATATTCCAAGTTGCCCACTAGTCTACCCAGACGACTGCTGAGTTCGGAAGCACCCTGTATGAATACATAATATTTACATTCACGAAACAGGTTGAGAAAATATTAATTTCAGTGCCATTCAACAGAAGAGAAACTTGAATAGGATGTTCACTTCAAGTAGGGAGGTGGCTGAGATGTTGGATGAGAATAAGAAAAAGTGCATCGGGGGGTTTTTTTTTCCTTTTTTAACATCTAGGTATTCTAGAATCTAAGTCATTCGAAAATCGAGACGATCCTTAATCTTTTTTGAGGGTTTAACATCACATTCACGGTCATAATACGACAACGGGGGTTTAACTGTTCAAAAAAGATACTCAAATTACTTAGCCTGAGTATAGCCAGCAGAACATGCGGATTGCCAAAATACATTTATGTAAATACATGAGAATTAAGATCTCCTGGAAGCCAATTGGTGTTGGTACCTGGTTTCTCCGAGGTATCGCGGTGATTCAAAGAAGAACAGTCAGGGTCGATGGCGCGTTAAATGCACCGGTTCTCGTAGGATCACCGGAATTAAGCAACGTCCAGCGAGGTGAAAACTTCGTGATGCTGGCATTCCGGCCCAACGGAGGCTGGTTGAGGTTAATGTGGGTAGCAGGTTTGAGAATTTCCTGTGAATGGAGGGTAATACCCCCGTCGTGATATGACCATGCAGTTGAAAGCGAAGTTCAACCCAAATTAAATAAAAAGAATAGGTAACAAATTACTAATCATGAGAAATCTTTTTTTTTTGCCATGTCTCAACTGGAACAGACATAACTATCGAATCTGAGGCCGCTAAATAACAGCTGACAGCGTAGTTTAGTAGCTCAGACAGCAGTCTTTTTCCATTCTATTCAAAAGCCGCATCTGAGGTTGCTCCTCACATATTTATGCATAAGTAGGGAGGCGGGTCGGGAGGTTGTAAGTACCTCTCTTTACTAAAACACTTTTTACACCCCCTCCATCTTCCCCTCTCCTCTCTCTCTCTCCCCTTCCCCTACTTTCCGCAACTCTTTACTACAACCTTTTCATCATTTTTTCAATGTAAACAGGCACTCGTGTTGAAAAGTTATGCATCGTACTTAGCCGAGTATTTTTTAATCCTTTTTTTTCACGTGTACGTATCAAAATCTTGGCGTTCTATTTATAGAGCCCTCTTGTCTGGCCTTTCGCATCATGGGGCTGTGACGTCAGTGAACCTTTGATGAGCTTTCCAGCTAGTCTGGGGGGAGGAGCATGAGCTTTCCAGCTAGTCTGGGGGGAGGAGGCATGAGCTTTCCAGCTAGTCTGGGGGGAAGAGGCATGAGCTTTCCAGCTAGTCTGGGGAGAGGAGCCATGAGCTTTCCAGCTAGTCTGGGGGAGAGGAGGCATGAGCTTTCCAGCTAGTCTGGGGGAGGAGGCATGAGCTTTCCAGCTAGTCTGGGGGTAGGAGGCATGAGCTTTCCAGCTAGGTCTGGGGGGAGGAGGCATGAGCTTTCCAGCTAGTCTGGGGGGAGGAGGCATGAGCTTTCCAGCTAGTCTGGGGGGAGGAGGCATGAGCTTTCCAGCTAGTCTGGGGGGAGGAGGCATGAGCTTTCCAGCTAGTCTGGGGGAGGAGGAGGCATGAGAATCATAAAAGAGTGAGAGAGAGGGGAGAGAGAAGGAGAGAGAGAAGGAGAGAGAGAGGGGGAGAGAGGGGGGGGGAGAAAGAGAGAGATAATGAAAACAAAATGCCATTTGAAAATATTTCTTTTTTATTGTCTATTTGGAAATATTTACACGTAAAAAATATGATATCATCAAATAGTTTTGACATCACAATTCGCAAATGAAAATAATCGAAAAAATTCCGGGAAAAATACTAAAATGGGCTTCCAAATTTTGATGAATGTTTTATGAATGAAAATATATTATTTTGCCAAATGTATAATTTACGGTTCCACAAATACAAATTATTTTTTATATTAAAATTGTATTTTACTATTTTGACATTATTGAAGTTATTAGAATTTTCACAAGCTAAGCATGTCATCTATTAATTTTTTGTATGTGGATATTATTAATAAAATAACTTAAAATGAATTTAATATTGAAACAATATTGATAGAGTATACAAGATTATTTTACCAGAGAGCGTAAACGCAGAAATTTATTCAGCTAGAACAGCTAGATAAAATAAAGAGCTCCCAGCTTACAAATACGCACGGCTATCTCAATATTATTCTAATTCACATTGGTGGTTTTAATTAATTTCTTAAATACAATGAAATTATTTCTAAGTCTAACATTTAAAACATTAAGTAACAATAATAACGTATAAGGTATAAAAGATAAACAAGAACTTGAATGGTAGGGGAAGCATCGCAGAGGAAGAAGAGAATTGATAGACCAACAAGAGCTTCACTATTTCCCAATTGATGAAAACGAAATCTTTTCGAAGAAATATAATTAAAAGATAAAAGATTGCAAACAGATACATGAAAAAAAATAAATGAAGAAAAAATTAAATGAACTTTTGTGAGTAATGTAAAGTTCTCAAAAGTTGGTATTGCCTAGATGCACCATATTCTTACTTTTTATTTGTATGAAATCAATAAGACCTGCATTTAAATACATTCCTAACATGGTTTAAGCTTGAAAACAAAAAATGATTTAGTCAATAGATTTGAGCTCAAATACATGGTGTTTTAGTGTTTACCAGGATGATAAAATATTCACTTTGGTTGAGATAACTGAAATAAAAAATGACAATATTAAAGCAATAAAAACATTCTCTTTGGATTGAGTAAACAAAGTGCTTTAACAATGAATTAATATTACTTTCAGAGAATTGCGAAATAGGATAAACACAATCTAGAATATAAATGACGCTAGTTGGAAGATGTTTCATTTGCCTATTAATTTTAGATAAAAGGTGTTTCATTGACCTACATAATGAGAAAAGAAGATGATTCATTGACCTACATAATGAGAAAAGAAGATGTTTCATTTTCCTATAAGTTGAAGATAGGTGTTTCATTTACCGACATAATCACGAAGGAAGATGTTTCATTTGCCTCTATGTTGAGGAAAGGTGTTTCATTTGCCTACATATTCAGGAAGGAAGATGTTTTATTTGCCTATGTGCTGAGGATGGAAGGTGTTGCACTGTTTCACTGGCGTGCGGCGATCTGTTTCATTCTGTTGAGCGCACTGCCGGCTTGGAACCAGGTGATCTGCTGCTCGTTCAGCGTGTGGTTCAGCTTGATCTCTTCTACTTTGCCGTCGGCATGCTTCAGCTTAGCGATCACGGGCTGGAATGAAACAAACAGAAAACAGGAGGTTATGAAACGCCCAGAAATATGGAAAAAAATGAAAATCTGAGCAAAAAAATATTTATTTTACATAAACGAACACGCTACTTCCGATTTTTAATATTAGAAAATTCTCGGAAGTAACAGGAGGTTATGAAACGTGGAGAAATATGGAAAAAAATGAAAATCGGAGCAAAAAATATTTATTTTACATAAACGAACACGCTACTTCCGATTTTTAATATTAGAAAATTCTCGGAAATAACAGGAGGTTATGAAACGTAAAGAAATATGGAAAAAGAAAATAGAATCGGAGCAAAAATATATTTATTTTACATAAACGAACACAATACTTCCGATTTCTAATATTAGAAATTTCTCGGAAGTAACAGGAGGTTATGAAACGTCCAGAAATATGGAGAAAAAAAATGAAAATCAGAGCAAAAAAATATTTATTTTACAAAAACGAGCACAATACTTCCGATTTCTAATTTAGAAATTTTACGTGTGAAGAATAAAAGATATTGTTTTAATTTTTTCTCAGAAAAAGTTATCATTGTTATTTCATTATTTATATAAAAGGACATAAAATATGGTGTTTACAAAATTTTAATTCGATTCAAACCAACGAATCTCTGCACTACCCAGATTACCAGGCTAGCGCTCTAACCACTTGACTACTAATGCACACTCTCCCATCATTAATTTAGGGACATATATTGTGTATATATTTATTTATTTTTTCTCTTTTTACTTCTCTTATATTGTATATTAATTTGTAATTATCTCTGTTTTATACAATATGTCAAATTAATAAAGTGTAAATAAATAAATTAATGTGAACTGCTAGCCAAGTCATTAACGCGCTAGTCTGGTAATCCAGGTAGCGTAGGGATCAGTTGTTTCGAATCCCACCCAGTGCATGACTTTTTCCTTATTAATTTTAAGTTTGTGACCATATAATACTAATAATACTCAGAGGGTTCGGTGGTAGAAAATGCTTTGAGCATTAACCTCGCCTGGTGGTTACCTTCCACTAGTTATCATCATATTTGTGTTAATCACTGTCGTGATATTACAACTACTCAAACTCGCTTTACTAAAACCACGCTGAATCCGGGCCTTGAACCACCGACCTCCAGGTTACAAGTCCGCCGCCTTATCGATCAAGCTACTGAGGTCGGTGGTTACCTTCCACTTTTTCTTTTGCTCTGTCTTATCCCGCTTAAGCAGGGTCGACGTTGTTCAACCTCATGGATGAGGTTGGTTGGTTTTGGCACATTTTTTACGGCTGGATGCCCTTCCTAACGCCAACGATTCTATTTGATTGAACGTCCTGGATTAGGACGGGGTTTCACCCTCCATTCGCTGGGAATCGTACCAGCTACCCACATTAACCTCACCCAGCCTGGGTAGGGCCGGAAATGCCAGCCTCACGTGTTTGGATGGAACAGAATTTTCTTCGAAAAGTCTGCCCCAGCCGGGAGTTGAACTCGGGAACTCTGGACTACGGGCAGTAGTCACAACCATTACGCCACGGAGGCTGAAGTGTAAAGAGTAATATTATTATTAAATATAGGTACATAGGTACAGTAGGTACACACGTAGGGTATCCGATATACAGTGGTTTAATTTAAAATATTCAAAAATCTAATGAACCCTGTACATTTTTTTTATTTTTTTTTAACATGGATCAAGTTTTTTTTATTTTTTTTTTTCTTTTTCGGGTTAGGTGGTAGAAAATGCTTTGAGCATTAACCTCGCCTGGTGGTTACCTTCCATTAAAAAGAGCATTATTATTATTATTATTATTTAACTCTTTATGGTCAACTACATACATACATTCAACAAAATAGGACATGCTAAAAAAAAAACAGAATATGTAGTGAACCAAGGGGCGAGGTTAAAGCCTGTGGCTTTCTCTTCCACCGAACCCCATAGGATATAAAAAATAATGAAAAAAAAAAAAAAATAGATATAATAATAAATACTTGTAAAAAAGTAGAAGGAAACAAAAGTTAACAAAAAAAAAAAGAAAAATTTAAAGCTACAATGAAAAGTATAGAAAATAGAGGAGAAGAAGAAGAAGGAGAAGAAAGAGTAGAAAAAGAAGAAGAAGGAGGAGGAGGAGGAGGAGGAGAAGAAGAAGAAATTAGATAGGAAAGGAGGGACATCATATTTCCATGTTTTCCAAATATAACTTGAGATTTATGTTTGAATGAATCTTTATTGATGAGGGATGTAATGTTTGGAGGCAATTGATTCCATGATCTTGCTGCTTTTACAGAAAATGATTGTGACATGAAAGTAGTGTGATGTAGTGGAATGAGAAGATTGTTGTGTCTTGTATTGTGCTGATGTGATGAAAGAAGTGGATGAAACAATTCATGTAGATATGAAGGAGAAGATGGGAGATTTAAAATACGCCATAACAAGCACAGATTTTGCTGAGTTAAACGATCTTCAACTTTTAACCATTTCAATGATTTCCTGAACTGAGATATGTGATCATGTTTTTTCAAATTAAAAATAAATCGAATGCACATATTTTGTAGAATTTTAAGCTATTGTGTAGGCTTTTGTTCATACCATTAAAAACACAACCTCCATATTCAATTATGGGGAAAATCAAAGATGTGCACAAAAGCTTTTTAATTCTCTGAGGCAAATATCTTTTTAAATAGTTCAGAGAGTGAAAGGTGTAATACACTTTTTTTCTTTGTATGATTGATATGCGGTTACCAGGATAGATTAGAATCAAATATAACACCCAAGTTTTTAACAGAATTGGAAATTGTAATTACTTGAGTGTCAAATATTAGTGGAGGAATGATAGCTTCATGAAGACGATGAAGTAAAGGTGATGAACCAATAAAAATGCTTTGGAACTTTTTAGGGTTTGGAATGATTCCATTTTGAGATGACCATAATTTAATGGATATTAAATCTTTATTGAGTTGATGAATTGCATCCGATACATTTTCTACACGAAATTGGACATACAACTGCAAATCATCAGCATAGAAATGATGTGAATTATTCAACACTTCTGTTAAATCATTTATGTACATTGAGAATAAGATAGGACCAAGGATACTTCCTGTGGTACACCACAGCGAATTGAATAGTACTGAGAATAATTATTATCATTTACCAACATATTGATTTCGACATTGAGATATGAACTAAACCACTGAACAGATTCGGTGAAAAAATTAAAATCTTTTTCAACTTACTAAGAAGTCAAAGCTATGGAATCAAATGCTATTGCTGAAATTCTTTATGGTACAATAAATGATATATTTAGTATTATCATTCCTTTTCTAAATCATCTGTGATTTTCAACTAATGCAATATATGTACCATGGGAATTCTAAATCCAGATTGGAAAAATACTTAAAAAGTCATTATATTACAAATTAAATATTATTACCTTGCACGGGGCTCAGCTTGTTGAGTCCGGTCAGGGAACTACTTTTGTGCCCCGTGGGCTGCACCTTGTCCGTATGTCCTTGGGGTCGGCAAACGTCAGGGGCAGCATGCCCTGCTTCTTCAGGTTGGTCTCGTGGATGCGGGCGAAGCTCTTGACGATGATGGCGCGGCCGCCCAGGTGGCGGGGCTCCAGGGCCGCGTGCTCCCGGGAGCTGCCCTCGCCTGGGGGAGGGGGATAGGGATTTGTTTGTAAAGAATTTCAATCAAACGTTATTATTAAAAAAAAATATATATATCATCATCATTGATTACGTAATTACACCATTATTGTTTACGTAATTGTCACTCATAGCGTACGTAATTGTCACACACAGAACAAGTTACCACCTGTTTACGTAATTTCAGCATTATTGTTGCGTGTAAACAGAGATGAAAAAAAAAAAAAAATCATCATAGGGTAGCCTTGAACATAGGACTTGAGAGGAGCCTAGACATTGGATCTGGGCGTCCATATAATCCATTTATAAAGAATTTTAATCGACCGTTATTACTTAAAATAAAAAAAAAATATCATCATCATCATAGGGTAGCCTTGAACATAGGAGCATAGGACTTGAAAGGAGCCTAGACATTAGATCTGGGCGTCCATGTAATCCTCTCACCACCGTGATTTAGGTATCAATACCTATCTGACGGACACGGAATTATTATTATCATAGGGTAGCGTCATCGTTAACGATGGTAGCCAGACAGTGGAAGAGTGACTCAGCACTTCTACCACTGTTTTTACAAGGAGGTTAATAATTGACAAGGGCCCCCAGAACCAAGCCAATGATGGTCTACTCCCTGTTGATAGTCCCCCAGCCAGACTGCTGGTCTACTTACTCCCTGTTTATAGTCCCCTAGCCAGACATAGGTACAATGAATTGCGGATAGGTATAAAAAACAGGTGCCGCTCCCCGAAATCATGCTACATACAAATCTTCCTACATTTAATCGCAATTAATTGCTACAGAGGTACAATTAATAAATAAAGAAAGTTCTGGGCTTAATAGCTTTACTTGTAAAACTTTGCCGTTATAAGATTTTATTATTATTGTTATAGATATAATAGTAAAGAAAGCCTGATCAAGGGTGCTGATAATGCCTTCGGCAAAAACATAATTGCTTTAATTTATTCTAGATCTCTCTGAAGCATGAAAAGATGCAGAGATTATGGATGAAAACTTTTCAAAGCTGAGCTTCACTCCTACTCAATATATCACAAATTTTACTTACCCTATTTAACATTTTTACACCCTGGTAGAGCCCGAACCACCTCGGGAACGGCACCGTCCCTACATACCCTATTCCACCCTACTTACCCTATTCCACCCTACTTACCCTATTCCACCTTACTTACCGTAGTTCTCATCTCCCACTGCTACCCAGGACACCCCAGCAGCTTTGTAAGCCCGAGCCACCTCGGGAACGGCCCCGTATTGACCAGTCAGCTGATTCTTCACCTTGTTCAGTTCTCCGTTCTCGGCGTTCGTAGCACTGCAGGGGGGAGTAGAGAATTTATATTTTAATTATTTCGAGACCACTTTTTTTACAACATTTTGAGATATCTTACGACTCGATAGAAATAGTAATTTCGAAGATATCGCAGATTTGGTGGAGGAAAAAGTTTGATTCGCTTTTTCTGCTCTCAAGTGTATATTTTATATATTTATCCTATAAAACACATAAGACCTGTTTGACTGCTGGAGTAAAAGGACTTTTCAGTCTTAACTCGGCAAATGTCCCGGTAGCTCAGTGGTAAAGGCAGCACTCTGTGAATCTAGAGACTCCAGAGGTCGCGGGTTCGAAACCCAGCCGGGACATGACAAGTTGTCTTCCCATTTGGGATTTTTACCACACAATAATATGTCTTGGGCTTGCTGCTGGAATAATGGGACTTAATAGTCCTCATCGGGCAGTATAAATAAGGCGATATTATTATTAAAATCGGCGATAACACAAACACGAACGTTTATTCCACCCGTGGGCCGTGTGATGGATTAGTTTAAACGTCATTTGTCCCACCGGTGGAACAAACGGTGATGCCTGTGTTAAATTGCAGTGTTTCGCAGACTTTCCCACGCGTGGGATGGGCGTGTGCTGTGCGTGGGACTCACGTGAGGAACATGTTGTTGGAGATGTTGTCCAGATGTCCTCGGAACTTGAGCCAGGGCCCGGCGGCGGAGATGTGGTCGGTGGTGCACTTGCCCTTCACCTGGAACATAGGTGGTCAAGTGGTTAACACGCTAGTCTGGTGGTATATCAGTATAAACAGAAAAGTGAGAAGTTGTATTAGATGTACCTACATGAATATGAGAACATACCTGGACAGCTGTTTCGAGCTTATTTGCTCTCATCAGCAGGTAGGTCAAGTGGTTAACACGCTAGTCTGGTGGTCAAGTGGTTAACACGCTAGTCTGGTGGTCAAGTGGTTAACACGCTAGTCTGGTGGTCAAGTGGTGAACACGCTCGTCTGGTGGTCAAGTGATTAACACGCTAGTTTGGTGGTCAAGTGGTTAACACGCTAGTCTGGTGGTCAAGTGGTTAACACGCTAGTCTGGTGGTCAAGTGGTTAACACGCTAGTCTGGTGGTCAAGTGGTTAACAAGCTAGTCTGGTGGTCAAGTGGTTAACACGCTAGTCTGGTGTTCAAGTAGTTAACACGCTAGTCTGGTGGTTAACTAGTTAACACGCTAGTCTTATGGTCAAGTGGTTAACACGCTAGTCTGGTGGTCAAGTAGTTAACACGCTAGTCTGGTGGTCAAGTGGTTAACACGCTAGTCTGGTGGTTAAGTAGTTAACACGCTAGTCTGGTGGTCAAGTGGTTAACACGCTAGTCTGGTAGGTGGTCAAGTGGTTAACACGCTCGTCTGGTGGTCAAGTGGTTAACAAGCTAGTCTGGTGGTCAAGTGGTTAACAAGCTAGTCTGGTGGTCAAGTAGTTAACACGCTAGTCTGGTGGTTAAGTAGTTAACACGCTAGTCTAATGGTCAAGTGGTTAACACGCTAGTCTGGTGGTCAAGTGGTTAACACGCTAGTCTGGTAGGTGGTCAAGTGGTTAACACGCTCGTCTGATGGTCAAGTGGTTAGCACGCTAGTCTGGTGGTCAAGTGGTTAACAAGCTAGTCTGGTGGTCAAGTGGTTAACACGCTAGTCTGGTGGTCAAGTAGTTAACACGCTAGTCTGGTTTTTAAGTAGTTAACACGCTAGTCTCATGGTCAATTGGTTAACACGCTCGTCTGGTGGTCAAGTAGTTAACACGCTCGTCTGGTGGTCAAGTAGTTAACACGCTAGTCTTATGGTCAAGTGGTTAACACGCTCGTCTGGTGGTCAAGTAGTTAACACGCTAGTCTGGTGGTCAAGTAGTTAACACGCTAGTCTTATGGTCAAGTGGTTAACACGCTAGTCTTATGGTCAAGTGGTTAACACGCTCGTCTGGTGGTCAAGTAGTTAACACGCTAGTCTGGTGGTCAAGTGGTTAACAAGCTAGTCTGGTGGTCAAGTGGTTAACAAGCTAGTCTGGTGGTCAAGTGGTTAACACGCTAGTCTGGTGATCTGGGTGGCGCAGTGATCCGTTGATTCGAATCCCACCCAATGCATTTTTTTTAACACTTTATTCATAGGACATATTATATTATAAATATATTATACATAATATGTGTCCTAACTAAAGGGCGGGTTTATGGCCTTTGGCAATCTCTTCCACCCAACCCTTATTTTTCCTCATTTCTTTGAGAATAAGACCACATAATCATAAGACTCTGAGGGATAGGTTGTAGAAAATGCATTAACCTCGCCTGGTGGTTACCTTCCACTAGAGAGTATTATTATAACAGAAATGAGGCTCAGTAAGGTGAAACCATGCCATAACCCTAGCCTGCCTTTTTATAATTGAAATAAAGAGGAACAATGTTTACGAAATACAGTTGGCTGTCTGCAGGAATAATGGGACTTACTAGTCCCAATCGGGCAAAATGAATAAGGCGATATTATTATTCAGTATCAGTATAAACAGAAAAAATGAGAAGTTGTACTAGATGTACATGAATATAAGAACATACCTGGACAGCTGTTTCGAACCTATTTGCTCTCATCAGCAGGTAATAGTTCTGATTATCTATGTCATCATCTAACCTCTTTATTTTAATCAGTATAAACAGTATAATTACATAGCAGTAAACGCTCTATAAACGAGATACAGGGTAAATTACGTGCATTTCTGTAGATATTGTCGCTCGTCCCAAAAGTTCTATTAAATCTATCATCATCATAGGGTGGCGTCATCGTGAACGATGGTAGCCAGACAGTGGAGGAATGACTCAGCACCTCAACCACTGTCTTTAAAAGGAGGCTAATGATTGACAAGGGCCCCCAGAATCAAGTCAATGCTGGTCTACTCCCTGTTTATAGTCCCCCAGCCAGACTATTATTATTACATAGCGGTAAACGCTCCATAAGAGAGACACAGAGTAAATTACGTGCATTTCTGTAGAAATTGTCGCTCGTCCCACAAGTTCTGTTTAACCGATTGAAAAAAAAAAAATCATAAGCCAGATTTTATGATTTACTGCTGGAACAATGGGACTTTAGTAGTCTTAATCGGGCAGAATAAATAAGGCGATATTATTATAACATGAACATTTATTTTTGTTTTTACATTTGGTACATTAGAAGGGACAATTCAGTCCTATTCGTTAATTTTGAAATCATATGACCTACACAAGTAGGTCATATGAATTATGTGTTGAGGAAACTTCTGACTAGTTGACAAGTTTGTAATATGATGGATTTCTGAATGAGGACACTTCTTGAATGATGAACATTGATCATTTTGAGATAATTCAAGAAGTTCTTTGTTACTACTCCTTCGGTGGACATGACTATTGGGATGATTGTGACAGTTTTTAATTATTATTATTATTGTTGTTACCTTGAGCAGGATAGTCAGGTCCTCCAGGTCCTTCCCGTTCCACGTGTCGAAGGGCTCCAGCAGCTGCAGCCTCTGACTCCTGGGGTCCACCTCCACCGTGAGGGCGCCCCCGTCAGCGGGCGGCGGCTGGTAGGTGTCTACGCCGGGGTCGAACCCGCGGGCGGGCAGCTCGTCACCGAACGGGTCGCTCAGCTTGAAGGGCTTGCCTGGAAAAATTTGAAGTCCATTTTTTAATATATTTTTTTTTTTTTTGAAACATATTCACAACTTAAGTTGTAGTTTTATTTTATTTTTTTCCATGAGGTGTGATGTTTTTAGGTAGTTATATTTTTACAATATATAAAAAACTTCTCCAAGGACATCTTCCCGAGGCAGTGTGCTCAGCACTGAGGCAACATTACCTCTCTGAATGTAGTTTTATTTATAATTTTTTACGAAGAAATCATACATGGGTATACAAATCACAAACATGGATGTTTTTAGGAAATACAAAATTTACAAGTCCGGAATCTAAAAAAAACTTCCCTGTCAAAACCCCTCACTCACCATCACTCCCGGTGAGCGTATCCACCCTAGGGTCGAACTCCAGGGACCCCTTGATAGCCACTCCCCTGTCATTCCCTGTCATAACCCTCACTTCCCTGTCATAACAATCACTTCCTTCTCATAACCCTCACTTCCCTGTCATAACCCTCACTTCCCTGTCATAACCCTCACTTCCCTGTCATAACCCCTACTCCCCTGTCGAAACACCCACTTCCCTGTCATAACCCTCACTTCCTTGTCATAACCATCACTTCCTTGTCAATACCCACTTCCCTGTCAAAACCCCCTACTTCCCTGTCAAAACCCTCACTCCCCTGTCATAACCTCCCACTCACCATCACTCCCGGTGAGCGGTTCCACCCTTGGGTCTAACTCTAGGGACCCCTTGATAGCCACTCCCCTGTCATAACCCTCACTCCCCTGTCATAACCCTCACTCCCCTGTCATAACCCTCACTCCCCTGTCATAACCCCCACTCACCATCTCTCCCGGTGAGCGTGTCCACCCTGGGGTCAAACTCCAGGGACCCCTTGATAGCCACTCCCCTGTCATAACCCTTACTTCCCTGTCAAAACCCCCACTTCCCTGTCATAACCCTCACTCCCCTGTCAAAACTCCCACTCCCCTGTCATAACCTTCACTCCCCTGTTAAAACCCCCCACTCACCATCACTCCCTTTTTTTTTTTTTTTTGTTTTTTTTGTTTTACTTTCGAAAGATTTTCCTTTATTAAACAAACTTGCCAAAAACAAACTTGTCGATACCCCTCACTCACCATCACTCCCTGTCAGCGTGTCCACCCTGGGGTCAAACTCCAGGGACCCCTTGATAGCCAGGGCCGTCACGAGCTCCGGTGACGTCACGAACGCGTGCGTCGCGGGGTTCGCGTCGTTCCGCCCCGTGAAGTTCCGGTTGTATGACGTCACGATCGTGTTCTTGTCGCCCTTCTTCACGTCCTTGCGGTCCCACTGGCCGATGCAGGGGCCGCACGCGTTCGCCAGCACCGTGCCGCCGAAGTCACGCAGCGTCTGGGCCTGGGGGGGGAGTGAAAGGTGAGTAACTCAGTTGAAAAAAAAATCCATAATCACATAATAGCCCACCTTATCTGAGCTGTATAATCAGTATAAACAGAAAAGTGAGAAGTTGTACTAGATGTACACGAGTATCAGAACATACCTGGACAGCTGTTTCGAGCTTATTTGCTCTCAAATACGGCGTACGGCGAAACCAACAACGCTTACAACGTATTATGTACAATAGTGGCTCGCACTTTTTTTTATCACAGAAATTGTCTACACATGCTCCCCTAGTGCATTGGTTAAGGAGCTATTTTGCTAATCAAGGTAGGGATCTGTCAATTCGAATTTCACACCAATGCGTGAATTTTTCTTGATTTATTTGAGTATGTGACCAGGTGACCACATAATAAGAAGACTCTGAGGGTAAAATGGTATAAAATGCTTTGAGCATTGACAGCTGCAGACGTGAGTGATGGTCTCCAGGCAACTTTATTTCAAAGTTGGCTCGTCATGATCCACATATTTCTATGTGCGATCAACCATCATGAGGACTTGGACTTTTCTTTATAAGCCATTAAACCCTTAGAAACAACCTAGCCTGGCTAGTCTGTTCTCTGTTTATCCTCTTTCTTCCCAATGTGCATCTGAATGCACATTTTTTTGGTAATGCTATCATACCAAGACAAAATTGTCCCGCCTATAATAACGCACATAGTTCTCCTTCCTTTGAAAAAACCTCTGTGGTAAAGATCCGTTCACATTAAAGATTAAAATCAACATGAGTTCAGAAAAGTGTTTGTGCATTTGAATGCACCTTGGGAAGATACCATTACAAACCCTATATTGCGAATGTGCATTTGGATGAACATCGGACAGGTACCACTACAAATGATAAAAGCGCTTGGGAAGGAAGAGGCTATAGTCCTCTAGCGAGGCACCGGTCTTCTCCCTGTTTATTAACCTGGCCTGATGTTTGCCTTCCACTTCTTATTCTTTCACTTTGCCTTTTCCCAAACCTACTTGGGGTCGGCATTTGCCTTGCACTAAAGGATAGTATTATTTTATTAGCTACGCCAACAAGTAATGACGAGAAAACAAGTAAATCAGCAACGCTTACAATGCCGTCCCGCTCAATGGTGGCTCGCACTTGCTCGGACCCGGGAGTCACGTTGAATGGGGTCACGGACTTGACCCCATGGGCCATGGCCTCCTTAGCGATGCTGGCACAGCGGGCCATGTCCTCGTAGGAGGAGTTGGTGCAGCTGCCGATCAGACCTGGGGGAGAAGTGGGTGAGTGTCATCATACTCATCAGAGTAAACAATAATAATAATAATACTCTTTAGTGGAAGGTAACCACCAAGCGAGGTTAATGCTCAAAGCATTTTCTACCACCAAACCCTCAGAGTCTTATTATTATGTGGTCACAAACTCAAATTAATGAGGAAAATTTCGTGCACTTGATGGGATACGAATGCAACCTGGATTACCAGACTAGCGCGTTAACCACTTGACTACCAGTGCACTACCAACAATGATAGATTTCTTAAATCAGGAGCCAGCCCCCGTGTTGTAAATACTTCAATTTTTTTAAAAATAAATTTCTTACTGAATTACCTTTGAAACTGTACAAAAATGTAAGTAAATTACCTTTGAAACTGAAAAAAATGTAAGTAAATTACCTTTGAAACTGAAAAAAAATGTAAGTAAATTACCTTTGAAAATGAAAAAAATATGTAAGTGAATAACTTTTGAAACTGAAAAATAAATAAGTAAATTACCTTTGAAACAGTATAATTTTGTACTAAACCAATAAATGAGACTTTGTTTAAACTGCAAAAAAGAGGGACTTCTACAGTCCCATCAATATAATTATGCTAAATATTTGTAAATATTTTTTTTTTTTTTTTTTTTTTTTTTTTTAATGTATACCTATGTACGATCGATGTTGTATAAAAATGTTCGACTTCTGGAGGCTGTATTTTCGTGATTTCTAATTGCACCTTCATTTTTATAGTCCAATGAATACTTACTGACTTTGATCTCGGTGGGCCAGCCGTTCTTCTTGGCGGTTTTCCCCACCTCGGAGATGGGATGGGCGAGGTCGGGGGTGAAGGGACCGTTGATGTGAGGCTCCAGGGTGTTCAGATCCAGCTCGATAAGCTGAGGGTGAAGAGAGAAGATTGGGGGTGAAGCGAGAGGATTGGGGGTGAAGAAAGAGGATTGTGGGTGAGAGAGAGGATTGGGGGTGAAGAGAGAGGATTGAGGGTGAAGAGAGAGAGGTGAATAGAGAGGATTGGGGGTGAAGAAAGAGGATTGTGGGTGAAGAGAGAAAATAATAATAAAAATAATGCCCGGTATACGGGTACATTTATTAACGGTAGAATACCTTTATACAAATTATATACATGTAACATTAAATTCTAAAGGAACGATGGGGAACAATTTAGATCGGGTGAAAAAATAAAAAAGAATAGGGATGAAGAGAGAGAATAGGGGGCGAAGAGAGAGAATAGTTTTAAGTAATAATAAGATTCTGATACGAGTCCAAATTTCTGGACCTGTTTTGCACCGAACTGTATCTGAGGCTAATGGCTGTTTGTAGAGAAATGAAGAGTCTTACTACCTACCAACAATACATACCATGAAAAAGAGGTTTTAATATCTCCTTTAATAAAAAGGTTATAAATGAAACACCCCGAGTCTGTCCCGGTAGCTCAGTGGTAAAGACGACATTCTGTGAATCCAGAGGTTCCAGAGGTCGCCGCGACATGACAAGTTATCCTCCCATTACTACCACATAATAATATGTCTTGGGCTTACGGCTGGAATAATAGGATTTTAATAGTCCTAATCGGGCAGTATAAATAAGACGAAATTAAATTAAATTAAATTAAATTAAATTAAATTAAATTAAATTAAATTAAATTAAATTAAATTAAATTAAATTAAATTAAATTAAATTAAATTAAATTAAATTAAATTAAATTAAATTAAATTAAATTAAATTAAATTAAATTAAATTAAATTAAATTAAATTAAATTAAATTAAATTAAAAATTAAATTAAATTAAATTAAATTAAATTAAATTAAATTAAATTAAATTAAATTTTATTAAATTAAATTCTTACCTGGTCGTACTTGCAGCCCGCGTCAGGAGTGAGCAGGGACTTCTGGTATTGCATCGCCTCCTTGGCTATGTCCTCCCTCAGCGTGGACTTCAGGTAGTCGTACATGCGCTTGTTGTAGGGGAACAGCGAGGTGGTCGCCCCTATCTCCGCGCCCATGTTGCAGATGGTGCCCATGCCTGGGGAACAATATTATATCGACTTATTTATACTGCCCGACTAGGACTAAAGAGGACGTTATCGATGAGTCACCTAACATTCTCAGTAACAGATTCAGCTGCAGAGGTCTTTTTAAAGAAAACGGTATACTTACCTTTTATGGCAGTTTCATCTTGCGCCTTCTTTCATTATTTCATACACACAAAGATACATTCCCCACTCACACTCATTCCTATCCAACGAGGAGAGGTGGCCGCCTTACTGTACCAAGATTGGATCACTCCTCTTACTACTATTTGGGAGTAACACTCTACAACAACCTACCAGATGAGTGGAAATCGTCGAGCCGGGACACATTCAAAACCCTGCTCAAAGATAAATTACTGCACATGGAACCATATACCATAAATGAATTTACGTCATCCACTATGTTGTCCTACCTTCTTCTGTTTTTTTTTTTACCTTGTATTTTTTACCTACTTTCATTATATCTTGTATTTTTTCGCAAATCATGTTCTATGTACATATTCTGTATCCCTTGAACAATAAATAACAGCAAAAGTAAGCATGACAATCCAGAGAGGTAATGCTACCAGCGTATTGAGAGCATTATCATCAGAAGCATTGACAATATCTCGGGACTGCTAGTGCTACAAAACGAAAACCATTTGGGTACAAAACGTTGATCTAAGTAGCGACCATATCGGTTCTGGTGGTCATCCAACTTCACGTAGCTATTGACCTCCATGTCTTATTAGTAAATTTTAATATGTATAATTATACTCCAGGGAAAATTTTGGTATTGTTGAACGAATGTCTACGACTCTCACCTTAAAAATTCCTTCCACCAGAATTAGATAATAATAATAAAAAAAAAATACGGTGGATTGCATGGACAATCAAGTCCACCAACTGGTGAACTCCTATCAAGGTGCTCCACACACTCAAGAGGAGATACCCTAGAGAAATTGGGAGAATCCTGCCACGTTAAACAAAGTTATTAAAAAAAAAGAAAATAATAATAACAAAGAAGCTCACCAGTGCAGGAAATGTTGTCGATTCCAGGTCCATGGTACTCAATGATGGCGCCGGTTCCTCCCTTCACAGTCAGGATGCCAGCCACCTGAGGAAGGCAATTAGATCAATAATAGAGCACTATTCCGGACACAACTTCTTTATATTTCCACTACTGTCAGTGGACTTAATAGAAAGTACAAAAGTACTTTGAGAGGAACTCAAAAGAGGAAAATAGCATATATGTTTTTTTTTTTTTTAATAATAAAATCATTATTATTATTATTATTATTATTGCATGGATTGCATGGTCACTAT
The DNA here is from genome assembly GCA_024516035.1 of Bactericera cockerelli. NCBI lineage: Eukaryota > Metazoa > Arthropoda > Insecta > Hemiptera > Triozidae > Bactericera > Bactericera cockerelli. The sequence continues at coordinate 10,943,747 of CM044961.1, forward strand.
TATTATTATAGACTGGTTGGAGTTCTACAAAAGAAGCACCAATTATGACACTGACCTCTATTTACATCTATTGTGACCATTATTGTGCATGGTCACTAACAGACACATGAATTTGGAAACATGATGGTTCATTAGCTATTTGATTGTGTATAAAATTGTTCGTCAAGTTCATGATTAAATCTGTCCATTAGCAACTATGCAATTGGGCCTTAGATAATTTTAAACTGCTCAACCATATCAACGCAAATAGGAAGAGATATGAATATAGATAATGATCAAAAGTCCAAAAAACATGGACATATTTACCCTCCATTCGCTGGAAACTCTCAAACCAGCCACTCAAACTAACCTCACCCAGCCTGAGTGGGGCCGGGGATAGCCAGCATCACGAGGGTTCGTTCCTTGAATCGTTGAATGATCATCCATCCAAGTCCTGAACCCTACTGGACGTTAAAAATATTGACATTTTTTGAAAATGTGTCTTTCATTGGAATAGACATGTTCATTTTTTTTTTACTTTATACAATGGAACCTTAACTCCCTAGACTTGAAAAAAAAAAAAAAAAAAAAATGACATTTTTGACAATGTTCTCTCTAGAGGACTATAAACAGAGAACAGACTAGCCAACCCTTACAAGCCAGGCTAGCTTGCAGTTTCCTATGGGTTTAATGGCTTATAAAGAAAAGTACAAGTCCTCATGATGGTTGATCGCACATAGATATATATGGTTCAGGACGAGCCAAATTTGAAATAAAGTTGGCTGGAGACCATCACTCACCCCTCCAGCTGTAGCCAAGCTGGCTACAACAACAACAATGTTCTCTCACCTTCAGGATGATGTCCTTGGGCGAGGCCCACCCCTTGAGGGCGCCGTCCAGTCTCACCCCGATCACCTTGGGGCACTTGAGCTCCCACGGGATGTCGGCCATCACGTCCACAGCATCTGCCCCGCCCACTCCGATGCAGAGGCCGCCCAGGCCGCCCCCATTGGGGGTGTGCGAGTCTGTGCCGATCATCAGCAGGCCCGGGAATGCGTAGTTCTCAAGGATGATCTGGAAGTGAGTAGTTTTTTTTTTTTTTTAGGCTTTCAAAAGGGTTGGGTGGAAGAGATTGCCACAGGCAATAACCCCGCCCTTTAGGTAGGACATTAACTTCATTCTCTTTTTTGTTCTTGTTTCTTTATTCAATCTATATATTTTTCCTTTATAATTTCATTGTATTGTACTATAAACTGTAAATATTTTATTTTGTCTTTACATAATAAAGCATATTATAATATGTATAATAATAAAATCGCTGTGATTCCAGGCAGGGATCTGGAATAAACTCACCTTACCGCAGATGGAGAACAACTACCTCTGCATGTAAAAATCCCCAATTTTTTTTTCCTGTATCTTTGCTTAATCTTATTGTTTTCTTTATAATTTCATTATATTTTACTATATGTATATATTTTTGTTCTACCTAATAAAGGTTACTATAATAATAATAACTTAATAAGTATTAGGCATAAGGGAATGCGTATTTCTCTAGGATGATCTGGAAGAAATGTTATTGGGTATGGGCATGTCCATATTATACATCTACCTGGTATTTTAAAAGTATCACTGAAATAAAGAAATTGTATTTTTTTTTTTTTTTTTTTCTTCTTCTTAAAAAAATAGGTTCATAGACATTGGTGGTAAACTTTGCCTTGTGATTATTTTATCTGAGACTATCTGAAGGCAGAGTTTTTTAAACTTCTTCCAGCGACTTACCTGATGGATAATGCCAGAACCTACCTAATGGATAATGCCAGAGCCTACCTGATGGATAATGCTAGAACCTACCTGATGGATAATGTCAGAACCTACCTGATGGATAATGCCAGAACCTACCTAATGGATAATGCCAGAGCCTACCTGATGGATAATGCTAGAACCTACCTAATGGATAATGCCAGAACCTACCTGATGGATAATGCCAGAACCTACCTGATGGATAATGCCAGAACCTACCTAATGGATAATGCCAGAACCTACCTGATGGATAATGCCAGAACCTACCTGATGGATAATGCCAGAGCCTACCTGATGGATAATGCCAGAGCCTGGATGCCAGAACCTACCTGATGGATAATGCCAGAACCTACCTGATGGATAATGCCAGAGCCTACCTGATGGATAATGCCAGAGCCTGGATGCCAGAACCTACCTGATGGATAATGCCAGAACCTACCTGATGGATAATGCCAGAACCTACGTGATGGATAATGCCAGAACCTACCTGATGGATAATGCCAGAACCTACGTGATGGATAATGCCAGAACCTACCTGATGGATAATGCCAGAACCTACCTGATGGATAATGCCAGAACCTACGTGATGGATAATGCCAGAACCTACCTGATGGATAATGCCAGAGCCTACCTGATGGATAATGCCAGAACCTACCTGATGGATGATGCCAGAACCTACCTGATGGATAATGCCAGAACCTACCTGATGGATAATGCCAGAGCCTACCTGATGGATAATGCCAGAGCCTGGATGCCAGAGCCTACCTGATGGATAATGCCAGAGCCTACCTGATGGATAATGCCAGAGCCTACCTGATGGATAATGCCAGAGCCTGGATGCCAGAGCCTACCTGATGGATAATGCCAGAGCCTGGATGCCAGAAGCCCACTCCGTACTTGGCCCCCGCGGACCTCAGAAATTTGTACACCTCCTCGTTCTGGGTCTTGGCTCTCTTCAGATCCGCCTCCCCGCCAACCTGTGGAAGAGTGGAAAATGTTTCATGTACAACACAGTTAAACTAAAAATAATAATAATAAAAGCCAGATCCGCCTCCCCTCCAACCTGAAAGTGTGGAAAATGTTTCACGTACAACACAGTTAAACTAAAAATAATAATAAGATAAGATAAAATAAGAGCTAGTTATTTGTGTTATTATGTCACAATTTTTAGTGAATAGCATCGACATTATATATCTCCCTTGCCTTTATCCCATATTAGCTTATGTTGCTTTTGGGGTCGGCATTGTTCAACCTCATGGTTGAGGTTGGTAGGGTGGAGCACGTTTTTTATGGCTGGATGCCCTTCCTAACGCCAACGATTCTATTTGATTTAACGTCTTGGATTAGGACGGGGGTTTTACCCTCCATTCGCTGGGAATCGTACCAGCTACCCACATTAACCTCACCCAGCCTGGGTAGGGCCGGAAATGAATAGCATCGACATTACGAGAACTAATGCTTATACACCATATCTCCTACCAACCATCATATCCCACTCTACAAGTACCACAAATTGTCCTCACGAGGCTAGGGTAGGTCCCGACATCCAAAGTACAGAGCCGAAAATATCCGACCCCGCCGGGATTCAAACCCCGGTCACCTGGAGTGCAAGCCGAGCATGCTACCGCTAGGTCAAGGTGACTAAAAATAATAATAATAAAACTATTCGCCGTAGCAAACGACGCTACAACAACAACCTCATTCTGTTAGACGTAGAGTTGACCGACCTCAGTAGCTGGATCGATAAGGCGACGGACTTGTAACCTAGAGGTCGGTGGTTCAAGTAGGAAAATAATAATAATAATAATACTTTTTCTTTGTGTTATTATGTCACAATTTTAGTGGGTAGCGCAGAATCATAGGACTTTACCACTTTAATTTACAATATCTTGTATTATTTTTTTGCCTAAGATTCTGCCACTGGTCCCTGCTTCACATTAAAGCAGCTACTCATTTTTCCTCACGAGGTATGAGTGGACCCCGAACATCCAAGTACAGAGCAGAAAAAATCCTCCCCCGCTGGGAATCGAACCAGGTCACCATGTGTGCAATGCCTCGCGCGCTAACTCGCTCTGCCACAGTGACTACTCAAGTAGGAAAATAATAATATGGAAAATAATAAATAAGTAAGTTTGAGTGTATGTGATACATATTGTGATTATCACGAACTACCTATTTCAGAAAAATGGCCAGAATAAACAATAAATATATGTCATTTTGTGACTGTTCAATCCAACTTGATTTCCAATATAAACCTTTATATTTCGTGATTTCAAACGATATTGATTTCAAATATTACTAAAATAATAGGATAGGGTTCAGAAAAATCTTGTTATAATTTTTCAGAAACAAAAAAACCAATAATTTCCAACAACAAAAAACTAATATTTTTTATTTGATCTCACTTAACAGTTGTACTATCTACCAACTAAATACTTAAGGAGTTAAGGCATAAATGAACAAGCGAAGTTTAAATGTTATATTATTAGTGCTTTACGGAGATAAAAAAAGGACAACTATTTTTTGTTGTTGTAAAATATATATACTTTTTTTTTAATCTACGGGATCCAACCCATTTTGCAATATTTGGCCCTCCAAAAAAAAAAAAAAAAAAAAAAAAAAAAAAAAAAAAAAAAAACTAGCTTAACTACTTAGCGCTATATTTTTAGTGCTTTACAGAGGATAAAGGACAGCTATTTTTTGTTGCTGTAAAATATATATACTTTTTTTTTTAATCTACGGGATCCAACCCATTTTACAATAATTGGCCCTACAAAAAAAAAAAAAAAAAAAAACAAAAAACAAAAACAAAAAAAACTAGCTTAACTACTTAGCACTATATTTTTAGTGCTTTACTATTTTTTGTTGTTGTAAAATATATATATATATGTATACATTTTTAATATCTACGGGATCTAACCCATTTTACAATATTTGGCCCTACAAAAAAAAAAAAAAACTAGCTTAACTACTACATGTTGAGTGGTGAGACTCGTCCACACTGACTGACCTGGGCCTCGATGAGATGGTCGCAGTGGATGGTGGAGGGGACGGCCACACGCGGCAGGCCGGAGGAGATGAACTGCAGCATAGCCATCTGCGCCGTGGCGTCCTGCATGGCCACGCGGTCAGGCCGCAGCCGCAGATAGGACACGCCCCTCTCCACTTCCTGCTTCTCCGGGTCATCGATGTGCGAGTAGAGGACCTTCTCGGACAGCGTCAGGGGCCGGTTCAGTCTGCGGCCAGAAGAGGAAGGGGGTGGACATTAGGGTCGGGTTCTACGAAAAACACCTAACCTAAAAAACACCTGAAAAACACGAAAAACGTTAGTTCGAAAGGATTCGTCAAGATAGCGCCAGTAGAGTTTAGAGCAAAACTCTACTGGCGCTTTCTTGACGAATCCTTTGGAACGAACGTTTTTCGTGTTTTTTAGGTTAGGTGTTTTTCGTAGAACCTGACCTAGAACTTATGACAACACCATTGGTAAGAGATAAAAAAAAAAAATGAATAAAGATTATCTGTCCCGGTAGCTTAGTGGTAAAGGCGGCACTCTGTGAATCCAGAGACTCCAGAGGTCGCGGGTTCGAAACCTAGCCGGGACATGACAAGGTATCCTCCCATTTGGGATTTGTACCACATAATAATACGTCTTGGGCTTACTGCTGGAATAATGGGACATATGTAATAGTCCTAATCCGGCAGTATAAATAAGGCGATATTATTATTATTTTGCTAATTAATGAACCGTCCAGGATAAGAATATCATACATGAAAAAATTCAACAAAAAAAAATTTCATGTATGAAAAAAAAGTAAAAAAAAAAAAATTTTTTTACTTTTTTTTCATACATGAAAAAAAAGTAAAAAAAAAAGTTTTTATTCCGAATAGAGCCCGAGGACATCTTACTAAGTCAATACCTAAAATCTGCATTTGAAACAAATTCCGTAAAGGAGACTAAATTAGAGGTAGTGGATTTATGTTTAAGAAAACCTTGTTGTTCATTCTTGTGTTATCTTTGCTGTAATTTTATTTTCATTTGGCTCTCAATAGTAAAATGATAACAATGATATCGCCTTACGAATATTGTCCCACTAGGACCAAAGCCAAGTCCCATTATTCATACAGTAAAACTAAGCATAATGTAGTCAAAATCCCAAATCAGTATCAGTATAAACAGAAAAGTGAGAAAGTTGTACTAGATGTACATGAATATCAGAACATACCTGGACAGCTGTTTCGAGCTTATTTGGTCTCATCAGCAGGTAATAATTCTGAGTATCCATCTGTCTTTAGACCGTAAGAGTCAAGGATTTCACAGCCTCTTTGAAAAAATAGAACACAGCCTCAAACATTTTTTAATCGGTTAAACAGAACTAGGTGGACAAGTGATAATTTAAACAAGAATACACCTATTCCACCCAGTATCTCGTTCATAGTGTATTCGCAATTATTGTGTATTGTGTTTCTTAAACAATGTTCCTACTAGTGCAATGTAAACCGTGCACTAGTAGTCAAGTGGTTAACGCGCTAGTCTGGTAATCCAGTCAGCGTAGGAATCCGTTGGTTCGAATCAAACTCAGTGCATTAATATTTTTTCATTCGAGTTTGTGAGCACCTAATAATAAGACTATGAGAGTTAAGTCCAGGTGGTAGTAAGTTCTCTGAGCATTTACCTTCCACTAAATGGTGTTATTATTATTCCTCGTGGTCTTATTCTTGAGTCCAAATATGCTGAATCACCCTGTATATAAAATACGAAATTGCGAAACCCCAGTGAATGATAAATATACATCCATCTTATTAAAAGTAACAAACAAAGGACGTTTCATCGTCTTAAAAATTCGCGTCCTGACAGTTCAAAAAGGAACATTTTTGGGCCAAAACCAAAAAGTAGTGTTTTGTGAAATTGGTATCAAAAATTTCAAGTTCCTGGTGAAAAACCGCAATAATATTGTAAATTCAAAGAAAAATTCTCAGTCACCTGTCCTATTTTTATGCTTTATCGATGTTACTCTCAATGTTAGAGACATAAGAATTCACGCGTGCACTTTCCAGGCTTCAAAGGACATGAATACTAAATTTCATCGAAATCTGTTGAACAGTGTAGATTTCTATAAATAACATACATATACACACACAACATACCTACAGAATTAATTTTCTAAAAAAAATTTTTAGAAAATTTTAGGAAATTTTAGAAACACAAAAAAAAAGACAAACCAAAAAAATCCTTTTTGAGTTTAGAATCTTTATTTTTGATCAGTTCATTACAGATCACGGGTATCTTCTTTTAATTCAGAAGGTTGCTATATTCTCCTTCTAACATCCTGTCTCCCATTGATCTTCGGCCATTCTCTTGCATTCTTCAAAGTTGGTGTGTTCATACTGTTCATTCAGTCCAAGATGTTGTCAATCTCTTCCTCGCCTTCCATCTACTTTGTCTATCTTTGTCTTCAACAAGTCCTGCGTATCTTGTTCCACTGATTCGTGTTCCACTTCGTTGGACTCAGATGTTGTGAGTCCAGTCGGCCTCCTCATCACCCCTTGTAGCCGATCCCTAACCTCCAGTTAGTTGGAACACGAATTTCCAAGATGTTACAATTAATTCTTCTTCTTATTTTTGAATATTCCTCTACAGAAATTTTTGATTTTGCAGGTGTAGTTATTTAGTGTGTAGACGTCAAATTTATCCTTGCAGAGAATTTTGACTGTAGTGTGTCATAACTTATTATTTGTGTTCACGAAAATTTTATTTTGCATATAATTTTGATATTGGTGGGTGTAATAACTTAGTTTGTGTTAAGACGTAAAATTTCTATTGCCGGTAATTTTGATATAAAGTGGTGTGTTAACTTGGCTCGTGTGAACAACAAATTTCTTCTTGCACATAATTTTGATGGTGGTGTGATATAACTTGGCTTGTTTCGCAGAAAATTTTGTCTTGCAGATAATTTTGATATAAAGTGGTGTGTTAACTTGGCTCGTGTGAACAACAAATTTCTTCTTGCGCATAATTTTGATGGTGGTGTGTTATAACTTGGCTTGTTTCGCAGAAAAATTTGTCTTGTAGATAATTTTGATAAATGTATAGTGGTGAGTTGACTTGGCCTTGTGAGTACTTGCGCATAATTTTGATTGTGATTGAACTTGGTGAGGGATCATATGTGTTTAACGCCGTCGATCATACGGCCTCCTTAGTCGCCTTCTACGACAGGCGTGGAGATACCGAGAGAGTATTCTATCACCCCCCTCTCAGGGTGGAAACTTTTTTTTAGTAATACAAAGTGTAGTCTACAATCCGTATGATCCATTCCCTTCGTTCGCTTTCTTTTTTGATTTTCAAATATGCTTCCCAATATCGTGATTTGGGGTTGGGGCAGGCTCTCTTGCGTATTCTTTTTATTCTCTCCTCTTCCTTTTTACGTTTAATTGATTCATCTGTGAGTTAAAAAAAATTATATATGTACAAAGTAGTCAAAATAAAATAGGTTGGTAAATATACATAATACCTTCTTTAAATATAATGTTTTAATGTTCATGTTAAAATTAAGTCTATTTTAACATGAACATTATTTCACTTGTTTAATGTTTTAGCATATAATTAGTTATTATTTTGATGTTTGAGAGAAACGTACCACAAAAATTGAAAACTTTGAAACACTTTGAAAGCGCTCAAGAAAACGTTTAATATTCAAGAAAAACTAGAAGAAATTTAGTTGAAAATGTGATGACATGTTTTAACGTGACATATCTTAAAACTCTGATTTGATTTAACGTCCTGATTAGGAAGGAAGTTTTACCCTCTATTCGCTGGAAATCGTACCAGGTACATTAATCTCACCCAGCCAGGGTAAGGCAGGAAATGCCAGACTCACGTATTCGTGTATCAATTATTGATTTTTAAAAAGAAGATGAATCTGAAAAATTCTAGGAAGGTCATAACTGTCATAAGCCTTTAACCAAAGTAATCTTCAAAAACCAGCCATGATTAATAGAATTATTTAAAAAAAAAATGAAACACACACAATTTGAAACTTTGTCGTAAAATATACCTGTATAATTATATCTGTGAAAATTGTTTAAAAGAAAACACAGAAAATGTTCTTCTTCCTTATGAATTGTCAATTTATTAACCCACTCTTTGAAAAAGTTGAGGACGTTTTGAAATAAATAAATTATTAAAATTTCTATGATTTTTACAATATTAAATATTTACCTGTTCGTTTGCCTGATTTTTTAACCAAGGTTTTAGTTTTCGCTAATGACAAATAAATTATTTATATAAATATCTATGATTTTTACAATATTAAATATTTACCTGTTGGTTTTTTGACTGATTTCTTAATCAAGGTTTTGGTTTTGGCCACTGATGTTTTTCGGCGCAGGTGAGGCTTGATGGACTTTGGCTTGATGGGCTTGGGCTTGATGGACTTGGGCACCATTGGTTTCGTGCTTTTTTTGATCTTCGGTTTTGTCTTTCTTATTTTCTCTGGGTTCCGCATATTGACGATGGCTTGTGTACGCCGAACATCCATCGTTCAAAACGAAGCGAAATCAAAACTTAACTGTTCTAAATTAGAATAGAATAGAATAATAATACCGTTAGGTATTGTATATTTTACGGTACATAACCAATTTACAATATTAACAAAATACAAGACAAGATTTTTTCCTTTGTTCTACAGACACAAACACAAACGAGACACAAACACAATTAGGAAACGATAGAAGTACCAAAACAATTTAGGTCACGAGAAATTTTCAGAATGAAATATTTTCATCATTTTTTAAACAATTGCACAATATTTTATGAGCCAAATTTTAATTGTTGCCCATAACAGCCAAATTATACACACACGGCAAAAAGTCATTCTTTGGAATCTTTCTTCAGTATTTTCAATATTCCGCAGATAGGTAATAGGGATTGTCAGAAAGTATTAGTTTTTTTTATAATGGAAATATAATATATATTTAAACATTATAATATTAATAAACGTTTTAAAAGACAATTATATGTTTTATATGCCAGCTCCATCTTCAAAGGGTGTTGAGACTATTCTTCTTCTCGTGCCACGAATTCTCAAAGACACAGCTCCAATGAGTGAGAACTGTATGATGGTTCTCACCCAAGCTGTGATCATTGAGAATGGTTTTTTTCCATTTTTCGCTTAATCTTGCTGGAATTCTTTTTTTGAAACTAGTCGTATTCTTTAAGCATCAAGAAAGTATTGGTTCATTTTCACATACTAATTAAAGATAAACTACCCTAATGCAACAAATTTGAAATAGTGATATACTTGCGTGAAAATTTCAAATCAAAGGTGGAATGAAATTTTTTATTCAGTAGGATTATAAATAGTAGGGTGTAAAGTAGGGTTAGGAATATACCTACATAATCGTAGGGACATATTTCGGGTGTAGAGTAGGGTTCAAAAAATATATATTTGGGCATTTAGGGCAATGCCTCGGATATATTTTAAATTTGTACAATGTAAGTTAAAAGTTAATTAAAAAAAAAGTTAGTTAAAAAAGTATAATACATGTGTGTTAGAAAATTGATAGATTTGATGGATATATGCTGTGCGGAATGGCAACCAGTCAAAGACTGGCAGCTCCTGTTATAATTTAATAAAGATTATAATTTGTTTAGAAAAAAATCTAACAACATTTTAGCAAACCCATTTTCACTTTCTATTAATTTTTTTTATTTTTTTTTTATTAGTTATAGAAATATATAAATACTTACCTATAAGTTATAGAAAATACCTATTGTTTACGGTCTTTTTTTTTCTCAAAAGTGAGCTGATAACATTTTTGGACGAATAAGACTCCTGATTTCAAAGAAGTAAGTTTCATGAAATGATCCATTCGTATCTCAAGGACAATTTATTAACACTGTGATCCAATTATTGTGACCAGTTGATGTTATTATATCCACCGTACGAACTAAACCTCACTCAGCCTGAGCTGGGCCGGAAATGCCAGCCTCACGTGTTCAGGAGGAACAGATTTTCTTTGAAAAGTCTACCCTAATCGGAAATGGAACTCGGCATCTCTAGACTAGGGGCGGCTACCGATCACTTGCGACAATTTACCTGAAAAAACCCGACATTTGCGACAACAGAAAAAGGTATTCACTGTAACGTTTGCGACAATATCAGACAGACAAAGGAACAGGTTAACTCCTTTGTTCATTTCGGCATTTCCAAATAAATACCGGGTCGACTAAAATATGGACGTATGTGAATTCATCCGATTTAATGAATTCCTTCTCTCATCATAGATAAATTTATTTTATTTGAGGAGACTCCTTGTCAGACAAACGGTTGTCAGACTAAATGTTGTGTTTCGTTAGCCAGCTAGGATAGCTTGGGTGAGGGGCTTAGACCGGGTTGCGTAGCGACCCGGTCTAACCCTGCGCTAATTTCAACCTAACCTAAGCCCCTCACCCAACCATCCTACCCGACAAACTGAAGTCAGTGATCTATCGTGCAATCTCACCTTGTTAACTGTACCTAACCCTATCTAACAACAAAATTCCTCTAACAAAAAAATTTCTGATTATAGAACACTAAAACGGCCCTTTTCAGGGCCACCAACTTTTCGCATATTTAGTTTTTTTTTTTAATATGGATACCTAGACACCGTAAATCAAAGGTATAACATACACCTACCAGTACGAACTAAAAGTTGATTCACACTGTATGAAACATTGAAATCTATACCTGCAATATATTGTCGCAAATGTATGGTTTGAAACCTTTTTTCATTGTCGCAAATGATCGGTTTTAAACAAAAGATTTCCGCAAGTGTCGAATTGCGCTACGGGCAGTAGTCACAACCGTTACGCCACGGAGGCTGGCTTGGGGAATTTTACTTGTTTGACCTTTTTTTTTTGGTTGGGCAAGTTACCAACTTTTTTCTACCTGTTGGGGTAGTTTACTATGGGAGACTACCTCTTTGGGGGAGTTTATATCTGAACCAATATAGGAGAAGGTAAACAAAAAAAAAAGGCTCTAAATATCTAGCTTGGAAGACTGTGACCATGGGACCAAAAACTTTTGGTAAAAAAAAAAAACAAATCATGTCCTGGATCAATTAAAACAGTATTAGATTAGAATAGAATATTTTATTCAACATACACCAAGCTCTGACATAAATTCAGGTAACATCAACAAGACAGGCGGTAGGACTCTGTAGGGAAGACGGCAAAAGGCCAAATTCGATGACCTTGTTCCATAGGCCTGCTATATTGACCAAAGTACTAGGGCGATGAATTATACAGTTAGAAGAGATGAAGAGGATGCCAACTTTCGACTCACTCACAAAGATCAGAAGACAGCGAGCTGTGTATCTTGTGGTGTGCCGTCTTCAGTGACCATGGTATTCACATCTGTGTCTTTCGTCTTGACCATAAGTTTTTCTAGTATTTGACAACATTCACTGATAAACATAAGGAATAAATTGGATTTTGCATCTAAAGTCTTTCGCCTTGCATACCAAAGCTGTGTATTATGGCGTGCGTTGTTGGACCATGAGTTTCTCTGGTCCAACTCTATTTTAAGAAAAAAAAAATCACATATAAATCTTGAGGATTTCACTATTGGTCGTTGCAACATCAGCTTTCCTTTCTAAACATTATTCGTTGATGGAAACAATGACTCTTAGGAGTCTGTGACAAATACTGCAACCTTCCATTTCAGGAAATGAGTCACACTAGAAAGTTTTCGTTCAGGTCTCATTCCATGGTAAGAGGGGTAGGTATTTCATTGACTTGTTATTTTTCCAATTATTATTAACTTTTGGAGATTAGATTTTGTTAAGACTGCAAGATTTTGGGTATACATTTCTTCCGTGGTGTTTCTCTTCCTCGTCGTATTCCTTCTACATACTTTGCCTTCAAAATAAAATTGGTGTGAGGGCGTCAAATTTTCTTATGCTGATTCCTTTGAGCGATGTAGGTGTAATAACTTGGCTCTTGTGTGGACGTCAAATTTTCTTATGCAGATAATTTTGAAGGTTGTAATATGATGACTAAACAAGCAATTCTAATCAACCAATTCATTTACCAGTACCAGTGAAAGTTGTTGAATACTAGTAAAACTTATGGTCCAACAACGCAGGCCATAATGCAAACAGCTCATGTACTAGAGTGTATACATGAACATGTGAACACCATGGTGGTTGAAGACGCCACACTGCAAGGTGTCATAACTTGGCTCGTGTGGATTTTCTTATGCAGATATTTTGAAGGTAGTAGGGTGTCATCAATAGAGGGAGTAAATATTCTATCACTCCTCCATCTCAGGGCGGAATCTCTTCTTCAATAGTACAACGTATAGTCGACAATCCTTATCACCCATTCCCTTCTCTCGCTTTCTTTTTTGATCTTGAGATATTCTTGAAAATATCTTGACTTCGGGTTCGGGCAAGCTTTCTTACGAATTCTTCTTATCTTTGCTTCTTCCTTTTTACGTTTTTCGAATTCATCTGTGAGTTATAACTCACAGATGAATCCGAAAAAACGTAAAAAGGAAGGGGCAAGGATAAGAAGAATACGTAAAAAAGCCTGCCCAAACCCGAAATCACGATATTTTCAAGAATACCTTAAGATTAAGAGAGAAAGTGAGAAAAGAGAGTGGATAATAAGGATAGTGGACTATACATTGTATTACTAAAGAAAAGTTTCCACCCTGAGAGGGGGGTGATAGAATACTCTCTCGGTATCTCCACGCCTGTCGTAGAAGGTGACTAAGGAGGCCGGAAGATCACCGGTGTAATATTATCATTTTCCTTCAAAAGATTATCTTTTGAAGATGGTGTGGGTGGGTACGTAATATTTGGCGATGAAGTTATTTTGTACAAAAAAATGGAAACTGGAAGAAAAAAAAAAATAATAACATTAATAATGAATGATTCCACACTAAGTTGAAATGCACTTAAAATTATCTGCAACTAAAAAATTTCGTCAAAACGTCGAAGCCAAGTTATGACATCTTGTAGTGTGACGTCTTCAGCCAGGTAGTGTTCACAAGTTCATATCAGTGTCTTTTGTCTTGTATAGGTACACTGGTACATGAGCCGTTTGCCTTTGACTTTGACCTGCGTTGTTGGACCATAATTATGTTTTTCTAGTATTCAACAAATTTCACTGGTAAATGAATTTGTTGAGTACAATTGGTTGTTGAATCATCAGATTAGAAATGGTTGTTGAGAATTCAAATTGGTTGTTGAGTCATCGATCATTTTTCCTTTTATGATCTTGTGACATGATGTTGTTAGACATGATCTTCGTTGATAACAGTCACAATGGTTAGTTTTCGTACAAAATTTTGGTGTTAAATTTTCCAATGTTTAAAGTGTAGCGGTAGGTATTACTGTGATTTGGTATTTTTCAATTTTGTGAGATCAGATTTTGTGAAACTGGAATGATGCTGTTTTCCTAACTAATTTTATTTTCCAGTTTGATTTTACTGGCTCATTTCGACTTTGCGATGAGTGGCTATTATGACATTTTCAGCAATGTACAGACGAGAATTTCATTGTAGCCGCACTAAAATGAATCTAATACTAAGGGAATAAAACAAAAAGTAAAATTACAATGTTCTAATATTGAAAATAATTATTATTATGAAACTCTTTATTAGAAGAACATATATACAAACAAATTATGGTAAAAATTAAAAAAAAAATTGACAGTATAAACATAAACAGGAAAAAAATAGACAAAATCTCTATATATAAATGTCAAAGACACTCACTGACCACTGACCACTGACCACTGACCACTGACTGATCATCGCTCTACAGCCCAAACCGTAAGTCCTAGGAAGCTGAAATTTGGTAGGTAGCTTTGTCTTATAGTCTAGATGTGCAATAAGACGGGATTTTTCGAAACTCCCACTACAACACCTGCCATTGGTGAAAAAGGATTTTTTGCTTTCACGGCCATGCCTCGGCCCGCAAAGCGGGCGACAGCCCGCTAGTATATACATACGAGTATGTCCTAACTAAAGGGCGGGGTTATTGCCTATGGCAATCTCTTCCGCCCAACCGTATGTTGGGTTATAAATAATACCAGCGAGGCTAGGACTTGGATGGGTGACCATTCAAATTGGAACCCTCGTGATGCTGGCTATTCCCGGCCCCACTCAGGCTGGGTGAGGATAATTTGAGTAGCTAGTTTGTAAGTTTTCAGCGAATGAAGGGTGAAACCCCGCCGCGATAATTATGACCATAGAGTTAAAAGCGACGTTAAGCCCAATTAATAAAACTAATTTATACTGTCGGCTATGACCGTTGTTATAAATCTGCTGTTGTTATTTGTTTAAATACGAATGTAAATCTGCGAACAATGGGAAGTACCTACAGCTCACAACTACATGATGTTTGATGGGTGTGTTTGACTGGCAGAGTGACCATAGCCACACTATGAGATTCCACAGCAAAACATTTCAGAGAATGGGCAACTGTGAGTACCGAGACACAGATGCTATAGCAAACACAGTTAACACTTTCCACCACCTAGTATCTGGTCCAGTGTATGCCAAACATATTCACAACTAACGCTTACTGCGATTTAGTAACGACCTTGCCGTTCATGAGAAAATTGGCGGGCACTATGGTACACAGATGTGTTTATGTTTATATACCTAATATGGTACATATACCAGTACATGGTATGGTACATATTCGCTCAGTGTTAAGATACTCGCTTGCTATGCGAAAGGTATTGGATTCGATCCCCAGAGAACCAACAGTTTTTTTTTTTTTTTTTTTTTTTTTTTTTGAAATTGGTTACAGTTGTTGATAAGACCACAAGCGTCAGGCGTCTACATTAGCCATGAAACAACTATGAAATAAAAAAAGGCTGTAAAACAATAAAAAAAGGAGATCTACTATTAAAATAATATAAAAAACATATTCAACGCTAATATAAAATTTCCAGGGCAGGTAAGACAAAGCTTGACTAAATCCTAGGTTAACTCATGCAGAACGATAATGTCATTATTGAACCATTCCAATTTTTAAAAGAAAACCTAAAAGAAAATCAAATCGGGAAAAGTGTTCCTTATGTTGGAAACATTTCGACCACGTTGAAATTATTATTATTAAACATATTAGATCAAGTTTTATTCACATAGAATATATATACAATTATACATACATGGAAATCGACATACATGGAAATCGTAATAACATACTAGCTACGCACATTAACCTCACCCACCCTGAGTGGCAATGGGTTTCCGTTTTTTTTTTTTTTTTTTTTTTTTTTTTTTTTTTTTTTTTTTTTCTTCTTCTTCTTTTTCGATCAATTCGACGATTCTAAACTGAGCGTCAAACCATGTCCTCACTCAAAGTTACTAAATTCAGTGATCCATGGCGTCGAGAACAAAAATATACTCCAAAGGTTAGGTAATTTTCGTAACCACACACAAACAGATCGTGTTGGTACTTGGTTGATGAAGCTATTCAGAATCACTAATGTTATTCGTGTGACATCGATTGTCTAGGGCTGACAGAGCGGTCATTAGGCCTGAGTGAAGAGTCCCGTCTCAGATCTGAGACCCGTGTCAAACATGAGTTGTTAGTATAAAAAAATATCCAAGTCAAAAATGTCAAACATCAATTCCAGTAGAAACTTGTTAGGTTTTTTTTTTCAAATCATCCTGTAGTCTAGACTTGGATAGGTGATTTCAGCAATGAGACATAAAAAATTATTGATTTGACGTTATCTCTCGAAAATAGGATTTATTTTCTACTTGATTCTCAGAGAGAGGAACCTGAAAAACTTATTTTTCGAACGTGAAAAATCTACTCCATCCTGAAGCGTTCTCGAATGTGTAACGTCTGCTCCACCCTGAAGCTAAAAGTTTGGACTAGAAAAATAAAGCCATGCTAATTCGGTTACAAAAAACTATCTATTTGAATATATTGTACAGATAGCCTTTTATTACATGTTTATATTAATAATGAAATTAATTAATATTTTACTTTCTATTACCTTTAAGAACATAGGATATGAAAATTAATAAAATATTGCAATCAGTGCAGTTTCTATTTCAAATTGTGGATTGTTGTTTATAATTTTCATTATAATTTTTTATCTCACATGAAAGGTTGCCCACCTGAGAGAAAACAAAGAATTCCACAATAGGTACCAAGTCCAACTTTTGCTTTATTGCATTCAAAGCATTTTTTCCAACTTCCTAGGTAACTTTAAAACTTACCTATGTATTACATTAAGTAAATAAGAAAATTCATAAATAAATAAATAGTAAACAAAAAGTGTTTGGTGCTTTTTTCGCAATTTCCCCAGAGCAAAGATTAACTCATTAACAGCTACAGCTGGATTAAAGGAAAAACATAATAATGTGTTGTGATAATGAAATCATGATGAAAGTACGAGTTTTAAGAAGATGTGACCTTTGAACTGTTGGTGTGGATTTCAAATGCGGAAATCACAAAGGTTGTTTCAAAAGCTTGATCAGCACTTTACCCATGTTTGCATTCGAATCATTTTAATTAACACAATAGAGGTGATGTTCTTTTTTAAGCTATTATGGTAAAACTGTAAGTTACAAATATATGTAAATAAAATAAATTATCATTGTCTGCCATGCAAAATTTTCTGGGTTCACAATACAGGAAGATGATTTATGTTTAAACCTAAATAGACAATGTGCCTTTTTTTAATTAGACATGTATTTTTACCATGTTAAGCATGCAGTGAAAATATTAATTCTTAATTACTGGTTACTTGTTTTTCCAGATTTCAAACTATGCTTTCCTGGTATACCTACCTCACTTTATTACTTTGGATAAATTTCTAATATAAGAAATGGGAAGTATTGTGTTCATTTTTGTAAATAACAAAATTTTTGGTCTGATTTCAATTTTTTTTTATTATCATTCAAATATTGAGTGGCAGAAGACCATGAATCAGATGGTTGGGGTTCAAGTCTAGGCTAAGTATAAGAAAAGAAGAATAAAAAAACTGTTCAAGGTAATAATAACAACTAGAACAAAATAATTGAAATTTTGTGAAGTGAAGTTGATTCCCCTCTTGCAATGTAGGTATGTGTACAATAGACTGGTTTTATCTCATAGAGGTAAGAAAAAAATGTCAGAATTTTTACAACGCTCAGGCAGAAATTAGTTCGGCTTTTGCAGAAATTGAGATAGACAAAATTTCAAGGCAATCAGAGTACGTTAACAGGACCCGCTCTGGCCTCAAAGTTTGGAAATTTGCCAAATTTTCGAGGTTGAGCTGACATTTTTGGCCATAACTCGAGAACTAAAAATCATACGCGCTTTAAAGATATATCAAATGAAAGACCATTTTGTTGGCTTTACTTTGTTGTATAATACTAGTTCCCGAAATCTTAATGGTTACTGACCAAATTAAGAATATGTAGTCGAAAACGGGCCAGGTACCCAAAGTAGAGCATCTAAGGCATGATAGGATAATGGGTGAAAATACTTATGATTTATAAAACTTATACATATAAATGTTAGAAGATTAGTTTTGAATGATTTTTTGACACATTATGAAGCTATAAATACCCGTTTTTACCAACTTGATAGTTCCTGACAGGTTAAGGCATGGCCAGAAAAACAAAATAATAATACAAACATATTACGTCATAGTTATTCTCATTTTTTTTATTGTAGAAATACAAATATCTAAAATTAAAAGTACAAATAGGTAACATTTCGTCAAAAAAATACAAATTAAGCAGTAAAACTTAAATTAGTTAGTTGCGAGAGGGGATGCTATTGAAAATTATCATCCAAATAAAGTCCTCGGTACAAATGTACTACCTGAAATCGACGAAGCTGAAAAATCCCTTCCCAGGTCAACAAGAGCATCTTTAGCCCAGCTTTGATCTGGCTGGTGTAAACACCTGAATAACTACAAAGCTAGAATAGATCCCACTTTATCTGATCTATGCCCCTCATGCCAATTAGACACACATGATGTACACCATCTCTTCGAATGTCCAGTCAAGCCAACCAGTCTGGACCCCTCATCCCTCTGGACAAACCCCCTTGAAGCAGCTGCTTTTCTCGACCTAGAAACAATGTGATCAATGATGTAGACGCAAACTTCTCACTTTTCTGTTTATACTGATTAAAATAGAGCGGTTAGTTGATGGCATGCCTAATCAGAACTATTACCTGCTGATGAGAGCAAATAAGCTCGAAACAGCTGTCCAGGTATGTTCTGATATTCATGTACATCTAGTACAACTTCTCACTTTTCTGTTTATACTGATTATACTGATATACTGACTGAAACGTTAAGAACAACAGTAGCTCCTGTTTCATGGCTATCACCTGTGGTACTTGAATGCCGAAACTGTTGGCTTGAGATTTTTCGATCCAACTTTGTCACATGATGAAAAGTCTGGAATGGCTGCAAAGCTTTTCAGTTCTTCTGATGATACAGAGGAGACAAAAAATGTCAACATTACAGTACGAATAAAAGACCTACCAGCTTATGTGAGAGGGGGCCTTAAAGAGTTCATTACTCACGAAACATTTCTTTTCTTTAGTCGAATTGTCATAAAAACTGACTTTTTGAGGGGAGACCCCTAAATTTGTATTGGTGAGCCTCAGTATCAGAAAGCACTTAAAATTGTACAATCCCTTAAAGTTGTAAACGACACAGCCAAGAGAGGCGTTAAGTTGATGAGTGACTTCAACGACTTACTAACTAGAGAGGAATGTCAGAAACAGTTTGTCCCACAAGTTGTGAGTAAATGTAGGAGACTCTATCCTGATTATTCAAAAAGTTCCCTCTCTACCCCTCTCGCAACTAACTAAGTTAAGTTTTACTGCTTAACTTGTATTTTTTTTTGACGAAATGTTACCTATTTGTACTTTTAATTTTAGATATTTGTATTTCTACAATAAAAAAATGAGAATAACTATGACGTAATATGTTCGTATTATTATTTTGTTTTTCTGGCCATGCCTTAACCTGTCAGGAACTATCAAGTTGGTAAAAACGGGTATTTATAGCTTCATAATGTGTCAAAAAAATCATTCAAAACTAATCTTCTAACATTTAAATGTATAAGTTTTATAAATCATAAGTATTTTCACCCATTATCCTATCATGCCTTAGATGCTCTACTTTGGGTACCTGGCCCGTTTTCGACTACATATTTTTAATTTGGTCAGTAACCATTAAGATTTTTGGAACTAGTATTATACAACAAAGTAAAGCCAACAAAATGGTCTTTCATTTGATATATCTTTAAAGCTCGTATGATTTTTCGTTCTCGAGTTATGGCCGAAAATGTCAGCTCAACCTCGAAAATTTGGCAAATTTCCAAACTTTGAGGCCAGAGCGGGTCCTGTTAACGTACTCTGATTGCCTTGAAATTTTGTCTATCTCAATTTCTGCAAAAGGCGAACTCATTTCTGCCTGAGCGTTGTAAAAATTCCGATATTGATTTTTTAAAACCAGTCTAGTGTACAATTGTACAAATGTACATGTGTATTGAGAATGGAAAAAAAAAACATCTTTGATGTGAGGCATCTGCTTACAGTGTGATGGCAATGCTTCCCTTGCAAAGCATCAGCTTGGTACATATCTATAACCTATAAGTAATGCTTTTGATTGTTTCTGCTATCACTATGAGTGAGGCATGGGCTAATAGTAGAGCAAGGTTACAAGGCTAAGATAACAGAACCTAGTGAACTAGAACTTTGATATTCTAACATGAAACTGAGGTTCATTTCAGAGTTTTCTAAAAACATTAATATGTTTCTATGAAAAGCTAGAAAAACATAAAAAAACACAGGATTTATATGAAGATTATCATGAAAAATTTGAAATTGGAGCAAACTCAATATCCTATTTTAAAAATAATGATAAAAAATTAATATGAAAAAAAAGCTATGCTAAAGGCAGTCAACTCTCTAACAAGAGTCCTATTGTTCTACAGAAGGACTGGGGTTCAAATCTCTGGTACCTGCCTACAACACAAGATTTCATTCAAAATTTGGCAACAAATATTTTTAACTTACAAGTAGATACATAATGTTATTAGAAATTTCTAAACAGCATGCTCATATTAAAATAAAACTTGATAAACTTAAGGCTCGAATTAAATCATTTCTGATTCCAGAAGTTAGGAAGTTTTAAAATGTCTATATTTCTGTATGTTTTTCCACTTTTTCATCAATTTTTTGTGATTCCTGATAAAATATAACTGTCTATGTATCATTGTATCATTTTTTTTTACGTAATATATGGAGGGAGTCATCTATTTTTATATTAGAAATTTCACATACCTTTTCCGAATGACCTGCAGATTTTTCTCTAACTTGGCGTAGGGAAGTGGAGCCTTGTCGAACTTGCTCATGGCAACTTTGCCCGAGGCATAAGCAGTTGGGGACTGGTGGAAACATCTCTGTTGGATCTCTCCACACAGCTTCTTCCAAGGAACCTAGTGAAGACAAACATAAATACAGAAATATTGAGATACCTTTCAAATATACATCTGAAGTGGTGTTATTTTGTACTTATTTGAGCTTCACTGAAATAGAAAAGTGTCTACTCTAACTGGATTATCTCTAACAGAAATGGTGGTCTCATCAAGAACAGTAGTTCCAAGCAGTATAGAAAACATTCAGAATTTGAAACTGTGTAGTAAATACAAACATTACAAAATTGACAAGTTCTGAGGGCAACATCATGATAGTTGCAATATATTCTTCATCAGTATGAGATCAAAATGTCCCTTGAGAGTGGGAAATTTTTAGTGCTTTTTATGTTAATTTTCTAACAGTACACCCCCATGTGTATATAAAATATTATAATGGTATTTTTTTCTCATATTTCAGGTACCCAAGAATTAGGGCGTTCATGTAAATTTGTTTTGAACATAAAATACAACAAAAATAATTATACCTAATAGAGACAGTATTTTAATTGTGACACTCTGTGTTGCAGGTAGAGAAACCTTGCTCTATCAAATAGCACCCCATGCTAAAGTACAGTGTGCAAGTATAAACTTCACATTGGCAGGTTCATGATAGATAGAATTATATGACAACCGGGACTACTCTACAAGCATCAAGCATGGTTTCACATGTAAACAGATTAAACTCATGAGATTAGTACCCCCTTGAGCTGTTCTTAGGTATCTCACTCAGATTAGATGAGATTCTCTTGACCTTACAAAGGTTGAACAGAATAAGGGCATCCAAGACGCAAAAACAGTGCAGATAGATTTGCAATAATCAAATAAGCAAATAATTGAATTCAAAATTGAACATCATTTTCTTTGAGAGCATGCCAACTCCCAAAAAAACATGTGCAGAGGTTAAAATATTGACATTGACTGCATTTTCTGGGGATCTTTTTCTTACCTGGCGATGCAAAACTCCCGTACAGTACACCATGGTTCTGGAAGAGCTTCACAAATTTGAAACGAAAATTAAAACAACGAAATAAATAACTGGCTGTCCCAGTTAAACGGTCATGTTACAAGTAGTACGCCCGAAACACTATCACTCACTGATAACTGATTACTGAATAAACTGATAATAGCTACCTCTTTACCACCTTATCAATTTTATCTGCGGAAAAAATTGACCGACAAATTTTCTGTCCAAACATGAATCCGGGAGATAGAACGAGTTGATAATCAGCTGATTTTAGTAAATAGAGACGTTTGAAGATTATAAAACGCCTTCAAATTTAAATTCACAGCGGTAGTAAAATTTCATGTCATGCGTATTGCAGAAGCACATTTTTAGTTAAGGCGTAGCTTGAGTAAAATAATTATCCCGACGCGACATGACGGCATAAGGTCTCTCTGAAAATCACAAAACTCACATTGATTGTCACGAGGAAATATCTAGCTCGAGGTTTTCGTGATTTAGCTATATACACTAATTTCGGCCATCACACTGCACACGCATACATGTAGTCTGTACAAATGTACACCAACCCAACACATTATGATACTGTATCTCTCCGAGTAGGAGGCACAAGATTCAAGCTAACCTCGTATGGTTTTGATGACGGAGCTGGGCTCTCATTCATTGAAGACTAAATTATAATGATGAGAATGTTCTTTTATATATTTTTGTGAAATAAAATTAATTTGAGTTTATGAAGAAAAAAAAAACCCCCAACACATTAAAAATCCAAAACGACGGACACACTACTCACGCCCTAACCTAAAGTGCATTACTCACACACACACACCAACCGACAACAACATAGTGCATACAAATGAAAATTAGTACAATCTTGAGATGAAATTTTTTTTATAATTCAAAAAAACGATAGAAGATTGATCTTCATCCAGACAAAAACGCACAGCCAAGAAATAAAAAACAATCCGAATGAACAAAAAAATACAAAAATGAGAAAATCTTCAAACCAGAGGAACCGAATAAAAATTTAACTGGCTAAAAATAAGAGGAAAATGAGTGAAAGCGCCTAATTTACGTTTTAATTCAATCATTGCCGTTTACAGCGGTTTTTCTAATACGATATTAAATTACTATCGTTCACCTTTACCAGCGTCGATGGCGCGTTGAATGCACCGTTCTCGTATTAGGATCACCGAAGTTAAGTTAGAGTCCAGCAAGGTAAAGACTTCGTGATGCTGGCATTCCGGCCCAACCCAGCTGGATGGGTTACTGTGGACAGCAGGTTTGTGAGTTTCCTGCGAAATAGAGGGTTAATCCCCCGTGTATACTCTTATGACCATGCAGGTGAAAAACGACGTTAAACTAAAAAAAACCTTTACTAAGAGTTGCCTGGGAGGTACAGACTGCCTTAATAATTATACCTTCGTCTTTCACTTTGGCTTTTCCCAATCCAACTTGGGGTCGGCATTGTTAAAACCTCATGGTTGAGGTTGGTTGGTTGTGGCACATATTTTATGGCTGATGGCAATTCCATCCTAACGCCAACGATTCATTTGATTTAACGTCCTAATTAGAACGGGGTTTTACTCTCCATTCGCTGGATTTCCTGCCAGCCTACCCTTATAACCTCAATCAGCCTGGTTAATGATGAAAAGATTATGGCTTTTTCCCCGCAGCTAGTGCCCCAAGTTGGATTTTTTTTAAAGAGATATTAAGGCATAAATGATACCTACGTGCCTCTCAGCTTTCTAGAACGTAGAAAAAGGGAACGAGTGATAACCTGATAACTGAGTGACTCAGTATTATAAGTTTAAGTACCTACCTTACGGATTAGGTAGACTGTCATGATTACTGTCTTGGTCTGTCTGGCTCTGTCATGAGTTCATAAATGCCAGGTTTAAAATAAGACATCACGTCATCATAACTTTGTGATTTCTCTCTCCCTTCCTCCTCTCAACACTTCATAATTATATTATGACGTCATCATCTGAATCATAGCGATGACGTAATTAAATTTGCATGAATATTATAACCTCTAAATTATCTGGGTCTGCCTCTTCATACCTTTCGCATACTTTTAATATAGCAGGTTCGGCACTGAAAAAAGGTATTTTTTGGTTTTATAATATACCTATACCTACCACTGAAAAATATTAAAAAATACTCTATAGAATGCATAGTCACTAATAAACCATTTGATTGTGTATAAAATTGATTGATTAATTCTGTTCAATAGCTACCTACTATGCACTAGGGCCCGTATCTAATAATGAGTAAAATATTTTTATTTTCTATCTAATTAGGGTGGTAGGAACATACTATTATTGGATATGATTATTATTTTAGAGACATGGCGGCCCCGAAAACATTTTTACTCGTTGTTTTCAGGATGGAGAAAACCTCTCTGTTAATCCTTTCATCAACACCAATACTACCATCGATAGTGAACAGCTAAAGCAATAAAATCCCAATCATTTAATACAGAAGACGAAGAAGGGATCGTTTTTCAAAATAGACAAATCTGCCAATTGGACCAAAGAGGTAAAACTTTAAAAAGATTTCCATCTCATATGTGAGGTATTCGGCTAATTTCGCGAAATCTACATACTAATAACACTCTAGTTCTCTCTTGAAAATGTTGGGGGGACTAGTCCGACTGTTACTATTGAACATTTTTAGCTCAATGACTAAATTTAATAGTCAAGTAAAGTATATCGCGGATATCTAAAGATAAACTTGGTCTTGAAATTCTGTGACTCATTATAATGAATGCGGTTAAATAGTCACCGTGCCCGAGTGAGATAGAGCGCTAGTCATTGCACGCATGGTGACCTGGGTTCGATCCCCAGTGGAGCAGGATTTTTTCTGTTCTGTGCTTGAATGTTAGGAGTTCACTCATACCTCGTGAGGCAAAATAATGTATCTGCTTTAATGTGAAACAGCGACCAGTGTCGGGATTATAGGCAAAAAATAGTGCAAGATATATTGTATATTATGTAGAGTGGTAAAGTCAAAACCTGATACCCACATCAACCTCACCCAGCCTGATTTGGTCCGGAATGCCAGCATCACGAAGTCTTTACCTCTCTGGTTGTTTGCTTAACTTTGTTGATCGTACGAGAACCGGTGCATTCAACGCGCCATCGATGCTGGCGTAATTTATATTTATTTATGTACATAAATGAATATAAACAAATTATGTATACAGAATAAACTTTTGGGTCGCCGGGAATCGAACCTGTGGTGAATGGGCTTGCTGGTGAGTTTCCTTTGAAACTCCGTGAATCATGGAACGAATGAGTGGATAATATTCCACTCCATTATCCACTGCTCCCGATAACATTGCGACCTCCTGAACTGATCCTAGAAATTTTGTATACGGGGTGTCGTACTGAGACGAATCGTGTTGTTTACTTTTTCGCCAAAAAAAAATGTTTTGAGACGAATCGTGTGGTCATTTTTATACCTGAAATTCAAACCTTTTTAAAAAACCCTTTTTGAGACGAATCGTGATGCGCCCGGTAGAATATGCAATCTACGTGATTTCTTTGGTTTACTATTCATTCGAACCTAGAGAGACAGGAATTGTGAGAGCAGGCCCTCAATACCAACGTTGTTCCAGGAAATAATATAAAAAATGGAGGGGTTTTTAGCGGGTGAGCCGACAGAATTGGTGCCCTTCAAGAGGGGCGACACACCATACCCTGCCGAGAAGTCCCGCATATCCTTCAGCACTAGAGCTTTGCTGAAGGAATCTTAATATAAGAATTTCCCCCTCAAAAAAAAAGAAGGGGGAGAAAGAAGCCCTCATTCTGGAAAGCACTCTCAAAATACCCGATTCTTCGTTTCAACTGTCAAATTTTGTTTGGTTAAATTTTGTTGTTTACCCAATCAGAGTGCAGTTGAAAGGAAAATTTGGGGATTATGAGAGTGAGAAAGTTTTCTGAAATTAGTCCCGGGAATTCTTAATAACCTGGGGAAAAATCTCGTGGTCTTTAGAAAGGTTTTCTGATCAAAAAAACTTTTCTAATCTCTAAAGCAGGAAAAGACTGTTGGTCCCGTGAATTTCTGTTTATCCAGGTCCGACTGTACTTTAGTGGGTAGCTCGGTATTAGGAGGAGACTACTATAACATCATTATTTTGACCACAAGTACTTCATTGCTTGCTTGTAATGCCACCTCTGGTTTGCTACCCAAATAAATGGCTACTCATTTTTCCTCACGAGGTGTGACTGGACCCCGTATCATCTATGTAGGAATTGAGCATAAAAATTATTCCCTACCAGCGATCGAACCTGTGTCTCACTCACTAATTCATTGACTGATTGCATCTACGTAGAGAAATTCAGTACCAGCAGATAGAGTATTATAAAAAATATTATTATGAATTAGGTACCTACTTTAAGCTCATACTGTAGGTATTTCACAGTTATAATAAGTACTTAATTATTTTTTATCTAATATTAATAAAAAGTTCATTATTATAATAATACCAATATACCTATCTAACAATAATAAATAGATAATGAAATTTCCTATGGGTGAAATTTGCATAATCTAGTATTTTTTATTATTATTATTATCTAGTGATAGCATTTGATTACTCATAGACCTTGCTATAACCCTTCCATTGCCTAATCTTTTATACTTGCAATTGTACTGGATTAATGCATACAATTATACAATTCATTCATCATCGGACCACCTGGTTTGATTACGTGGTAAAACACACGGTGGAAAATAGTATGTTTAAAGTACCTAAACGATTAGAATCTGAGTTCGATCCCTGATCTCGGAAATATTATTGATACAATTTGGTTCCCTAAGCCCTGGACATCACAGGACAGCTGTTTCTGCCTCGTAAGTCGTAGTCCTCATGTGCTTGAATCCTTCTGCTCAGACCTGATGGACTTTTTCTGACAGCCATTTTTTTTTTTTTTTTGATTCTATGGTCTGTACTCGTATGTAAGAAGTTCAACGGTCCTGAACTAAATAAAGATAACAAAATAATTGTGTTGAAAATACCTAAAAAAGTGAATTAAAAAAAAAGATGAAGGTATTATAGGTAGGTCAGGATGAGGGAAACTTTAAGTCTCAGCATCATTTCCAGTTTTAGGAGTAGGCTGACTTATTATTTTTATTATTTTACTTTCTATTACCTCTAAGGTATAGAAAGTAAAAGCCATGTATTTAGGTTGTGAATTTAAATAATTAATTTTTTCTTTGTTGTTTTTACTCGTAAATGTATTATAGGTACTTACTTTTTTTTAAATAAGGACGCTTCATTTTCAAAATTCTAACCATATACGAGAACGGGCTAAGTTACGCATTTCTCAAATCTTCTGGAAATAAGAACTACAACAGCAACAATAACAACAATAACAACAACAACAACAACAACAAAAACAACAACAACAGAAGTTCTCTCAGATAGAAAGAAGCTCGAATATTCCAACCATATTCCGTCAGTTGATTTTAGAATTCAGTTGTGACTGTTCAAAGTGTCCCAGTGCGTGTACCATTTTTTAAACTTTCTAAATTTCAAGTGTCTTCAGGTAAGATTTTTTTTTCGTATCAGCGTTTTAGAAATGCTTTTATTTATTTTTAATTTTTGTGAATATCAAAAATAATTTTATTTATTTTTTCTGACTTTCGTATATTTTGTTCTTCAATTAATTAAATTAAGTTACCTATGTTGTTTATATCTTTTATTATGTATTAGCTCACAGCGAAGTTTTTTTTTTATTTTGGGCGTAGTAGATTTTTTTCAACGTAGGATGGCTATTTTACTGGTGTAAGAGTAGAGCATAGAGGTGCTAGCATGGTAATATTTATGGAGGTACCTATACCCAATATACCCATGGTTCTCTTGCTTGTTTGAATTTTAAGACGCAATTTCAAACGCTGAACTTTTGTAATTTTGTATGAGATGTTTATGTTGGATTCCTTTTGCTTCTTTATATTCGGTCCCTATGCTTCTTTAAGTTCTGACCTAATGCTTCTTTATTTTCTGTTACTATACTTCTTTATATTCTGTCCCTATGTTTTTTTATGTTCTATCCTTATGCTTCTTTATATATTATGCGGTCCCTATATGCTTCTTTATATTCTGTCCTTATGCTTCTTTATATTCTGTCCTTATGATTCTTTATATTCTGTCTTTATGCTTCTTTCTATTCTGTCCTTATACTTCTTTATATTCTGTTCTTGTGCTTCTTTATGTTCTGTTACTATGCTTCTTTATGTTCTGTTACTATGCTTCTTTATATTCTGTCCTTATGCTTCTTTATATTCAAGATACAATGGAGAGGCCTTTGAAATTGAGCAGGCTAATACTCATGATTATGACAAGAATGACTTTGATACTATTTATTTATTGTACTGTGCAGTTTTGACATTTTTATAATTCGAAAGCCTGTTGTCTGATATGCGCATAGATATACCTATGTCTAGCTGATGCATCTGTTTGTTATTTATTTGGGTTCAACGTCGATTTCAACTGCATGGTCATAAGTCATAACATGGGGTTGTAACCATCATTAGCTGTTCGCGTCATACCTAATAGTTCTGTTATCACTTACTTTCATAATTAAAATATTGTCTCTTTCAAAGTTCTCATTGAGAATGTTTTTTATTTCCCTCTTTTTTATTTTTTCCCTACTCTGTGAGACAGAGGTTGCCATAAAGTCTACTCATGGTCAGCGTGGATGGCGCGTTGAATGCACCGGTTCTCGTAGGATCACCGAAGTTAAGCAACTTCTAGCGCTTCGTGATGCTGGCTTCCAGGCCCAACCCAGGCTGGGTGAGGTTAATGTGGGTAGCAGGTTTGTGAGTTTCCTGCGAATGCAGGGTAACACCCCTGTCGTGATATGACCATGCAGTTGAAAGTGAATTTAAAAGAAAATTAAAAAAAAATCTACCCATCAGAAATTTACCCCATTTGAGTTTCTTCTTGACCAAGTTTATCCTAACTATAAGTCAGTAGATGAATGAAAGAACACTCAATTCTAAAAAAATCAATTGACTTTGTTGTTTGAGTTCGAATTTCGTCCAAAAAATCTGAAATTAGGGCACTCATCCGATGTTTCGAGCGGAAATATTCTGGATTGGGTCCAATATTTCTTTGCTTTTTTGATTTTATTTTTTTATCGTCAGTTCCGCTCAATGTCCAGGAATTTTGTCACGACTGTCACTGAATAATTTTGAGTAATCTGTTCTTTTTTTTCTTCTTCTTTCCTTTCTTTTTTTCTTTTTTTATATATTAAAATAAATAAACCTTTATTTGGAATAAATTAGATACAAAATTACAATAAAATTAAAAAATAAATTAACAATAATTAATAGTGTTCCAATTCAGCGTGTTGCTGAGGTTTTCATATATTAGATAATATTTTCTTTGATTCTTACATTTCTTTCGGTTTGATATTACATAGATTCTGAAGAAATTTTTACTGCTTTACCTGCCCCTCGGCAGACCGAAGGTGAACCTAGGGAAGGCTGGCAATTTTGTTACAAGTCAACTCTTACAAGGTTGACAATTAGAAGTTTCCCATTTTATAATCCTTCTGTCTTGGGCATAGTACTAAATACTAACAGTTAGTAGTTCAGTATGAATTAGGTACTGAGCTTCACTGCTAAGTATTAAATAAGAACTATACTAGTTATAAATAGTACACGCGTCCATTGTTTTAATTCAGTCATTTAGTCCCGGGTTTCCTGGAGTAGTACCTCACTGACTTTACAACCAATACCACGAAACATCATCATTATTAATTTTTGTACTAATAGGTAGTGTACAATTTTATTGTACATTGTACCTATAGAATCAGAAAACTAGAGTATGGATACTTTTTTGATAATCATCATCACTTTAATAATAGTTAAATATATAAAGTACCTACTAAATATCAGTAGGTACTAAGGTAGGTATGTTCTGTACTGTCCACTTATCTAAGTAGTTTAAAGAAAAATCATTCCTTCATCAGTCTGTTTTTTGTTGCATTCAACTTTTCTCTTTCCAAAACAAATCCAAACGCAGAATATTATTCCTGTATCATGAATTCCATCATCTGTCTGATGGGGGATTATCAGACTCCTTTGGATACTGTACTCTCTTGGTTATGTGCCCCGTTTGGAAGGACAAATCCGTAGAATTACCCGCCAAAACCAAATGTTAACAATTTTAACATAGATACAGCTGTGACGCTTACGAAAAATTACATCCCTTTAGTGATCTAGTTTAGGTACTATGAAAAAAGTTCCCTCCAGAACCGTTCAAAATTCCTTCCCAAGCCCATTTTTCTCTCCCTAATGGACATTTTGGGCAATGAAAAATTGCAGGTGAAATAAAAGAGAAAGGCAAAGGAAAACAAGAATAATGAAATTTAAATTATAAAATTCCAGACCGCCACTGGTTTCAAATAGGTAAACTCACGCTGTGTTCCATATCGACTCAACCTTGAATGTAATGGCTCATCATCTATTTCACCTACACCACTGAGTGGGTGGGGTTCCTACACTTTGCTCTAGAGAACCACTTAAATACCTGTGTTTGTATCTCCTTATACTTATTAACATAGTTATTATGTGTGTACACTGTTCATTCATCATAGGGTGGCGTCATCGTGAACGATGGTAGCCAGACAGTGGAGGAATGACTCAGCACTTCTACCTCTGTCTTTACAAGGAGGCTATTGACAAGGGTCCCACGAACCAAGCCAATGCTGGTCTACTCCCTGTTTATAGTCCCCCAGCCAGACTGATGGTCTATTCAGTGTTTATAGTACCCCAGCCAGACTGCTTGTCTATTCATTGTTTATAGTCCCCCAGCCAGACTGCTCCCTGTTTATAGTCCCGTAAACCAGACATTCATTATATTATTTAAAAAGAGTTCAAGTACACTGTACCTGATTGTGATAATGAGATTTGCAACAAACACAAAATCTTACCAGAAAACCATGAGGCAGAAACAGCCTGTCCTGTGATTTCCGGAGCTCAGACAACCAAATTGTTTATAAAGAATATTTTCTCCGGTCGGGAAACGAACCCACCTTCTAGAGCTTTCGAAATATGCTTTCCACAAAAGGTACCTATATGGAGGCGCTTGAGGGTTGAATGGTTTCTGATAGGTAACCAGAATTTGACAAGTCACTCATTCTTAATCCACAAACCTAATACACGTGCATGTCACAATGACCCACAAAACCTTTTTTTTTTTTTGAACTTTTTTCGGACACAAAAGAAAAAGAAGCAAAAAATACGCCCAGTTCTCCAAACTCCATGAATTAAAAAAAAAAAAAAAAAAAAAAAAAAAATAAATTTAGTACCACGGTGTGTAGGTACCTTTAATATCTGTTCAATGAAACGAATGTGTAATAGTATATTAGGGTGGCGGCATGTTATTCTCCTTACAAAGATAAAATACACAAGCTTAAGCGAGTATATACGGTTAGAGCCGCCTATTAGCTAAAAAAATTACGGGTTATGGGGCTTTTTGGAATAAAACATGTTAGCATTAGAACAGCCTCTAGGACTGTAGGACATACCTAATGTAATAGCCTTACCTTAGTCCTGTATCTCGTAATTATACTATACATCCACACACGCAACGAATATCATCCAATATGTAACACACCCTTCGTGAAACATTAATAGCTTTCTACGCAGTAAATTTGGGGCCCTCCTGATGCTTTAATAATGGGTCGAAGTAGGATGAAGTAGCTCGAAGAATAAATATGTTATACACACTTGTATTTCTTTATTCCTTAAATGTTGTTCCCAGAAACTTGTCTCGCTGGAATACATTAAACAGAAATTTACGATACCAGAAAGACAAATCGTTGGCGACCTAAACAGAGTTGGCGTTAGGAAGGGCATACAGCCGTACAATGGGAAAAGAGGAGTACCAAAAGCAGAGAACCTCAACTATGAGGAAGAGGTTGTGACCACTGCCGACCCCGCATGTTTGGCAAAGTGAAAGAAGAAGAGGATAAAGATGAGAAAATGTATAAAAAAAGAACAATTACTTCCTTCTAGGTAGAAAGTGGAAATATGGAAAAGATATAGAAAACAATGATGATTATAACCATATTAGGTATACCTACTGTTTGTCCACCAAGAAATAGATATTTTAAAAAAATATCAATTTAAAGGAGAAAGCTTTTGCAGAATAAATTTAAATAAACAAGAAAAGAAAGAATTGGAGAAGAAGTCAGCTTCAAAGAAACACAAAAGCAATATTTGAAGAAGAATTGAACTTCAATTAAACAAAAAAAAGCAATGTTTGAAGAAGAAATAAACTTCAAAGAAATAAGAAAAGAAAATTTTGAAGGAGAAGACAACTTCAAAGAAACAGAAAGAGATGAAAGTTCGAGAACACAGAACTATAAGCTCTGCTCAAATAGAAGAAACAAACCTACATCCAACATCCAGCATCACCTTGACCACAAAGTTTCCAACTGTATTCCAGCGAGATATTATAATAGAAGTATTTCAAGGTTTTTTTTCCATACTATTATGGTGTTCCCCCATCAGGCCATCATGAATTCCCAAACACAAAACTGTGCGTAGCCTCCAGTAACCATCTCAATAACAGCGTTGTCAGATGAATAACAAAGTACAGTGTTGCCATATGAGGCTGTTTTTCCCTCCAAAAAATTATTCTAGTAAATGTATAATTAATTTAAGATGGAAAATTGGATATGTAGGGCGAAATTAATTGACAAAATTGATAACTTAAGTCATGGCCTAGCATCGGTTTTCCCCATCGAACATCACAGTACTCAATCCGATACGTCTATTAATTTCTATTAATCTTACATCTAGGTAATATTTATGGAGGAAAATTCAATAGTTATTATTATAGAAACTCCTTTGATCCTTCATATTATATTATTCATCATTAATTTGTAAAATTGTATATTGTTCAACTGTAAGTATACCTATGATTATGAATAGAAAAATATCCAAAATATTTCATGAAGTTTCAAAATTAATAAAATAAGCAATATACCTACATTTTTATTTTCATGAAATCCTTCTGATAGAAAAATTTATAAGGTTCTATCTTTGGTTGACACATGAGTTGCAGAAAGGAACCTACATCTGGCAACATTGAGAAATACCAGAAAACATAGGCCATAGATCAAAATAGTATTTCTATCTGTCTACCTATTAAAATGAACTTGTATCATAATAATTACTTTAATGATCCACTTGATCTCTATCATAATAATTATGCTATCCTAACACTTGTCCCTACCACCCGTAGAAACCTACGATACACTAGAAACACTCGAATACACTTGAAACACTCTCCAACATTATTTCAAGTCACGTACTCACGTTTCATGTACTCGTATGTGAAAAAATATGTGACGGCTCTCTGTCTGAATCCAGATGTCTTAATAAGTTTACCTATCTTTCAAAACTCAAGAAAAAAACACTGCCAATTATGGACACAATACTTCCTCGTGATTGCTTCACGTTGTAAACGCGTGTCAATTTTGAGATTTTATAGAAAATTACTTGTATCTCCAAAACGGCTCAACCGATTTTCTTCAAATTTGTTTTATATGGTAGAATATCATTTTTTCTACATTCTCATTTCCACAAAAAATTCTGTATAGGCAAGTCGTGGTCCTTATTTTTTTACTTTTTTGTCCAAAATTTCGGATTTTCTTAAATATCAGAGTCAAATTATAATTAATTTAAAAATAAATATAAATAACCTATGTAAAACAACAATATGCATATTCTCACAAAAATTTCATCGAAATCGGTTGTACCGTTCACGAGAAATAAGCGTTTAAGTAAAAAGTTAGTGGTCAGGCGCATGGTCTCTTTCACCCAGAACCGCTGGTATGAATTCAATGAATTTAAAATGGGACCATCTACAGAATGTCTCCTAGATGTGTGCAAAATTTCATTAAAATCGGTCGAGTCGTTTCCGAGATTTGCGCGTTACAAGGAATCGTTTTAACAGACCGACAGACGGACACAAAACCAAATTTGCTCAGGAGGTTATGAAACGTCCAGAAATATGAAAAAAAATTGAAATCGGAGCAAAAAAATATTTTTTTTTACAAAAAACGAACACAATACTTCCGATTTCTAATATTAGAAATTTCTCGGAAGTAAAATGTGATATTGAAAATTTTATTTTCAATACTCATAATTTAGTGCAATAAAGTAATATGTAGCCGACTTGAAGCAAACCCACAAAACTAGGTACATGCATGCGTTGACATGACGAATAAAGAAACGAGTCATTTGTTTTGTCACCGCAACCCTTGACTCGTAAGTAGAATTCAAATACAATACAATAGGTACATCATTTAAGAATTAATCATTAAGTTAAATGCTAGTTTCGCAACTATTGTTGTACATAAGTTGTATGGTACAAATTTATAAACATAAGTACATACATACAAAAATGTACATACAATGGCGAGTACATACATAGGTCGTAGGTATGTAGTGTAAACGCGCTTTGCATATTAATGTATGAATGAGTAAGACATCTTTTTGCCCACCTTGAGCTAGAGGTGTGTCACAACTCACTACTGCCTACTGTAGTGCAAAATAAATGAAATGGTAAAAAAATCAAAATACATATAAATACAAATACATTTATATTATGTAGATTGTTCAAATAATAAGTGACATACTTAACACAAGTCTAACTTTTTTTAGAAGGTAGATAGGTAGGTACTCAAGTGAATGAATTTATGGGCATGGGATTTGGCAATGTTCATTGTTAGGGCGATGCCAAATTAGAAGCTTAAATTGGCCATGTCTTTGATTGAGGATAGAGACTTGGTATTTTCAATTTGCTAAAATATTCTTAAGAGTCTTAAATACCTACTTAATGTTTTATCATCAGAGAGAATTATTGTACTGATATGACCCATCATTATTATTATAGATTGGTTGGAGTTCCACAAGAGAAGCACCAATTATCACAGATCTATTGTGAGCAGTTGATCCTAATTCTGATGTAGGTACGTCGTGATTTGAAGTAGTCAGGACTGGGGTTTTAACCTCCGTTCAGTGGGAATCGTACCAGCCATTCAGTGGGAATCGTACCAGCTACCCACATTGACCTAACCCAGCCTCGGTAGGACCGGAAATGCCAGCCTCACGTGTTTGGTTAGAACAGAATTTTCGTCAAAAAGTCTGCCCCAACCGGGAGTCGAACTCCGGAACTCTGGACTAAGGGCAGGAGTCACAACCAATAGGCCACGGAGGCTGGCTTGAACCCATTATTATGTCACATGCATGATCACTGAACTACTGAGCTTGCCTTATTTGAATTGATTGAATTTGGATTTTACGACTTATGTATGTACTAGAAAGTACCTACCTCAGAGATTTTATAGAAGGATTTTTTTACTTTAATTTTGAGGT
This sequence comes from Bactericera cockerelli, assembly GCA_024516035.1. Lineage (NCBI taxonomy): Eukaryota > Metazoa > Arthropoda > Insecta > Hemiptera > Triozidae > Bactericera > Bactericera cockerelli. The sequence goes on from CM044961.1 coordinate 10,979,339, forward strand.
TTACCTGTCAGTGAAATCCATTTTCTGACATTACTTACTAATCTTTTAATTGTTTTTGCTTATAACTCATTGTTAGTCAATGTATCTGTGTATATTTACATGGTACATATAGTTATAACATTGACTATGTCCACCTGTTGCCAAGCAACACGTACATATTAACACTCTGTATGGTATCCTTACCTTATTCAGAAGAAAGTTGCCACCAATCAATCAAAGTTAAGTAACATCCTGTTTTACCTATACGATAAACATACTGGACATTGGATTTCATTACTTATGTATATGTACCTAAACTCAATAGGTTGATTTCTGTTAAGGCAGTTAAGGTACAAAATATTCTTAATCTAGGTAGGTATCTGTAAGCAGAAAAAAATATACAGGGTTTATTAGATTTTTTAATATTTTAAATTAAACCACTGTATATGGGATACCCTAATACGTGTGTACCTACTACCTACTGTATCTGTGTACCTATATTTAATAATAATAGCACTCTTTAGTGAAAGTTAACCACCAGGCGAGGTTAATGCTCAAAGCATTTTCTATCATCACCTAACCCTCAGAGTCTTATTATTGTGTGGTCACAACCTCAAATATTTATGCTGAGGAAAAATTCATGCACTGGGTGGGATTCGAACCAACGGATCCCTACGCTACCTGGATTACCAGACTAAGGCCTTAACCACTTGACTACCAGTGAACTTACCATACCAAATATACCTATTATTCAATATTTCCATACCAAATGTAAAAGAAAATGTTCTGTCAATAATGAGACCGTCTATATTATGGGATTTTTCGAAATGAATTCATCATTTCATTGAGAAAAAAAGTTAGTGGATTTTTTTTTACTGAAAAGTATCTGAATTACCAGATTAGCGCCCTAACCACTTGGACCACCAGTATATTGACCTCTGAGAAGTGATTCTGACCCTGCCTTACTCAAGCACTTTCGGTAATTCGGACACATGTGAATTTCGAACCACCCTGTATAAAAGAGAAACATTCATGACTTGAACTGCCTGCAGCTTTCTTGAGCTTGAAGCAAATTAGGCGAAATCTATCAATCGAAAGTTGTCGAGGTATGCATGATGTTTTTAACTTTATGTATGTGTCGAGGTAGGTAGTAGATACCTAGGTATGTGATTTAACGTGAGGATATGAAAGTACCTGCCAGATAGTATAATGGTATAATTTATCTACTGGTATTAATTTGATAGCGATAACCTCTATGTCGATACTGGCACTAGTAATATACATATACCTAATAATAATATTGCCTTATATATTATATACTGCCCAATTAGGACTAGTGAGTCCTATTATTCCAGGAGTAAATCAATACATATTATAATGTGGTCAAAATCCCAAACGGGAGACTAACTTGTCATTCCAGGCTGGGTTTCGAACCCGCGACCTCTGGATTACCAGACTGGCGCCTCGAACACTGAGCTAATAAAGTGTATGAAGTATCGAAGATTAGAATGGGTGGTAACTTACCTAGGTATCTCAATGAAACTATAATAATAAATTTATCATATTTGTGTTAATCACTTTCGTGACATCACAACAACTCAAATAAATCTACGCCGAAACCGGGACTTCAATGTAATTGTATATTTACGGGTCAAGCCCAGTGTAAAATAAAACATAAGTACCTACATATCAGTACAATGAAAAAAAAGAAGAAAAAAAAGACCATAACATAAAACCACCGACCTCCAGGTTGCAAGTCCGCCGCCCTATTGATCAAGCTACATCTCAATGACACTAGTCTTGATAGTAGTGCCATGAAGAACAAGTACTAAGATAGTTCTACCCGTAGTGACATTAAGTACACAAGTACCAAGTACCTACCTACCTACCATTATCTAGCAAAATACCTTCATTTGAGACTTATTGTTCCACGTCAGCTGCATTCTTGTAATTCACGTCTAGTAATAATAAACTAATAGAAAACACTGGTAGATACCTAGTGGACACACTTTCTTGATAATTACCTACTGATTGGCTATATTACTGCAATTAGGTAAATAGCGGACATGGCCTATGTAGTGTGTAGGTAAGAGTGAGTGTGTATCTACCCTGATATCTCACGAAGAGTGCTATAGTAGAGAGATTGTTGAAAGAACTCACGAAATTAGTATTTAGAAACATATATCGGCTTATCTGGAATGAGGAACCTGTCGCACAAATAGGGTTTTTACAGTAGCTAGTAAATTTACGAATACTGTAAATTCTATGTATGTAGTTACTTGTATGGAATTATACATAGGTATGTATGTATACATACATAGGTAACTATAGTTACTTAATTGTATGTAGATGTAGGTAAAAATATCTCTCGTTCATAACTGGAAGGCTTCAAGAGTGCATCATATCAGAGGTCAGAGGGAGAAGGAAAGTCAAGTCACAATAGGTTTAATATTTTATTCAGTTTAAATGGAGGGCAAGGATATGCTTCATAGTTTCAGGAAGGGATGGACGAGTTTACTGAAAAGCTACCTGTTGTATACCATAGTTGTACTTATCAAAGTCATAACTACCCATAAGTACAATTTAATAATTGTTAAGACATGGGAGTGTAACAAGAGGGGGTTAGAGTATTAATGAGGGGAGATCGGAGAGGTAAGGACGAATTTACTGAGAAGCTACCTGTTGCATACTATAGCATAGCTATTGTTACTGGTATTATAGTCTTAACTACCCATAAATATTATTAGTTAGAAGGACTTAGGAGTATAAGTCTATAGTATTAATGAGGGGAAATTGTAGAACTAAGGACGAACTTACTGAAGAGCTAACCTGTTGCATTTCCGCTATTGTTTCCTTCTAGTACTACTGCATCCTGCTAGGGGTGACCACTGTATAATAATAATAATAATAACACTCTTTAGTGGAAGGTAATCATTAGGCGAGATTAATGCTCAAAGCATTTGTACCACCTAACCCTCAGAGTATTATTATTATTATGTGATCACAAACTCAAATTAATAAGGAAAAATTCATGCACTGGGTGGGATTCGAACCAACCCTAACAAGCAAGGCTAGCTTGCAGTTTCCCAAGAGTTTAATGGCTTGTAAAGAAAAAGTCCAAGTTCTCACAATATGGTTAATCGCACATGGAAATATGTGGTTCAGGACAAGTCATTTTTTGAACTTCAGTTGTATGACGGTTGAAACGGAGATTTTGAGAGTGGAGAGTTGAATGAGGCACAGGTAACATAAAGTAGAGCTAATAGGTACTTAGCTGCAGTGTTTACATTTTTATATGTCAGAACTACCTAGCTATAACTGATTGCATGGCTGTATAAGTGTATATCCTGCCTGTAGAGTGCATGTGCAAGTGTAAAGTGTAGCTATTTACCCGTTCTTTCTCACGGAAATAGATTTCATATCAAGGCATATTTTGTAGCAACGCATTATTTTGAAGTTGTTCATAATTCAGGGACAGAGTATAGTTGTCTAACTAGACCTACTGTATACTACTGTGAAGTGCGTCTATAACTCTATAATGAATGAAGTATGGAGGGTAAATGTTTGCTTTACCAGCAAGCGCGGACGGTGGGAATATGTTTTGGTGCTGCTACTTATTTATACTAAAATGGGATTTATAGAGTCGCTCTATCAGTATCTAAAGAGTTTTAGTTTGTTTATAATAATAATAATAATGATAACACTCCTTAGTGGAAGGTTACCACCAGGCGAGGTTAATGATCAAAGCATTGTCTACCACCTAACAACCCTCAGAGTCTTATTATTATGTGGTTACAAACTCAAATTAATGAGGAAAAATTCATGCACTGGCTGGGATTCGAACCAACGGACCCCTACGCTATGTAGATTACCAGACTAGCGCGTTAACCACTTGACTACCAGTGCACCTATTTACCATGTCAATCATCATAATTATGCATCAATCTTTCTAGAAATGTGTGATAATTTTCATTATCTTGAGCTAGAACTTGAGAAAGTCCTCTCCTTTTATTTTTCGTCTGGGGGTGCTGAAGTTTCGAAGTTCCTTAGCACTGGCCGCGCCTATTTACCATTAATGTTGACTACGATGCTTTACTACTATATGTTAAAAATGTTACCTACCTCGTGATGTTATGTATGTTGTCTGCTTTACCCGTCCATGTTTACTATGTTGTTTAATATTTACTACGAGATTCCGCTAACCTTGTGAACCGACCTCAGATCAATGAGGCGGCGGACTTGTAACCTGGAGGTCGGTGGTTCAACATTCAAGATGAGCAGAAATTTAGTGAAGCTAGTTTGGGTGATTGTGATATTCGCCTTCGCCAACATGATTCACGCAAAAAATATGATAACTTAAAATTTGTACCTAGTGATGACTGTTTACTATATTGATTATATGTATGATGTGCACTAGTAGTCAAGTGGTTAACGCGCTAGTCTGGTAATCGAGGTAGCGTAGGGATCCGTTGGTTCAAATCACACCCAGTGCACGAATTTTTCCTCAGTTATTTTGGTTTGTGACCAAATATGTAATAATAAGACTCTGAGGGTTAGGTGGTAGAAAATGCTTTGAGCATTAACCTCGCCTGGTGGTTACCTTCCACTAAAGAGTATTATTATTATAATGTTTGTCTACTATTCCTGGTTCAATTCAAATTTGGAATGTGAATATAGGTGGTTTCTAAGGCTCGTATGCAAAGACGATTTTGTAATCCCTATAGGGTTCACTGTAGGGTGGTCCCGAGCTTGCTATAGGGTATATTATTAATATTATTATAAGGAATACTTCGACCTTGACAATTATTTATTAAAGAAACATCTGATTGCACATGCGCACAGACGCTTTAAACAAACGTCTCTGAATAACAAAATCAGCTGAAGGGACAAATGACTCAGGCATCCCTACAGTAAGGACTCTGCATACCACCCTAAGTTTCCCGTGAATGGAGGTAAACCCACTGTTTCGAATGACCTCTATAACGAGATAAGCAAAAAAAAAAATGAAAAATGGAACAAACAAAGACAAGCTTCCGTTTCCAATCTGAGTTAATTAAACCAATGGAAGGGCGTGGCCCTTGTGCTGTTGTTAAGTTCATAAAATTATCTCTGAGGCAAAGAAAGGGTGGGAAATACGACTTGAAATAACCTTGTAGTGTAGCGTGTAGCTATACTTATTACTACCTGTGAGAAGAAAATTGATGAGTATTTAAACTCTAAACCTAAACAATTTCATGCATTCATAGTCGATTGGTCATTCCGGTTTCTTGGGTTCGAATAACACTAAATGCATATTTTGTTGCTCATTTATTTGAGCGTGAAATTTTCCGCGTTTTAAACTTCAATGAGACTTTGACTAACTTCTTTTTTTTTCTTCGGATTTATCGGCGCTTTAGCAAGGCGATAAGCCTGTCGTTCACGCCGGTTTGACTAAATTTTACCTATACAGCGTTGAGCAAAAGTCATACTCAGAAAGCCCTTCCAAAAATATTCAGAGTTTTTCAAACTCTGTAACTCTGTATACTGCAATACTGGCACCAAAAGAAACTGCTGCAATATTCGGAATTCGTAGTCCTAATCTTTATTTAGGTATTTATGTGTCTATTATTTATTACTATAAGTAATATTCAAAAAATATACCTATATTATATAAAAAGAATCAATCTATATTCTGTATTTTGTAAGCAGAAATCGGAAGGGGGGTAATATATTTACGAAGTATGGGTAGAAGGGGGACCACTGTTGGCAAAAATATTCCCAAAATTCTTTGTTCTTCACATGCTAATGTCAGAATGTTTTGCAACATCGGATTTCGTCTTACAAAATACAGAGTATACATAATTTTGATATTTATACACAAAAGAGCTATCGGATTCAGATTGAAGCCATCACACTGTTATTATCCTAATCCTAACTAGTTCCAAGAACCGCTACAAAGCTGGTCTTACGTCATGGCCATCGCGTGGTCTTCTAAGATTAGTAGTAACCACTTCTTCATCTATGTGGATCACCCGAAATGGCAATGGTTAGGTGGTCGATCAGCACCAGTGGTGTGTCCGAACTCAGTTGCTCGTTGGTTTAGGCAGTGTCAATGATTGGAATATAGGTGGTTTGAATCTCATGCGAATATGGCACATTTTTTATGTCTCAAGTATTGGTGCTTTAGTTGTTTGTTAGGTTTCTGTGTCAAAACATTTCTTCTTTTAAAATTCTTGGAATGAAGAAGTTATTTTGTAATCTCTCTTCATTTCGTTTTCATTCAAAATATTTATTAAACATGTAGTAAGCAGGTATGTTATTTCTTGTGGGATTTGATGATTTTAAACATTTATGCATGTTGGTACCCAAGTTACTCGTTGTGGAAAGATGTTGCATAATTTGTTTGTTATGAAAGCTTGGATGACTGAGAGTCTCAAATCACCTGTCGAATTTTGACCGACATGTTTGATCAAACCCTCACTCATCTCGTCTAGAGAAACAATTTTGTCACCTCGTCATGACTAATTTAGAAATATTACTGATTAGACGCAAGGAAGTAACTGTCGATCACAAGCAGGTCAAGTAAGAGCAGGTGAAGGATAACAAAGACCTCATATCTAAGAAACACCTAATGCCTATTCTATCTTTCTTGCTTGTCCCCAAAATGACATGGTAGTCAACCAAACTACCCAAGTTAATGTTGAGTTTTACATCATCAACCCTTCTGTAACCTTAATGTATTGTATAACCTCTTTAGTCAAACACCTCTTAGATAAGACTGACCGAAGTATGATAAAAGTCGATAATGTATTAATAATTTTATTAAACAATATTTATTTTGTAGTTTTGAGACGGTGAGATAGTTCAGCGAAGTCAATCTTTTGAATTTCAATGTTTTTTCAATATCTTGCATACAATATTATAACATTCTTTTGGAGAAACACAGTACCTACCTTATAGGTATTTGCAATTGCTGTTTTCTCCTTTCTACGTAAATTTAATGAAAGTAGAACATTTATACGTATATTTTTATTTTTCTTTCCCTGATTCTGGGACATCCTGTCTTCTGATTTCTGCTAGGAATCTCCATTATTTTTTAAACGGTGGTCAAGACTTTTGAAAGATTTGATTTTCAAATTTTAATGGTCAAAACACGAAAAATTAAAAAGCAAGTATTTTTCCATGCATGCACTTTCATATAAAAGTTAGGGGGAAGTGGGCGAAAACAAAAAAACAAAAAATAGGTACATAATATAAACTCTGTATTCGTGTTAATATAGGCCGGTTGGCTGGCGCTACTTGACGAGCGCAGTTAAAAGCAATCCGGTCAAAGTAAGGCCAATGAATGTTTTTGTGCCTACATTGGGTCAGTCTCTTCGCCAAGAAATTTATATCATATCACATCTCACATCACATTGATTGTGAAGAACCTAAAACAGGATGGAATGTTAGAGAAGGGTGTATCACTTTAGACTCCCATAGTATCCTAATAACAGGGTACTGTCCAGATGCTACTTTAGAATCCCTGAAGGAAGTCTGGAAGTATTATTGTGGTCCTGGGAAAATATTTTGGAAGGGCTAGGATCAGGAAATGAGAAATGAACTCAAATTATAATAATAAAATTAAGTAGAACACAAGTGGTTAAATTTCTGTTACGTATAAAAAAACATGATACAAAAATTCACTTTCAATAGTGTTATTTTGTTATTAAATAGGTTTTGTTATTTATCTTAGCAATAAGACATGCCAGGGCAGCTGTTTCTTCAGCTTAGTGGAACTCCTCAGCTGGGAGCTGTAAAGAACTCAGAGAAACAGAATTGGAAAGCTCCCTACTGATGAGGCTCACAAAACCGAAACAGCTGCCCGGAGATGTCTGATGGAGCTCAGAGAATTGAAGTTTCAGAATCATGAAGCCAAAGTTCATAATTTCTTGTTGATGATGGGTAGGTAACTAGGTATACATCATCATAGGTTGGCGTCATCGTGAACGATGGCAGCCAGACAGTGGAGGAATGACTCGGCACTTCTACCACTGTCTTTACAAGGAGGCTAATAATTGACAAGGACCCCCAGAAGCAAAACCAATGCTGGTCTACTCACTATTTATAGTTCCCAGCCATACTCTTGTATACATAGGTAATATTATAATAAATTATGGTACATAACTACATTCATAGATGGTGAAAATTGTTTACATACCTATTCGTATTTAAATTGTTAGGTAAGGCTGGAAAATCCCTTTTAATGATTATTTATGTGAAGGCATGGATAAGCATGCTTTGAATTCATTATGTTACCTACTGTAATATCTATATTTGTTTGAATCTATTATTACTTACCTAGAGTACCCAGTACTTACCTACTGCTGTGTTTTACCAAAGGGAAAACAGTTAAGTAATAATTTAACAAAGTGCATCGGGGATCAACAAGATTCCATATTTATTATTTTGGTTTAACGTGGCTTTCAACTGCCTGGTCAATGAGATCATATCACGACGGGTGTTTCACCCCTCCGGGTGTTTCCGTGTCCGTGTGATAGGTATTGATATACCTATATCACGGTGGTGAGAGAATTATATGGACGCCCAGATCCAATGTCTAGGCTCCTTTCATGTCCATTTGGTTTTAACGTTCTGACTTGAGGTAGACAGGACGGGGGTTTTACTCTCCATTCGCTGGGAATCGTACCAGCTACCCTCAACCAGCCTGGGTAGGGCCGGATTTCTTGAACTGATTAAGTGATTACAAATGAACGAGCTATCGCTTTATTTATAGACCCTTTCTTCTTCTTCTTCTTTTACTTTGTCTCTGTCCTCTCATTTATTATTATTGTCAATGTTTTTATTTAATAGGTTTTATGTCTTTTACAGTTCTTAGTAGCTGAAACGTTTAGGCGGCGGGCTCAAGTCCTGCAGATCAGTGGTTCGAATTTCAACGATGGATAATTTTACTAAGTTTAGTTTTTGTAACTGTGTGAACCAACTATATACATCAATGTAAACATATTATCAACCAGAACCAAGCCAATGCTGGACTACTCCCTGTTTATAGTCCGCCAGCTATTAGACTGCCGGGGGACTATAATATGTAAACATAACCTTGCTGAATATTTGTAATCTTCTTTTACTCTGTCTTATCCCGCTCAAGCAGGGTTGACGTTGTTCAACCTCATGGTTAAGGTTGATTGGTTTTGGCACATTTTTTACGGCTGGATGCCCTTCCTAACGCCAACGATTCTATTTGATTTAACGTCCTAGATTAGGACGGGGGTTTTACCCTCCATTCGCTGGGAATCGTACCAGCTACCAACATTAACCTCACCCAGCCTGGGTAGGGCCGGAAATGGCAGCCTCACGTGTTTGGATGGAACAGAATTTTCTTCGAAAAGTCTGCCCCAGCAAGGAGTTGAACTCGGGAACTCTGGACTGTGGGCAGTAGTCACAACCATTACGCCACGGAGGCTACCACGGAGGCCACGTAATATTTAAGTGAATATTTGGAAGTTAACTATAAAATTTCAATTATTATATCTGTTTTCAGTGTCCCTAAGAAGCAACAAAACACACCTTTAAAATGGCCCTTACAAGAAACACAATCATTAAGATCATTGAGTTGGTAAGTAAAACAACATTTTACTTGATTTTTTTCTACACTGACCTCAGTAGCTTGATGGATAAAGCGAACCTGGAGGTCGGTGGTTCATGTCCCGGTTTTAGCGTAGATTTAGTAAAGCGAGTTTGAGTAGTTGTGACATCACGAAAGTGATTAACAAAAATATTATGACTTACCTACTTGATTTTTTACCTAATACGACTCAGGAACTCCTCTTTTGATCTGGACGGGATTCTTAAACATATTGTGCTTAAAATGCGGTACCTATCTACTTTCCACATAATAAAGTTGTCTTTTTCAGATGCCAAACCATCAAAATATCATCATTGTTGGGAACGAATTGAACTTATCTTGTTCATGAAGTTATGATTTAAGACGCCAACACTGCCAAGACTTGTAACCTTGTTTTTTCAAAACCTCCAAGTCAAAAAAAGAGCACACATTTCTTTGGCTCTATCATTGAAGATCTGAAGTCATATTGTATGATCTCATCTCTACCGATGGCATTCAAGATGTGATAAGGTGTGGTCACATCATTATGGCGGTAACATAGTTGCCTCTTCGGTCCCAGTAGACGGGTAGACTTTCAACTATTGAGGTCATGGCTTTAAACAAATAAACTTTCGACGAATATAATACTAATTTCCATGTCCTATAATAAGAAAAGTTTTTTTAAAGACAAGGAAGTTAAAAATAAGTGTGATTAGCAACAAAAAGGAGGTGAGAAAAAGAAAATTAAACTGAGAAAATAATGTTCAATGTCAGAAATATTTGCCTCCAAAACATTATCGGTAGTATTTGCGTTGGGCGGAAATCGAACCCGCAATTTAGAGGTAAAGGCCCGCCACCTGCTTAGCTAACTTGTCTTTATACATATGTAATATGTATGTACGAATATCTATCTAATATTACCATGAATACATTTAATTAATTTTTTCTGAAAATGGCTTAATTAATAAACAAAATCGAGATCACAAGTTCGGACTGAAGCATTAGTTTCCCTATTTAAAACAATACGCAAAATCCAGACTTAAGTCTACAAAGGTATAACAAAAACGTCTATGAATGCTGCCTTTAATTGTTTATTGGTAATGGCTCACAAATAATGCGTGTAAGCTTCAAAGGGTCTTTTGATTCTCTTGGGCTGACCTAGAAAGGGCGCTTAGGTTCCAAAAGATAAAAACAGATTACAACAAAAGGGAGTTACAACAAAGATAAGGGAAATAGTTGGACTTTCCACCAATCACAGCTCGCCATATCTTGGATTAGGGACGGCCCTTAATCCCTTATCCTCGTTATAATCATATTTTATAATTTGGCCCTGAGTGCTATGTGTTCAACTGTCTAAGTGGTATGGTGATTTATCTATTGTAATATGTCTTGTAATATGGCCCGATAAACGGGTGTGTATAAACGGACTAGTCCTTAAGTGTATTTTCTGTACTTAATCTCCCCCGATCTGTAGAGATCAGAACGCCTCGACGCGCTCTAGCGATAATCAGAGAAACTTAAATTAGGGGGAGCTTCTCACAGTGAAATGTAAATAAAGATTACTGATAAGGATTGATAAGAATATTTCATAGAATTGGAAATTTGAACTATCTGAATACCTTATTATGACTATATAGATTTCTGCAAGAGTTTCATTACCTACTTTTTCTCAAATTTTGATGTAAATCAAGTTACTATTCCATAGACTGTTCGGAAAATTTGGTGCATTCAACAAACAGCAGAGTTAACGATCACTGCAGCTTGAACCAGTGCTCTCTTGTAAATTGAAAACTGCCTTGATTTTTTTCATGAGAATTTCTCAGACGTGATTGTCCTTACTACACAGCGTCTTGCTTTCCAGATGTAGAACAAATGTACACTTGAGATTAATAAAGGTAATGCAAAGGGGAAACTCGAGCTAGCATTCTGTACATTATGCATTCATTCTCGGCGAAATATGTAAATTGAGGATGTTAATAAAAGGTACTTTCAATATCAACAATGAACTTTGATACCTGTACAATTCCTAATCTTAAATCTGGCTCTAAATTAAAACTAGAACCTTATACCTAAACTAGTTTAAAGTAACCTAGTCATCGATAGAAAATCAAAAAAGTTTATTTAATGAAAATTTATGAAAACATAAACAAATAATAAAGATCTGCTGAAGGTCAACCTCAAAGTCAAATTGATTTCAAAATGGCGTTGATCTCGATCTGACGAAAACGTCGGGTTAAGATTGGAGGAGAAATCAGAACAAGCCGTGAGGAGAAATCCTTAATCTGTGATCAGCTGATGCGAGATTGGGGGAGATTAAGTGTACAGAAAATACACTTATTCATACAAATTATTACAAATATTGTAACATTAACAATAAATTTGTAAACAAAAAAAGAAGAAATTTTAAGTATTTCAGGTAAAAACAAACAGAAAATGCAAATAAAACAGTAATAAGACAAATGGAGAAATTATAATTTATTAGAATGATTGCTGTGTGGTATGGTGATTAGAAAGAAAGAAAGAAAAATGATATAAGTTATATTCGCTTACCATCTATGTACCTACCTAATAAGATTTCTATCATTATGTATGTACGATTGTACGATCTATGTTGACAATTGCCATAGCTATCTACACTAAGGGAATTATTTCCCTTGTTTTGTGGTGATTTATTGGTATGATGGTATTTTCAGAGAGATTTTCATATCTATTGAGATGGGTGTGAAGAGGCTCTAGTGTGTTAGTAGTATGTTACCTTCAATATGTTTCACTGATGTTCTGAGAACACCAACATAACTTATTCTGTATATCACACTAACATACTGCTGAGAGTTTAACTGTCTTAATGCAAAGAATGTTCACCACAATAAATATTACCTACAGTTATATCCGATGCAAGTATCATGTGCTTATTTACTTACCAGGTACATATAACATGAATGTACAATTGTACATACTTAAATAATTATGTGGAATTTAGATTCCTACTGCAGGTTGAAATAATTTACACCAGTAAAATCGGGTGGTTTTTTTTTTTTTTTTTTTTTTTTTTTTTTTTTTTTTTTTAAAGATGAGTGTTTCACAGCCTTTTTTATTTCGTAGCCATGAAACAGGAGCTACTGTAGACGCTTGTGGTCTGTGTTGTAGCCTGCCCATCCCGTAGTATGCCTCCCCTCTGATGGGCGAGAAGTGACACAATACTTCCCATTTACGTGCTGGGTCAACACGAGCGCACCGGAAGGTATCCCTTACAAACAATTGTAACCAAATTAAGAATACAAATTTTTGTCGGCGCGGGGGTTCGAACCCGGGACCTTCCGCATGGCAAGCGAGTGCTTAACCACTGAGCTAATCGCGCGCTCTAATTTACTTGAATTTACGGTAAAAACTAAATCTAGTAACACTTGAGCACCTAGTAGGCGTGGCCGGTGCTAAGTGCTAATACGGAACTGCAGCACCCCTAGACAAAAAAGAAAATGAAATTATTGTCTCAAGCCTAGCTCGTACAATTAAAAAAAAATACACGTTTATAGAATAATTATTATGATTGGCATGGTCAACAAACTCAAACTCTGTAGATACTAGAAAAGTGACTATAAATCCCATTTTAGTTTGGTTTATGTGGCAGTACCCCAAACCATTTCCCATTGAAAAATCGAAAAAACTAATACATACCTACATTTTATATTTTCTCAAGAGAGAAATCTTTCTTAAACCTAAATTGAGTCGTTATCGTTGGTGTAGTTATTTCAAGTTTTATTGCCAGCGTCGATGGCGCGTTGCACCGATTCTCGTAGGATCACCGAAGTTAAGCAACGTCCAGCGAGGTGAATACTTCGTGATGCTGGCGTTCCGGCCCAACCCAGACTGGGTAGGGTTGATAGGTATGGGTAGCAGGTTGGTGAGTTTTCTACGAATGGAGGGTAAGACCCCCGTCGTGATGTGACCATGCAGTTGAAAGCGACGTTAAACCCAACAACAACAAAAAAATACCTATGTACTCGTATGTATGTACAATTTTATTGTACACTAAGGTATTCAGTTTTATGCAGCTATGCACTTGTAGCATCAGGATTTTCAGTACCACATACACACCATAAAAAAATATGTAGGTAAGTAGGTATCAATACCTATATACTTAAATAAATAAAGAGGTGCTTTGTTAAACTGTTGGCATAATGGGACTACCTGTCTTGCGCTGACAGTCTAAATAAAGCACTACTTATACTTATACTTATATATTCTATGTATAGAAGTATGTAGGTAAGTAGGTATCAATACCTATAGATTCTATGTATACACGTTTGTAGGTAAGTAGATATCAAAACCTATGTATAGATTCAGCAATGAGCTGTTCTCACGATTTATTCACTCTCAATTTCTTCTGGCAAGGTCGAACTTATTTTTTTTTTCTCGGAACTAGTTTTTCCTCTTCAGTGGAGGCTCGTAGTCAAATTCCAGGGGTGCATACAAAATGTACTAGAAGTGCCTGGTACCTACTCGCTACTCGCACCTAGGAAAATGAAATCTCACCCAAAAGTGTCTAGGTCAAATGTGGATGTAAGATAAACCTCGATATAAGAGAACGATTTCCAGGTACACTTGATACCTCCCTATGTATGTGCCAGCGTATACCTATGTATTTGCCACTTCACCTCTCTTCAAGAGAAAATAAACTCTTTATAAGAAAAACCTGGATATAAGAGAAAAAAATTCCTGTCACTTGAGTTCTCTTATATGCATTTTCGACCGTATTAGATATAATGCTAAAAGAAACATTTGTCTGAATTTCGGTCGCTGGCGAGCATACAAGGCATCGGAGAAAAAAACCACTGCGGACACGGAGTGCTGGTGATGAGCTAGTGTATCGATACCTGCTATCAGCTAATCAACAAACCGCCAGTCCTGCTACTGTATTTCTGTATGTATGTGTGAAGTGTTTCTGTGACTCATGATAGCAATTATAGCTAATCTTATATCAAGATGTATTAAAAGTTGAAAGCAACCTTGATATTTCTTTTTCGCATGTATGGATCAGATTAATTCTTCACATTAAATAGGTAGGTATGTAGATTATGTTCTCTTCTAGTATTAGAGACCAGGCTGTCTAGTGACTAGGACCTCTCTCTCCTAGTATTAGAGGCTAGGCTGTCTAGTAACTAGGGTTTCGTTCCAGAGAGCTTTCTCTCTCTCATAATCCCCTAACATCCCTTTCAACTGCACTCTGATTGGTTATTCGGGTAAAGAACACACTATGATTTGGTTTTTTGAACGAAATTTGACAGTTGAAAGGGAGATTTGGGGGCATGTTGAGTTATGTGAGAGCTTTCTGGAATTATCAAACTGTTGAAAGGGAGATTTGGGGATTTTGAGACTTGTTTCTGGAATGTGGCCTAGGTGTCTGTGGTAACAGCATACATTATCGAGACAAAGATTTTACTCTTCATTCGTTGAAAACTCACAAAACCAGCCTCTCAAATCCTCACAAAGCCTGTGTTGGGCCGGGAATACCCAGTAGCACGAAGGAAAATTTGAATTTGAAAGTTCACCCATACAAGTCCTAACCTCACTGTGTTGCTTAACTTAAGTGAAAGAACGAGAACTGATGTACGAGTATTCAAGTGCCATCGGAGCACCGACACAACTTTGGCTATAATGCACTTCAAATTTGAGTCACAATATTTGACCCAAAATTTCAAACATAATTAGGTATGTCTTATATCTGACATAAAGTTTTTTAAAAAAAAAACCATTTAAAATTGGAACTGAATTCAGCCAATGGGTAAGATAAGTACCTCGAATCACTTGATATATATTATATTTTGATAATGACTTATTGATATTGTTATGTATTTTGAAATTGACTTATTGATATTGTTATATATTTTGATATTGACTTCAAATAAAAGTCATTTGGTCTTTATTATTACCGCCTTGATTGTGTCTAATAGCGAGGACATCTCGGCTAATATTTATGTATATGATGGGATTGCCAAGTGCTGTTACCTCCTGTAGATTTCTCTCGTAAAGTACGATGAATATGGTTTGGAATTTGGATAAAGGTCAAACGCGACTACCTTCGAATATACTGTGGGAATTTTAGTACTATTCAAATTGATAATAATTTCATTCACTTACTGGTACATGGATAAGTACCTATATATGGGTAAGTAACTAAGTATCTATACATAGGTAAGTAACTAAGTATCTATACAGTGAATGTCAGACGTAAAATTGGTGCTTGATCTATAATTAGAATTAAAGTTCTTAACTTACCATTAGATAATTATATCATTTATGTTAATACTAATTGTAAATATAGACGGAGAAAGTCGATAGGTAGAGACAGAGCGAAATGATTACCTTGAGCAACAAAATCGGCGAAATCACTATCTAGTGGGGATAATACAGTCTAAACTAGAGTTGAATAAGAATTTTTTTTTTTTATTCAACTCTAGGATTTTCTTATAGAGAGGTTATTTTACCTTAGAGAGGTAAATTGTTCCCTTACATCTTATTGTTCTCTGGAAATTGTTCTCTTATGTCAAGGTTTCTCTTATATTCATGTTTCTCTTGTATCCAAGTTTCTTTCATATCCAGGATTCTCTTGATTGTATTTGTATGTTTTCCAATCATTGCAACTATCTTCACTTCTACATGAAAAAATGATAAAATTTATGCTGACAATAATTCGTGTGACAACAATATCTGTTTCCTTTGTGTATTTCTAGTACACTTCTTAAATTATCTTTTGTCTTTGTATGGTTTCCATCAATAACTGCAATAGTTATTCCTACTGCGACATTAATTAAATCAGAGTTCATTGACTTCATTGCACCCATGAATCCCATGATTAAAAACAAAGCACTCTTACTCTACCAGTTAATCCACCTCGAATTCAACTTGTAATTCAAGTCCCCCATGGCAAATTATCCACCAATTAGATCTGAATCATGATCATGATTTAATTACAAAATAATAGACATTCTAATTAAAATTGTCCTAGGTATCAAAATCGACAGCCATACCTATACATATTCCACTTTAAGTGCTAATTATACTATGTTATTAAGAGTTGCCTACTTATTAAAGTTAATTATATTGTTAGTGTTGTTATTCTGGGTTGAGTTGGTTTCAAGTCTTACCGTAAGAGTGTCTAGATTTGGCACCGGGTGACATTGACCTAATGAATACCAGATTCTTGTCTCTAGATCCAAACGGAAAAATACCGCATCATGGACTGTATGGCTGTTGTTTTTAGTTGTTTTGAAGTTGTGGTTGTTGTTATTATCATGTTTTTTTTATTGGTGCTGATCGTGGCTTTGTTGTTTCTCTTTGCCTTTGTTATTGATGTTTCTTTTGATATTTCTGCACCTGTTTCATTTAGCTCTTAAAGTTGTACTCTATTATTCCTATGGTACTTCTGTTGTTTGGTTCCTACTTTATTGCTGTGCTGTTGGGATTATAGACATTATAGTTCCTTTGCTTGTTTGAGATTACTGATCTTGATATTTTTGCTATTTGCTAGTTTCTATTGTTTATATTTTCAATAACTAACTAACCAAGCTCATTTGTTCCATTGAACCGTATCTGCAATGTGGTTTCCTGCAGCAATGCACATACATTGCTATTTGTTATGAATTTCAAGGCCAAAGATATCAAACGTTAATTAAAAGTTTTATAAATTAAAGTTCTTTATACAATAATTTCTTTTTCTCACCAAATTTAAATGGCCCACATCCTTTAGCTTTATTCCTATTCATTCAACTACCTGAAACCCGGCATTTTCTGGCCGGTAAGTTTTTTGCCTGTGGTTGATATCCTATTTTAAAATTTCACAGTACCTGCGCCCCTACATGACAGATGGAAACTTTTTGCCTAATTTCTAGACATTTGGTTCAGCCATTTCGGAGGTCTGTTGATTATGAATGAATAAAAGTATTGGATTTTATTGTTTAAAGATAATTTCGGTAATGTGTCATTTTAATTGAGTTCCTCAAGTAAACGGCATCTTTAAACGATCATTTATCATCATTGGTTTTGGCATTCCATTGCTTGACAATGACATAGCTGATTATTCAAGCGAGAGCGGCACTATTGCGACACATCGATGGCACATTTCTGCTTTGATTATTCACGCGGGGTTTCACATTCATCATTGACTCACTGTTCCTGTCATTGATAAGAGATAACCTTCGCCTGAGGCCTGTTGAGTAAAGATCACAAGATCAATTATAACTAATGCAACAGTGCAGTGTCAAAGATCGCTGGAAGATGCGTGTGTCCGGGCTCATTACGATTCGGCCCAAAAAGGTTTATGAAAAAGGTTTTTGATTTCAGGTAAAAAAAGTCACCGAACGATTCGTCCCAAAACGTTATCTTGACCAAAAAATAAACAACACGATTCGGCCCAGTGCAACATTCTAAGTACCGTACATATTGAGGGATTTTTTATTATTCAGCATTAAATTACGAAATTACCTTCTATATGAGTCATTGGCCTTCTATATGTATTATCCCTAACCCTACTATATTCTTGATACATGGCCTTCTATGTATTTTACCTAACCCTACTATATTCTTGAGGTATGGCCTTCTATGTATTTTACCTAACCCTACTATATTCTTGAGGCATGGCCTTCTATGTATTTTACCTAACCCTACTATATTCTTGAGGCATGGCCTTCTATGTATTTTACCTAACCCTACTATATTCTTGAGGCATGGCCTTCTATGTATTTTACCTAACCCTACTATATTCTTGAGGCATGGCCTTCTATGTATTTTACCTAACCCTACTATATTCTTGACGCATGGCCTTCTATGTGTTTTACCTAACCCTACTATATTCTTGAGGCATGGCCTTCTATGTATTTTTCCTAACCCTACTATATTCTTGAGGCATGCATGGCCTTCTATGTATTTTACCTAACCCTACTATATTCTTGAGGCATGTCCTTCTATGTATTTTACCTAACCCTACTGTCAAACACTCAAATAAACACTGATAACAGAGGTGACTGTTACTGGTTCAAAACAATGTTTCCATACTATTTTATAAGGATTTTTTGGCGGAATGAAAGTGGGACTTTTTGTTGGAATAAAAGTGGGATTTTTGGTGTGGGATCAAAACTTGATAGTGTGTTTTGGGACGAATCGGGTTATGGCCGAATCAGGTTGTGTTTTTTTGTGTTTTTTTTGGGGCCGAATCATGCTATGGAAAAGGTCTACTCAGGTAATTTGGGCCGAATCGTGAAGTTCCCGTGTGTCCAGGAGAGAGAAGAAACGCGTGACCACCCACCTGATGTTGCTAGATTGTAGATTTTAGTCTAGCTTTAATTTCGGGGTGCGGCAACTGTCGAGACTTACCAAGCTGACTAAACTCACAGTAATTTTGTAAAATATATTAATTTTAGCAAATAAATTAGATCTAATATTTTCAACATAAAATAACAAAATTCCCTTATAAGTATCAATCGCACATGTCATGATTTCCTACATAAACCTACTGAAGAACATAGGGGTACACCTGTAAGTATAAAAAAATATGCACAGTATTGCACAGTTGGCATAAAATAATGTCCCTTACGCCACAGTAGCCCACTGGTATGAATAGCACATGATTTCACCCACAAGCCGTACGCTAGGGCCACCGCATCTTTCCTCCATCAAGTATGTTAATTAAAAACATGAATGATTCATAAGACGAGGCACAAGTCGACTCTGCCTTGAACGACGTAATTGAATGCATTCCAGGCCCTATTCTTCTTACTATTATCATTATCATCAGTTTCATCAAACTACAGCAACATCAGAACCATTGCCATCACTCTCAGTGTTGGCGGAAACATGAAAAACATCATCACAAAACAACAAAAACATCATCATCACAAACAACACTACAAAAAACATTAAGAACAACATTATTGTTATCTTCAACATCAACAGTACCATCAATATTATGAACTACTTACACTTAATACTTCCATCAACTAAATTAAAAAAAAAAAAAAAAAATTCACAACAAAATCAGAGACAATTCCCTTGTCAACAGCAAACATACTATAAAGATTATGAACAACTACAAGCTCTTGTATACAATAATAATAACATCCATTAAGTAGATTAATAAAACAACATTTTTAATCATCGTCATAATAAGAAACAATTACAAAATTGTCATCAACATCAGAATGAACATCAACTACGTAAAAACAATACTATCATTATAACTAACAAGATGAACAAGAAAAATATTGTCATTTTTTTCTGAAAGTAATTTGAATACCTAACAAAAAACCACAATTTTATTTCAGTAATATATGACTGAATGTTTTAAGTGGTCATTGTGTCATTTGCTTTGTCCTGACAATGCTTTCATTATTGGGTGGGAGAGGAGGTCAGTGTTTGCTGTTTGAGTAAATATACATTAGCTGCATATCTACTTAACCACACTCCTTAGCTACGCCTCTGAGTAAGTTGGCCAACTTGATCACGTCTCAAAGGAGAACTCATAGATCACATAAAAGTAATTCTGACAATCTATGGAGACATGAAAGTTACTGTGACGAGAATTTAATTAGTGATATGAGTTTTAGACGTATAGGGTTACAGCCCCAACCTTCGTCTGTCACTTGTGATTAAACACTGCTAGAGCAATGCCACTAAGCATTATTATTGCCATTATTAAAATTATTATCAGCGCAATCACCATTTCCTTCTTCAACATGGTTAAGACTATCATTATGAATGATATCATCTTCATCAACAACTTCTGCATTAACGACAAAGTTGTGATAAGGAACATTTTCACTAGCAGTATCATGGTGGAAATTTATCAAATTTGTGTTGATTACAAGATTGACATCACAATCACTCAAAAACACCCTACTAAAATTTGCCTTGTTTAGATCACGAATTTTGTGAGTGTTCCATAATTTTAGGGGGTCCACATACGCACAATATACCTACGTAAGTATAGTATTATGTTTTACCCCTTGTGGAAAGTTCGTAATCCGTTATCAATGTTATCATTTTGTTCCTTAGTAATTTAACTAAAACAAATATGGTGATGACAAAACCTGCATATGCAATAAATTTGAAGTGGACCTCATATAGTGTAGGTACTCCAACAAAGAAATTTCATCACCAATTAATTTGCCATCATCATCACGTCCTATTCTTTCTTCAGCGTTATAATCAGCACTTTTTTTCCCATAATATTCCAAATCTTTCAACAACTAATCTTCATTCTTCAACTCTACATGAAATTTTCATCCACAATGTCACTCATGCTTTTTTATTCTTGCTAGAAGTCTCACCCATGCTTATTAACATCTCATGACGCATACTAAACTCCCATATTCCACCCTGGTGGGTCCCCCACTAGCTGTGTGTTGTGGTGGGTCACCCATAATGTGTGTCACATTTATATTTCCAACAAGAAAACTATAAAACACTCTTATCTTGGCTGAAATATCAAGCACTTTCTTAGAAAACTATGGAGTCTATCGTAACTTGTAATAATTTCCTATTGCGTGTACCTACTTACCAATGATTATAATTATAATTTTTATGAGCCATGAGAGGAGAGCCCGGGTAATGAATGTTAAGTTATCAGTAGTTTCCGTGGCAACCGATGCTATCAACCACCTGTAAGCCCAGATCTCGTAGCCTGAGGATCGAAGTTCGAGTCTAAGGCATGTCGAAACTTGTGGCATGTTTGAATTGAAAGAAAAATCGTGACATCACTCTCCAGATTAATACAGTTACTATCACCAAGTGTGGTGTGGTTTAGCGTGGTAGAGATGTGATTTTATGTGATTTATTGTGTTAGTCTGAGGTGTCGTGGACTGTCTATCAGGAGCTTGAAGTTCGAGTCCTGTGGTCATATCGATAATTTTCCCTGGTTGTATCATATGAAAACGACCAATACGACCATTGTGATCAAGTTCTGTAACAAGAAAGATTTCGTCAGCAAATTAGCCACAGAGAGAACAGAAAGCGTCAAACTGTTGACAGTTGGAATGAACATAAATTAAATTTATTTTCAGAGTGAAATCTCATTAAGTTTTTTTATCACTTATGGAGAGACAGTGTGAGAGAGAAGAGAAGAGATAAGAGAAAGAGAGGGTATAAGTGAAATGAGAGAGAGAGAGAGAGAGAGAGACGGTGTGTATGAACGAGAGAAGGAGAGTAAGATATTTTTTTTTTTTTTTTTTTACAAAAACGAACACAATACTTCCGATTTCTAATATTAGAAATTTCTCGGAAGTAAAAAATTGAATTAAATTGGGTGCTTTATTGATTTCAAAATAGAGACAGAGTTTAAGAGAAAAGGTATAGAAAGAGAGAAAATAAATAGAGAGAGAGAGTGTGTGTGAGAGAGAAAAAAGACTATTGTGATGAACTTATTTATTTTTATCTATATTTAAAATAATCCAGCCTCCGTGGCGTAATGGCTGTGACTACTTCCCGTAGTCCAGAGATCCCGAGTTCGATCCCCGGTTGGAGTAGACTTTTCGAAGAAAATTCTTTTCCCTCCAAACACGTGAGGCTGGCATTTCCGGCCCTACCCAGGCTGGGTGGGGTTTATGTGGGTAGCTGGTTGGATTCCCAGCGAATGGAGGGTAACACCCCCGTCCAGACCAGGACGTTAAAACCAAATAGAATCGTTGGCGTTAGGAAGGACATCCGGCCACAAAAAAACGTGCTCCACCCTACCAACCTCAACCATGAGGTTAAACAATGCCGACCCCAAAAACAACATAAGCTAATATGGGATAAAGGCAAGGGAGATTTAAATATGTATATTTAAAATAAATAATAAAATTTTGTGTAAGAATAAATAGAACCAACACCGCTAAAAATACACTCTACTGTGTCACGCTTCTATTGCCATTCTTAACAAAGCGTTCGCGTATTCATTCGGCGGAAACATAGCTGATTCTGACCTTCGATTTAGTTGTCCAATCGTACTTAGATATGTAGGTACATTATATCCATAGAATAATTCTGTTATGTTGGCTTTATGATGATGAGTATATTGAGGACGATAGTTGGTGATTGTGTTCATATTTTTTTTCGTTTTATTGTGTCAATAGTTTATGGTTTTGTGACGGCGCGCGGCGGTGGTCTAATATGTCATCTCTAAAGGCAAAACATTCCGAATATTTAGCAGTGATGATTAACTGATTTTTTATTTTTTATAGTTATCAAGTTATCATATTTGTGTTAAAATCACTATCTTGAAATCATTCTTACTCGAACTTATGCTTTACTAAATTATTGCTTATTTTGGGACTTAAACCACCGACCTCCAGAGTACAAGTCCGCCGTTTTATCGATCAAGCAACTGATTACGATAAGTTTTAGAATCTTACGATATTCTGTAGGTGTGGTAATAAATGAAATGGGAATGTTTTTTCTTATTCAAGTATTTTTATTTTTAATGATGAAGATGTCGATCAATACGATGTTACTATGTGGTGATGATTGGAATATTTTCGGCTGTAACAATACTGATAACATAGCATTAGTCTGCTGTATCATTACGATATTTGACAATACTGATAAATCTGAAAATGGAAGATTTCACAGCTCATTGGGTGCATGAGTAGCCTCCACTGACAATAATTAAAATCTCTCCGTTACTGATTATAATTAAGAAGAATAGAATGGGTCTATTGTCATGACAGTGCCGTAGGGTAGTTGTGCTTGGCCTATTTTTTAAACCTTACACTATTTATTTAAAAATAAGTTATCATATTGGTGTTAATCACTTTCGTGATATCACAACCACTCAAACTCGCTTTACTAATTCTACGCTGAAACCGGGACTTGAACCACCGACCTCAAGGTAACAAGCTATCTGTCTCTACTTTATAATTACCTATTTCTTTTTTGTTGTTGTATTAGTTGATATTTTACGAAAGATATCGAAATGACACTTTTATGGAAAGTTATATATTATAAAATTACCTTCAACTGATTTTTTTTTTTTTTTAATATTTAATAACACTCTTGACGTAAAGAAAAAATAAACATACCCAAGTATTTGAGATATTTGCAGAAATTCGTAATTAGGTATTTTATATACCAACCTGTAAACAGATATAATATGCGCTTTTAAAATAGATGGTAATTACAGAAAATTAAAATGGAAAAAATCATTGACACTTGACAGTGTGACATTTAGTAACCCAAATCTCAAATACCTACCTAATTCGTTTAAATATACTATCAGAACCTACATATTTTATTGATACTTCGTAAAAAAAACGATATTTTTTATAGTTTATAGACAAGTAAATAAGTAAATAAGTATTTCATTGGTGATTAAAAATTGTAGTTTTATGTTCGTTACCAAAAAAAAGACAAAATGGCAAAATAATTTTGCTTAATTAATTTTAATAATTTGTTCACTAGTACAGAAAGGTCAGATTTGTAGGTAGATAATGACTAAGTACTAACCGACTGGTTTAAAATTCAAGTAATATTAGGTAGGTGAAATATAAATTTGTTCAGAAGTCACTGTGCTGGCAGAGCGAGTTAGCGCGCTAGGCATTGCACACATGGTGACCTGGGTTCGATTCCCAGCGGGGGAGGATTTTTTCTGCTCTGTACTTGGATGTTCGGGGTCCACTCATACCTCGTGAGGAAAAAATGAGTAGCTGCTTTAATGTGAAGCAGCGACCAGTGGCAGAATCTTAGGCAAAAAAATAATACAAGATATTGTAAATTAAAGTCCTATGATTCTGCGCTACCCACTAAAATTGTGACATAATAACACAAAGAAAAAGCATTATTATTATTAAATTTAAATTTGTTAGAATAAATTATCTTCTATGTTTTTCTAGATGAGTGTTTCACAGTCTTTGTTTTTTATTTTGTAGCCTTCCCTGATCCGACCTCCCTGTATCAGTGGTTAAGAGCACTCATTGCTGATCCGGAGGGGGCTCTTTTATTATTTTTAATAATCGCCTATCATCCATATAATAATGTAAATAAAAGTATTTGTAAATCATATTTGTTTTAATCACTTTCGTGATATCACAACAACACAAACTCGCTTCGCTAAATCTACCGATCTACGCTGAAACCGGGACTTCAACCATCGATCTCCAGGTTAGAAGTCCGCCGCCTTATCGATCAAAACTACTGAGATCTGTTAATGATGTGAATCCGTCTAGCTGGGGGACGTTGAACAGGGAGAAGACCAGTGTCTCGCTAGGGGACTATAAACAGAGAACGTACTAGCCAACCCTTACAAGCCGGGCTAGCTTGCACTTTCCCAAGGGTTTAATGGCTTATAAAGAAAAGTCCAAGTCCTCATGATGGTTGATCGCACATAGAAATATGTGGTTTGGGACAAGCCAACTTTGAAATGAGGTTGGCTGGAGACCATCATTCACCCCTCCAGCTATATAGCCAAGCTGGCTACAACAACAACAATGATGTAAATACGTCTCATTTGAGACTTTTGAATAAAATAGCCCCCTCCCTAATCTCCACCCCCACCTCCTCCCACGTCCTCACAGGTGCTGGCAGTCATCTGCTTCTTCCTCCACTACAACACCTTCGAGGCCAATGACTTCCACGGCCTGTTTGTCACCACCGGCACCTACTTCGCCTACATTATCATCCTGGTGGGCGTGTTCATCGGAGCCTTCTCCGGCAACCCTGTCAACAAGTCCATCGTAAGTGTCCACTGTCCATCCCTTCCTTGCAGAAACTCTCACTTAGGTCGCTTTCAACTGCATGGTTGTTTTTTTTTTTACTTATAACTATACTAATAGGTAACTATAGTTATTATTATAGAAACTATACTAATAACTATAGTTATTAGTATAGAAAGCTTTATTAGGTAGAACAAAAAATATATACAGTAGAATAAAATGAAATATAAAGAAAAACAAAAAGATTAAGCAAATATACAAGAAAAAAAAAGGATAATGAAATTGAAGTTATGTCCTACCTATAAAGGGCGGGGTTATTGCCTGTGGCAATCTCTTCCAACCAACCCTTGTGTGGGTTAAACCATGGTGATGTCACGACGGGGTTGTTGTCCTCCATTCACAAGAAACTCACAAACTTGCTACCCACATTAACCTGACCCGGCCCAACACAGACGGGGTGAGGTTAATGTGCGTTGTGTGACGGTTGAAACAGAGCCCCTCTTTTCTAGGTAGCCACACATTTTACCGCCATCTCAGGTTAAAGTGATGACTTCGTGATGCTGGCGGCCCAACCCAGGCTGGATTCGGCCGCCAGCATCACGAAGTCTTCACATCGTTGGACGTTGCTTAACTTCGATGACCGTACGAGTAGCGGTGCATAGAACGCGCCATGGACGTTGGCTTACCCTCACTTTCACAGTCCATACTCTGTTTCAACCGTCACACAACGCATTCTGATCATGATCGGAGATAGTTAATATTTAAAATGTTCGTAAATAAAATTAGGTCTTACGATTTACGCGTATTATAAATAAAAAAATGTAGTGTTAGTCAGGATAATAATAAGTCCTATTAGTCCAGCAGTAAGCCCAGGACGTATTATTATGTGGTAAAAATCCCAAATGGGACGATAACATGGCATGTCCTGGCTGGGTTTCGAACTCGCGACCCCTAGATTCCCAGACCGCTGCCTTTACCACTGAGCTACCAAGAGAGGATAATCATTAAAAACGAAATATTTCGTGTTCCGGAAGATTTTTTTTTTCATCTCATTTTTTTTTTTTTTTTTTTCAAAGAGGATGTAGACGATTCCACCTTATCTAGGATCAAATAGACTAGAAACACAAAATCCGAAGGTTTTTTTCTCTGAGCTTCGCCCACGTTACCTTGACTCGCCGCAAGAGGATTTGCTTTATTACATCTTCCTGTTTAAAATTTCAATGACATTTTTAGTTAACCTTAAAACCTCGACTTGGCTGACGTGGGTGGTTGAGATAATTTCAAAGCAATGGGGTCAAAAATTGACACCACAAGGTTCTGGTTTTTAAGTTTTTTTCTCTCAAAAAAGAGATGTTTTACTGATGAGTTAATAATTTTACATCCTAAAATATAAATATAATATTAGCACTATATTACAAGAATCTACTGGCCTATGCTGGAGTAAAACTGAGGGTAAAACCCCCGTCGTGATATGACCATGGCAGTTGAAAGCGACGTTAAACCCCACTTAAAAAATAAAAATAAAAAAATAAATAAAAATAAAAAAAACCCAGCCAACAATTAAACAAATAAAGTAGTATTACAGTCAAACCTGGGTATAATAGAACTTAGATATCAGAGAAACCTCGATATAAGAGAACAATCCGAGGTCCAATTTACCCCTCTGTAAGGTAAAATAACCTCTTTTTAAGAGAAATAATTTCCGGTCCCTTGAGCAAGCTCTCTTTTCTCCAGGTTCAACTGTTTTTTTTTTTTAATTTAATTACTTGTTACTTATTGGTCTGGCTGGGGGACTATAAACAGGGAGCAGACCAGCAGTCTGGCTGGGGGACTATAAACAAGGAGTAGACTAGCAGTCTGGCTGGGTGACTATAAACAGGGAGTAGACTACCAGTCTGGCTGGGGGACTATAAACAGGGAGTAGACCAGCATTGTCTTGGTTCTGGGGGCCCTTGTCAATTATTAGCCTCCTTGTAAAGACAGTGGTAGAAGTGCTCAGTCATTTCTCCACTGTCTGACTACCATCGTTCACGATGACGCCACCTTATGATGAATTACTTATTGATGTTCCAAACAATGGTTAGTTAAAAAAAGGTTAGTTTTTATCATATGCTACATATTTACCGAACTTAGGGTGTTTAAGGGTTGGGTGGAAGAGATTGCTACAGGCAATAACCCCGCCCTTTAGTTAGGACATTATTGTTATTTTCTTTTTTACTTATATATTTTTTTGTCATTTGTTTTTTTTTTTTTTTTTTTTTTTTTTCTTAATTTTATACTGTTACCATTGTACTCTGTCCTCCTAAGCATAAAAAAAACTTAACCACCTTCCTTTCTCCCGCAGGACATGTGGTTCTGTCTGATCGGCTTCATCCTGTTCATCGCTTCGGCCGTCTTCTCCTACTCGCACTTCTCCGGCTGGACCTTCAGGAACAACGTGGCCAACCAGGGACTCGCCAAGGCGTGGCTGTCGGCCGCCAACGGCGTTCTGCTTCTGGTGGACGGCGTGTTCACCTTCCGAGGAGAATAAGGTGCCGGAGGCGAGAGAGAGGGGTGGTGTCGGCGCCGCGGAGGTTTTGGATGAATGGATAAGAGATATTAGGAGGAGGTTTAAAAAAATCTGATACCTACTACCTAATAGGACTGCTTACGTGATCTTTTTAAGAATAACTGAGAGGAGTTTTTTTTTTTTTTTTTTTTTTTTTTAATCCGACACCTAGTAGCTTCAGGACAGCTTGCGTGCTCCTTTGAAGAAAAACTCAGCTAATGGTAACGTCGAGATCTGATAGCAGCATGGTACTTGTTTCCTATGTATATTTACTAGATTCATTCAAAACTCAAATCCAGCCAAAATTTGGTAATTTTTTCAAAATCTATAAGTTTTGAATAAGATACATTTTTCAAAATCTATAAGTTTTGAAAAATGTAGCCATACATAACCGGAGAGCTAGAAATCTGATCACAAGTTCCATAAGTAGTATCGGTAATTTTTTGCAAGCAAAACCACAAAACATTGTTACACAAAACTTTTTTTTATTGTTACCTTAAAAAACATTTTTTCTCTTTCATAGAACTCCCCCGTCCAAAAGTCCTTTTTATTCATAAAAATCTCTGCGCCAGAATCTTTGTGGTGAGACACTCCTTGGAAAAAAAAATCACAAAATGTACATTTTAATTTATTTGTAAGACTTAAGTTCAAAAATCACAATTTAATGTAGCTATAGTTTTATTGATTCTCAAAGTTGCCTTAGGTCACTTCTTCTACCTACTTCTTATTCTGCGAGTTTTACTTTTCTTTTTCTGAGCCTAAGATCGTAGTTCTATTTTGTGCCTTTCGTATTTTCTACAGTTACCTATTCCATGTAACTTTATTGATTGAATGCCAAAAAAAAAAAAAATTGTTGAATTTTCTGATTTTAAATACAAGCTTTCCTCTATCTTGTATTGAAAGTACTTACGACTTTTATAGCCTTGTGTCTCTCAAGTTACACATTTACAGTATTTTCAATACGACTGATGCCTGACTTTTTTTTAAAGACCCAATTTCATCATAAATACATTCGGTCGCTCATGTTCACGGTGCTACCTTTGTTTATTACAACAGAAAAGTGAGGAAGCACATTGATGAAATATACCTACTTACATGGATTAAAGTTAAGAATGTAAAATATACCTAATTCTTGTTACAGAAAACTATAAATTCCAACGCTAAAACTGAAAGATTCAGGTATCTTTGTTGTAGACAACAAAGTGCCTTTAGTTGTAGACAACACCATACTTTTCAGTATAGTGGCTAAACGGTATGAGTGCCTTTAACTAAAAAGTATTTGTTTTAACTTCTCTTTTGCTAGAACTTTTCAGGTGAATTTATTATACATTTTCATATATTGACTTTTTCCGTTATTTATTTTAAAATTTTACCAGAAGAAAACTATCTATATTATTTTGCTATTGTAATTTATTTTTATATATTTATTTATTACTTATTTTAAACAAACCCTTTTGTATCTCCACTTCTGTACCTTCAATTAACAATTAATATGAAATACAGTTCAAACAAAATTTTATTTATCTGTTCCTACCACAGCAAATGTCTTCTCTTTTTGTTTTATCAATTATTTTTTTAATTTCTAACATCAGACAGAGGCAATTCAGTATGAGAGCTTTAACCTCCTTTCTCTGGAAACTCGCAAACTAGCTACTCACATTGTACTTACCCAGCCTAGGTTGGGTCTTGAATAGCTAGCATTAGAATAATAATAGCCAGCCTCCGTGGCGTAACGGTTGTGACTACTGCCTGTAGTCCAGAGATCCCGAGTTCGATCCCCGGTTGGAGCAGACTTTTCGAAGAAAATCGTTTGGCGTTAGGAAGGGCATCCAGCCATAAAAAAAAAAAAAAAATGTTCTCCACCCTACCAACCTCAACCATGAGGTTGAACAATGCCGACCCCAAAAGCAACATAGGCTAATATGGGATAAAGGCAAGGGAGATATGATATACAATAATAATATCTCGCCTTATTTAAATTGTCCAATTAGGACTAATGAGTTCCATTATTCCAGCAGTATTAAGCCCCTTATTATGTGGTCAAAATCCCAAATAAAAGGATAACTGAATGGGTGAGTAGAAGAACATGCTATATCAAAAATCGATAATTTTAATAGAATAACATGCAATGTACTCTTTTCTATCATCTCGTTAAATATGAAGGACAAATGCCCCCTACAACTATGGAAAAAATATTTTAGAGTGGAGGAAACCTATAGCATCTATGCTCTCTATAGCATAGTAATGTAGTATTATTATTGCTCTCCTGATAAGTCAATTTTTGACATAGCAAGTTCTTCTACTCACCCATTCAACTGTGTTTCGAACACGCCACCTTTCAATTACCAGACAAACGCCTTGACCACTGAACAACGGGGGTAGACGAGCTACAGCGTCACTTTCAACTGACGCATAATCATATCCCTTACAGGGGTTTTACCCTCCATTCGCAAGAAATTAACAAACCTGCTACCTACATTAACATCAACTAGCCTGTTTTGGGCCGGAATGCCAGCATCACGAAGTCTTCACCTCGCTGGACGTATCTTAACTTTGGTAATCCTACGAGAACCAGTGCATTCAACGCACCATCAACGCTGGTTTGTATCGCCTTTGTATGGTTGTAGCATGGAAACCTTGCCTGTCAGGGCTGTCAGCGTCATGACACAAATCTAAATTGATAATGATGAAAGAAAGTTCACAAAATAGTATTCATGTTAAAATTAAACAGTTTGGTTTATTCCTTTATTATACAATTTTATTCATAGCTTTTATTTATATGTACAAACATTTTCATTGAACTAAGAAGAATAAGAATAGTACAGGGAAAACTATAAAAACTCGATTCTAGAGTGAGTGGAAAGGGGAGGGAGAATTGTCTTCAGAAAGTTGTTAGGGGTCCACCGGGGCCTTCCAGCTAAAAGACCCAATGAATCCGAGGTGAGCTAACGGAGGGAGGCGCCTTAAACTGTCCCTTCAACTGTCAGTTTTACTTTTTCACTTAGAGAAATTGCGATCAATATTAAAAAATCGAAATATGTATGTAGGTCAAATTCCTTGAACATCAATTAGACATCTCTTCAAAGCAACTAGTAAAAACGATTTCAAATCAGGGTCTCTTTGTGAAGAGTCAAATGGGAACTTGATTACCATGTACCCCCACCCCAATTGTGTTCAAAACCGATATATTTCAATTACCAGATCAACGTCTTGACCATTTGGCTACCAGGTAAGAGACAGATCGGAAATCAGTCATTCAGTTTACCCAATTTCAGTATCACCTCATTCAGACGTTCACAGGGCCTCTGTCAGTGAGCAAAGGAGGACTTATCCCGTTTTCCAATTCCGGCGGCGACACGAGCGCGCCCTGGTGGTTCCGACTGGAAGCTTCATCGTCGCTAGTGCAGAGTTCTGCCGGTAGAGCGTTGGCGCGTCGGAGCTCTTCGATAATCTCCGGATCCAGTCGGGGCTGGGGCGGCTCCACGTAGTTGATCTGTAGAAGGAGAGGAGGTTAAGGGCGACATTAATAGACAAAATCGATATCACTAATTTGTGCCGTATTTTTCTTTCTAACCAAAGTTAACCAAACGGGAATAAAATGAACCAAACTGGAAGCAAGTCATTTTTATTTTGGAAGAGGAAAAATTTCCACTTCCAAAGTTAACCAAAGTGGAAGTGGAAAATTCTTGCTTCCAGTTCTTTTATAGGTTAAGTTCATTGTTTATCTTTAAAAGTAACCAAACGCATTTTTCTTTCACGAATGACCTTGGAATAAAATGGAAATATTTGGAAAAAACCTAACCAGGAATTTTTTTTTAGTTAGAAAGAAAAATACGACTTTGGACTTAAGCATTAGGGGCGGAATTAATAGACGTTTTTGTAATACCTCTGTGGCGCCAAGTCATGGATTACGTACTGTGTAAGATAGGGAAAACCGACACTTACCAACGACTTAAGTTATTGATGTTGTCTATTAATTCCGCCCTAATAGACAAAAGACCACAAGTTCGGACTTAAGCATTAGTTTCCCCATTTAAAACACCAAAATCAAATCTAAAGTCCACAGAGGTAACGTCTAATATTAATCAGCCTACAATTTTAAAAGAATGATCAAGTAATACAGGTCAAATTTACCTCATTATAAAAGAAACCTGAATAGTAAAAAAACCTGTCCCTTGAGTTTTCTTATATCCAGGTTTGGCTGTATCTAAATATTCAAAGATTTGCCACAAATATAATAATAATCAGATTGCCATTACGAGTTCTTCATGAGCTAACTTCATAAAAAGCAAATTGGTTGTTGACATGCACATTGCATAGTTGCATTTACGTTGCACGGCGTTTATTTAATATAGCACGCTCGTTTATCTTTCTTGGCGTTGCTTGATTTACAAACCATTCTTTCCAAGTAACTTAATTTGAGTTTAAAAAGATTCTGTTCAAGATAGACTTTCCTATATAGCTAGGTACAGTCGAAACTATTCAAAGATTTCTCTTAAAGCAAGTTTTGTTATATCAAGTTCTTTCAAATATAGGTTTCCCTTAAAAAGAGATTGTTTTCCCATGAAGAGAGGTAAATTTAACTTGGAAATCGTTCTCTTGTATATCCACAGGTTTCTCCTATATCAATTTCTCTTATATCCAGATACGTCTGTATTACCTACCTTTAGCGTGAACATGTTTGTATGAACTTACTATGAGCAGAGCAAACATAATGCCTATCAGGGTTCCGGCCAGGACGTCTGTCCAGTGGTGCATGTTGTCCAG
Source organism: Bactericera cockerelli (assembly GCA_024516035.1). Lineage (NCBI taxonomy): Eukaryota > Metazoa > Arthropoda > Insecta > Hemiptera > Triozidae > Bactericera > Bactericera cockerelli. The sequence goes on from CM044961.1 coordinate 11,011,893, forward strand.
GACCCGTGTCAGGGAAGTGTACCAAGCCGCCTGGGAAGCAAAGGGGTTAATTATAATATATTGTACTTTTGATTTTGAAGGTATATATCACAAACTTACAAAAGTATTTTTTATACAATACAAAAAAAAAAAAAAAAAAAAAAAAAAAATTGGGTGCCCTTGTCAATTATCAGCCCCTAAATATTCAATAATGGTGGAGTACACCACTTCTAATGAATTCTGCACTGTTGAATTTGGCAACTGTCGTGGTCGACGGAGCTACACAATGATGATGATATTTAAAACGTAAATATACAACGAAAAACAAAAACAAAAAAAAAACGTTTGGTTTTCTAGAATGGACATGGTTTAATAATTGGTTGAAGAGAGAATAATTTTGGTTGTCAGTAACTAGGTACTTGTAGTTTGAGAAAATTTAAGTGTTTTGAGTTGTCAACCTTATAACTGCTTATGCAAATATGGTTTTATTTATACTGCCCGATTAGGTCTTATGAGTCCCATTCTTACAGGAGTAAGCCCATGACGTATTAAAATGTAGTCAAATTCCAACTGGGATTTTGTCTTGGCTAGGTTTCGAACCAGCGACTTCTGAATTACCACTGTATTTCGTATTGCGGGGGCAGTCAGATTATCAGCAGACCCTTTGACCACTTAGCTAACCCTCCACCCTCGTCTCACCTTTTTTTTTATTATTAAAGGAGAGGTGGTAAAATCTGTAGACGAACACTAGATTTTACCCTAGTGAATAGTGTGAGTACTGAGATGCGGACAACAGTTCATCATCCTCATTAAAAACCACCTCTCCCCCTAAACATATAATACCGGAACCGTTCAAAACATTACATTTTTTTTTTTTTTTTTTTTTTTTTTTTTTTTAAGCTTTATTAGGAGGACAAACAGGCAACAGTATGAAATAAACAGCATAATATATGATACATTGGGTATCATAATTATGCTGGAACCTCGTCTCACCTGGAAGATGATGAACTGCAAGAAGTACCCAGGGAACCGGGAGCCACCCTTCTACCCCTCCCCCCCTCTACCCTTCCACCCCTCTACCCCTCCACCCTTCTACCCCTCCGCCCTCGTCTCACCTGGAAGATGATGAACTGCAGGAAGTACCCGGGGAACCGGGAGCCCTTGAGCGTGATCCTGACCCGGTGTAGGTAGGCGATGGTGTAGACAGCGGCGTAGAACGCCACTGCCGAGTGAGCCGAGGGGAAGGACGCCCTGGCGGGGAGGAAAGCAAAAGGATTGATTTGATTTTGATTTGATTTTATTCTTTATTTTATACAATTTTGGATTACATAATATGACACCTCCTAAGATAATTCTACCTTGTTGTATAACGTACGATTAGCTCAGTGGTTAAGCACTCGCTTGCCATGCGGAAGGTCCCGGGTTCGATCCCCCGTGCCGACAAAAATTTGTATTCTTCATTTGGTTACAATTGTTTGTAAGGGATACCCTCCGGTGCTCTCGTGTTGACACTGTTGACCCAGCACCTGAATGGGAAGTATTGTGTCACTTCTCGCCCATCAGAGGGGAGGCATACTACGGGATGGGCAGGCTACAACACAGACCACAAGCGTCTCCAGTAGCTCCTGTTTCATGGCTACGAAATAAAGAAGGCTGTGAAACACTCATCTTTATAAATAAAAAAAATATCAAGAGTGTCTTCACACATTCCGTGCCACGATCGCCTGACAGTAGTACTTACAATTAGGTGAGTCTAACGAAATCATCCAATACGGCCACGTTCAGGCGTTTTTACCTGACGAAAAATTACCCACTTCAGGCGAAGACTGCTGATCAGATTCAATCTTGCCTCGCAGTTTTTATCAGATTCAATCTTACCTCGCGGCTTTGATCAGATTCAGATCGGATCCGGTGCAGGTATAGTTGGTGACGAAGGCATAGCGGTACTGCTCTAGGGAGCAGTCGATGTTGGGCCGACAGACCTCGATGAAGTGAGGCCTCAGGCGGCCGCACAGGAATTTGGCCGCGTGTACTGTTACCTGGGCGAAGCCAATTCCTGGAGAAGAAAAAAACAAAGTAGCTCAGGAGGTTATGAAACGTCCAATTATTCATTGAAAAAATTGTAAGAAATTGGAGCAAAAAAATTTTTTTTTTACTAAAATGAACAAAATACCTACTTCCGATTTCTAATAGTAGAAATTTCTCGGAAGTACTTAATATGAAAGGTTAGGTAATATCTTATAGATGATTATAAGAATAAGTTGGTGGATGAAATAGGCACTAAATAAGCATAGACCAATCGCTGCGCGCTGGGAATCGTATCAACTATACCCACCGCTGGCGTCAATGGCGCATTGAATTCACCAGTTCTCGTAGGATCACGTCCTACGAAGTTAAGCCACGTCTAGAGAGGTGAAGACTTCGTGATTATTCTGCTTAAGGTGTGCTCTTGTTGACCCAGCACCTAAATGAGAAATATTGTGTCACTTCTCGCCTAATAGAGGGGAGGCATAGATTAGATATTCTATGACCCAGCCCAGCTTCAACACATATTAGGTACCTACCACAAGCAACTAATACAGTACAGCTGATTTTCCATGGTTACGAAATAACAAATAACTTTTATTTATTTACATTTTTTGTTATTTACAATGTATGAAAATAATATAAATATCAAAAAAGACAAAGACCAAATTTTAAATCATAAGTAACCCATAGCCTAATTTATTTATTAAGTATATGCTAGGCTATGGTTATGTTAGAATGTGACTCACCCAGCCAGAAGAGAGAGATGGTGCCAAAGCTCTTGATAAGAAGGATGAGGAAGATGTACCGCGCTGGTGGCTTCTTGCTGACGGCTTTCTGGTTCTGCCTCTCCTTGCCGTAGAGGATCTTGCACAGCTCGCAGATGAATATCTAAAGGTGGATAAGAAGAATTGATTAACCCATTAACGCCTGAACTGTTGGAAAACGTTGATTTGAAAAAAATAATATCAAAATTTCTGATAGAACGACTGATAGAACCGTCTAGTAAAATTCAGAAGGTAGAAAAATATTGTCAACAATGAGAACTATAATGTTATAAAGTGCGGTAACATGTACCGTATTGAACTAACAGGTCAGAAACTTTCACTGCCTCCATCGTTGTCATATGGCAAAGCTAGGCGTTAATGGGTTTTGCCGACTTGACAAGTCCGCCGACTTGTTGATCGAATAACAGAAGTCAGTTAAAATGTCAGGTAAGTCAAGTGGTTAACGCGCTAGTCTGGTAATCCATATAGCGTAGGGATCCATTGGTTCAAAATCCTGCCCAATGCATGAATTTTTCCTCATTAATTTGAGTATATGACCACATAATAATAAGACTCTGAGGGTTAGATGGTAGAAAATGCTTTAAGCATTAACCTCGCCTTGTTACCTTCCACTAAAAAGTATTATTATTATAAGGAGGGGGGAATTGAAACCTACAGGGAATCGAACCCAGAACTTCAGATTGCTACACAATGGACGTAACCGCAACAGGACTGTAATGTTAACAAGGTTCATATACTCCTCTTATAGCATATAATATGTCTCCACACATAGAAAACCATCAAAACATAATAAATCATATTATGATTGTTGTTTACCTTCGGTTGCTATAGCAACTTGGGTTGCTAACCTCGGGTGCTATAGCAACTCATTACCACTTGGTGTTCATTGTTAAGGTCTCATAAATTCTCATCTGATCCCAACACCTTTGTGATGAAATAAATAAAACCAAAATCCCTTTTGTACTCCCAAAAAAAACCCCCGCAGTCCCCAAAACTACATGAGAAAGATGTGATGAAAATAGTATTATGTGTTTTTCTCATGGTATATCCAGGGGCGTTCACAGTGTAAGGCTACCGGGGCCAAAATGAGCTGTGCTCATTAGGGAAAAATTGAGGGTCCGGGATAGAAGGCAGCTAGGGGCGTGGGGGAGGCTGTGTAAGGCGCTGAGTAGGTATATTACATGGTTGTTATTGTATTTATGGTTTTTATAAATGGAAAATATAAATGGATTTCAACCAAAGATGGTATTGTGTGTATGTTTCATTTGGATTTGATATTTTTCTACTGTGTCCACTTGTCCACTGTAAGGCTCATCAAAGAAAATCTTCCCTCTTTTGCTCAACGTCCCCTAAACATCTGGAACATTTCATACGGAGGTTATGCCCTCTGTTTACAGTGCCGGATTACCCATATGGCGGATTTGGCAGATGCCAAGGGCCCCGCGCTTTAGGGGGCCCCGCGCTTGAGCATCTTACAGTAGATATTATGAGATTTTTAAAAAGCTTGCACTAGGTATTATGAGTTTTTTAAAAGCTTACACTAGGTATTTTTTAATAATGAGTAAGAAGAAGAAATAAAAGGGAAAAAAACACACACTCACAGCAAAGTACATAAATTGAAAGAAAAGCGCGGGGCCCCCTATTACTATCTACTCCTCGAATCAACCACATGGACACTAGCGGATTACCTACTCCAATTGCGTATTTGGTAGATGCCAAGTTCCCCGCAGTTTTGGGGACTCCGCGTTTCAGGCAGCTTACACAAATTATAAGTGTTTTTGAATGGCCTTCAAGTCGGTTCTTCTGCATTTTAATATTATATAAAATCATAGCCAGTTGAGAAAAATATTAAAAGAAAAACCACGGGGCCCCCCTTAAAATTGACCACGTATATGAAAATAGGTAGATCTCTATACCAATTGCCTGCGGCTCTTTATATAAATATTATATAATTACTCGTATTTGAAAAGAATAATATTGACGGACGTGATTATCGCCTTCGGTAATCTCTGCCATCAAACCCATCTCTGCCATCTTCTGAGTGCTCAGTGATCGGCTTTATCGACATTTTAACAATGATCATCATTATAGTCGCCTGCGACGCTTTTAATGTTTTTTTCAAGATATTTTTTTGTATCTATTTTTCGAGTACTTTACTCCATAACTTTGCAAAAATTTCGCCTGCGGCGCCGTCAAATTTACTTATTGTGATGTTTTGTATTGTTTTTCAAGACGTGCAATTTCAAAATGCATTTCGAAAACGTTGTTTTGAATACTATTATGGATTAGTGCCCAGGACACTTGGCTTCGGTTTCAAGGTTCTAAAAATAGTATTTTAGAATAAACTCAGTACAATTTTGGGCCCCGCGCCTTGAAAATGCCAAGGGCCCCGCGCAGCCTTAATTCGGCACTGTGTTTACTGGTCACGATAAATGGTGCACTTTATCGCTTTCTTTTGCAACCCTGCTTAATCTATTTTTTTCAAGTTCTTTACTCACCGCAGTCCCATGGGCAGGACTTACGGCTTCTTCATTTCTCCTTGAAATCAGTTAATTTTTTTCGTTTAGGTCTCGCAAACAGTTCCAGAATGTAACCAAAACTTCCATAATGAAGCTAACAGTCCCATAACAGTCCCATTAATGCAACAATGAGATCTGTTTTTTTTTTTTTAGTAATTCTCAAACTTTTGACTAACCCTGTTCAGATTTGAATAAATTAGGTGCCTATAGTAAAATGTTCTTCACGATACATATACATATAGATGCTTAAAATAAATTATAGTAAACATCCGGCCTATCTTCAATGGATATTTATGGTCCTGATTGTACTATTTACACGAGATATATGTAGGTACATGTGTTGTTATGTATTGTTATGTAAATAGTAACTCAAAATGTTGTCCTAGACGCTCTCAATACTCATATATAATTATCAACACCTGCTTACACCTGTTCATATGTTCTTTAAATATTTCCAGAAGAAAATGAAGAATTACTTATAGAATTTGATAAGATCTTTGGTATTTCATGATTTCCAAGCATGGAGTCCTGTGAGTGTTGTAAAGTTCTTGCCCAATAAAATAAAGCTTGTAGCCATCATTTGTACTTGAGTATCTCGATCCAGGCATTTAAGGCTTTTTTGGGTTTATCGTCGCTTTCAATAGTCCATAGTCATAATTATCACGACATGGGTTTACCCTCTATTCACTAGAGACTCACAAAACAGCCACTCAAATTAATCTCACCCAACCGGAGTAGGGCCGGGAACAGCATCACTAGGGTTTGAATTTCAATGGTCACCCATCCAAGTCCGAACCTCATTGGACGTTGCTTGACTTCAGTGGCAGAACGAAAACTGGTGTATTCAATGAGCCATAGACGCTGGCTATTTTTGAGGCTTTACTTGTAATGTTCTGTGCGTCCTTTTAGTGGCGTAGCTAGACCTACATTTCGGGGCGGGTTTTGAGGGGGATTCAGAAATGGGGGGTTTTGAGGGGGATTTGCTCGGGTTACTGGGAAATTTCGGGGGGGTTTTGTCCCCAACCCCCCCCCCCCCCCAGGCTACGCCACTGCTTCCTTTACTTGATTTACTTACATCATTTACTTGATTCACTTACTATAATGTTGGGCAGGGACAGGGATATCCCTATATAACTTCCCTTACTTGATTCACTTACTTCATTTACTTAGTTCACTTACTATAATGTTGGGCAGCGACAGGGATATCCCTATATACTTTCCCTTACTTGATTCACTAACTTCATTTACTTAATTCACTTACTATAATGTTGGGCAGAGGCAGGGATATCACTATATAACTTCCCTTACTTGATTCACTTACTTCATTTACTATAATATTGGGCAGAGGCAGGGATATCACTATATAACTTCCCTTACTTGATTCACTTACTTCATTTACTTAATTCACTTACTATAATGTTGGGCAGAGACAGGGATATCCCTATATAACTTCCCTTACTTGATTCACTTACTTCATTTACTTAATTCACTTACTATAATGTTGGGCAGGGACAGGGATATCCCTCTATAACTTCCCTTACTTGATTCACTTATTTCATTTACTTGATTCACTTAGTTAATTCACTTAATTCATTTACTATAATATTGGGCAGAGGCAGGGATATCCCTCTATAACTTCCCTTACTTGATTCACTTATTTCATTTACTTGATTCACTTAGTTAATTCACTTAATTCATTTACTATAATATTGGGCAGAGGCAGGGATATCCCTATATAACTTCCCTTACTTGATTCACTTATTTCATTTACTTGATTCACTTACTTAATTCACTTAATTCATTTACTATAATGTTAGGCAGGGACAGGGATATCCCTATATAACTTCCCTTACTTGATTCACTTATTTCATTTACTTGATTCACTTACTTAATTCACTTAATTCATTTACTATAATGTTAGGCAGGGACAGGGATATCCCTATATAACTTCCCTTACTTGATTCACTTATTTCATTTACTTGATTCACTTACTTCATTTACTTAATTCACTTACTTCATTTACTATAATATTGGGCAGAGGCAGGGATATCCCTATATAACTTCGTTTACTTGATTTACTTACTTCATTTACTTAATTCACTTACTATGATGTTGGGCAGGGACAGGGATATGCAGGCGAGGAGTCCTGTGTTTCCTTTACTTGATTCACTTACTTCATTTACTTGATTCACTTACTATAATGTTGGGCAGGGACAGGGATATGCAGGCGAGGAGCCCTGTGCTGACAGTGGACTCCTTGTAGGGATACCGGATGGAAGTGTCGGAGCAGAAGAACCCCTGCTTGGACGGCTGTCCGAAAACAGCCAACAAGAGAACGGTCACGCCCACTGTGGAGGAGAAGAAAATGAAAAATTAATAATAATAATAAAAAAAATCGCAGTATTTTTTTCCCAAAAACAAACATACTAGGTACTTCTGACATCTAATATTTTTAAAAGTATTAAAGTAAAAGTGACTATCTAATATTTTTGAAAGTATTAAAGTAAAAGTGACTATGTAATATTTTTGAAAGTATTAAAGTAAAAAGGACTATCTAATATTTTTGAAAGTATTAGAGTAAAAATGTCAGAAGCGAGGCCAAATTTGATTGAATCATATAAATAAAGTTGTCATCCTTCTGTCATCACAATCGTGACAGCAAAAAATACCAAAACTCAAAAAAGCATGAACGAATTGTATACGTTCGGCCATGCTTTAGCTTCATCAGTTCACAGAATTATTCGCGTTGTGAAGTACAGGGAGAAGTCTAGTTCTTCATGAATGGAACTCTTTAAAACTATCATATAGTTCCATTGTATTTACACACATGTTTCAAGGGTCAGCATAATTTCATGAAATAGTTCCCTTGTTGTAGACGCCAGACCCTCGTGCGTTTCCCTTCTTGAGTGAGATTAATTACTCTCTGGACCCTCCTTCATAGACCACTAGGAGATGGTAGAATTAATTGTGAGTATGATTTCTACTGAACTTATCATCGTAATGATACCTACTTATATAAATCTGTAATATATTTGAAGTGAGTATAATACTTATGTGGTTATGATATTTCAAGTATACTAAACTTATCCTAACTCTTTTTTTTGTAAGATCCCTCCACCCCTGTTGGGTGATTGAAACCTGGGCACCTGCTGGCATTAGCCTCAATCGCCTAATATACTTATGTAACCTCAACCAGCCTGAGTGGGGCCGGCAATAGCCACTATCACGAGAGTTCGAATAGTCTCCCAACGTTGCTGGACGATGTCCGCCGTACCTATTAGTAATTGAGTTCTAGGAGCACTTTTTATTTTTTCTCGCTAAAAATGTACAATAACTGTACACGTTTACCATTTAAAGTAGACATCTCATATTTTCTTTCTTAATCTAATCTTTGAGAAGTGAGAAGGAACTCTATAGTATTTTTATTTGCAGATAATACATTTCTTCCCATGTTTGAGAAGAGGGTAGAGTTCCCATTATACTCGTGCAATTTCCTCGTTAAATGGAGAGAGAAATCCGTTCCACAAGGAAAGATTGGGAGCGCAGCTCGCCAGATGACCTGTGTAGGAGACTGCCCAGAGTATTTACGAAGAGACCAGCTTCCTGACACTACGGCCCCAGAGTTTCTACTACAAATGCAAAAAACAGATGATCCTCTTTTTTTCTTCTTCCTACTTACAGTTCAAACCGACCTCAGTAGCTTGAACGGTAAGGCGATGGACTTGTAACCTGGAGGTCGGTGGTTCAAGTCACGGTTTCAGCATGGATTTAGTTAAGCGAGTTTGAGTAGTTGTGATATCACGTAAGTGATTAACACAAATATAATAACTAACTTTACTTACAGTTCAAAAGCATCCTGAGTCCGGTCTTGAAAACGAGGTAGGTACCACTACTTATTACTTAACGTAAATATTCCCCGACAGCTCATTGGTAAAGGCGACCTCCTGTACAACTGAGCAAAGGCCAACGCAACAGCACAGACTGAGATGGACTGTTTAAGTTTATGGTGGAGACACTAGACAATGCCTCAGTGGGGGATATAGGTAAAGGGTTAAGGAAGAGGTTCAAATAAAGAATAAGGGCGAAATAGACAAAATCAAGAATTACCGGACAAGACAAACCGGAAATAAGGGCAAAATTAATAGACAAATCGAGTTCTTAAGTCATGATTTATCATCGGTTTTCCCCATTTAAGACAATACGCAAAATCTAGACTTAGCAACACACATGTGTAGGTATTACAAAAACATATATTAGAACGAAATTAATACACGTTTTTGTAATATCTCTGTGACCCTAAGTTTCGATCTGCGTACTGTCTTATAGTGGGAGAACTAGTGCTAAGTCATAACATAACTTCGATTTTCTCTATTAATTTTGCCCTTAATTCCGGTCTAAAAATGCGAAGTTAGTGGAGATAGCCCGTGCGCCAATTCTCTTTGGATCACTTATGGCAGAAACGATCATGGTGAGAATTTGCATTAGACATTGTCTTGGAATAATAACCATCATCGATTAACATTGAAAATCATAATGTCTTCTAATATTCCGATCCCACTCAGTGTGATGAGGTTGATTTATTTGCGCGGCTCGGTATAGTTTTCACAGGAAATCATAGGCAAAACTTGTAATAAAACAATAAATTTTATTTATAAAAAAAAAATGATGTTCAACCAAAACTGGCCCTCACCAACCATCACTGATTCTAATTGCTCAAAGGGTGTTAGTGGCGTAATAGTGTGTACAAACAAACACAAGAAGGACAGTAAAATGTCAAGTTCTGATAAGATTGCACTGCATAGGACATTTAAAGGAATTAACAAATCTAAGTATTGAGAATAGAATATTTCCTGTAGCCCCTATGGTTTTCTAATAAAAAAATCTTTTCCATAATGAAATAAGTAGGTACTTATGAATTAAATTGTAAAATGTACCTAGACAGGTATGTTCTACCTAGGTACTTTTTTAAATACCTCATAAGAAACTTTGTAAAGCTTGTAAATACTCCATTTCCTGGTGACTATTCAAATTTGAACACTCGTAATGCTAATAATCCCGGCCCCACTCAGGTTGGGTGAGGTTTATTTGAGTAGCTACTTTGAGAGTTTTCATCGAACGGAGGTTAAAACCCCCGTTGTGATGTGACCATGCAGTTGAAGGCGACGTTCAACCCAAGAAAAAAAAACCTTTGTCCATTCAGTTTTTTCATTTTATGGCTTCTGTTCGTGTTGCTGTCTCTCACCTTAAGGCCTGTGAAAAAGTCACCCAACCCACGCACAGCCCATGCTCAGTGTTGGAACATTACTATTGGACCCAGCCAGCACACGGCGAGCCCAATTCTTATTCAAACACTGTTTTCGTAAACATGGGTCTGGCGTAAACTTAGTTTTATTTACGACGGGGCTAATAGGTGCCATAGTTCACTGATAGACAGGTACTGAGGATTTTTTTCTTGGACAAACGCAGCACTGCATCCACTGCATTCATAAATTATAGTAAGCTTCTGCTTAACCACTTGTTTGTTTACACAATGACCGCATGACACATAGGTAGTAATTACTCTAAATTGATTAAATGATTACGTATAAATAGAGAATCATAATGCAATAAGTAACTAAACCTAAAGGTTTAACTATAGTCTTTTTATTTATCTATACGAATTAAGATCTATGGACGAATAACTAGGTACCAAAAACCGAGGATCTGATGCTAAATGATTTTGATGGATTAAAATTTTAACAACGGATCCCATACGCTCCTAGATTATCCAGGAATTCTTTACCCCTCACAGAGCCTGAACTTCTGGAACTTTAATTGTTGTTAGAAATCAACACATTATTATGATAGTGCTAATACGCAAAATTTTCACACATCATGGTGCCGCAATTACTCAAACTTGCCTTACTAAATATTTGCCATGCTTGACTTTCGAACTTCCACGGCACGAGTCCGCGACCTGAAAGTGCTATCCGTAGCGCGTCGCGCGGCCAGCCACTGAACTCTGAATTTAACTCTGATATTTAAGAAATCTGAAATTTTGGACAAAAAAGTCAAAAAACAAGGTCCACCACTTAACCAATACAATATTTTTTGGTAGAATTTAGAATGTAGGAAAAATAGTAGTTCTACCATATAAAACAAATTTGAAGAAAATCGGTTAAGCGGTTTTGATGATATAAGTGATTATAGTATAAAATCTCAAAATTGACACGTGTATACAATGGAAACAATCACGAGGAAGTATTGTGTCCATAATTGCAGTTTTTTGATTTATTTCGATAGGGTGACTTTGCCAGTTGCATTGCGAGACGCAAACCTCGCTTCCCAAGTTCACAAGACGTAGCGTCTGACGCGGCCACAGCAGCGAGACGCGTCGGAGGAATATGAAGCACCTTACAAGGGACGTAAAACCCAAAACACAAATAATAATAATATCGGGGATCAAATGAAGAATAAGGGCGAAATAAAGAAACAAAATCAAGAACTTAAGTCATGACTTATCATCGGTTTCTCCATCTAAGACAATACGCAAATTAATAACTGCTAATAATAATAATACCTAAATCACGGTGGTGAGAGGATTATACAGGGTGTCCGTATACAGATGCAAATATTTTGAGGGTAGGTTCAGCCCACCGTGGACTATCATATGAGCGAAACTTGCAGTGGGGCATTTTGCTTCGTTAAAGAGTTATGGCCAAATCCCTGTTTTTCCCACAGGTCTAGAGGTCACTTGGATCGATGCACGTTTCTAAAGAAATGATAGCCAGTAAGTAATTTTTGACTTCATGTATGGATAGTCATGCATATTTCCCTTCGAATGCAGTTGGTTGCATAAAAAAATATTGAAAGACCAGAGAGATATTTAATCATAAGTTCAATATTTTTCTAAAATTCAATTTTTCCCTTTTTTCCCTTTCGTGAATTTAGAGTACTTCTACAATTGCAATTCTGCGTATCACTAGATAAAAAAATACCCTTTGCTATTTTGTTTCAATAAATACAAAGTTCTTTCAGATGCGTGAAGGAACGAATGAGATACGCCTGAATAAACGGCACCAGAAGGAAAGAAACACATCTATCAAATTTTGAATCTGGGCGCTATTGCATTTTGAAGAACACTCGATGCCTGAAGCGGTCTGTGTGAGCATTTTTGTGCCAATTGCAAGTTATAAATGAAAAAATTCTGAGTACAAATAGTTCTATTAACCAACTGTATCAATCAAATCTAATAGTTAAAATAACAAGGCGATCAATTTGTTCGGTGGAAGAGAAAGCCACAAGCTTTAACCTCGCCCTTGGTTCGCTACATATTCTTTTGGATTCTTTTCATTTCATGTCCTGTGTTGCAGAATGTATCATGTTTGTAGTTTATCAATAAAGTATTAATAATAATAATAGTAACCTTAAGGTTGGATGTTCGAGTTTTACCCAAGGTTAATTTTCGGCACTATTTGTTATGTTTTTGATATCATGATTGTGATAAACACAAAAATGATATTTTTAATTTTACTTCTAAAAATAAAATGACAATTTTTGTTGTTAGCGCAGAGTCTTTCTCCATGTGTATTCTTTGTCCATAATTACACCACTGGTTGCTGCTTTCGTTACAGCCTCTCTCATTTTTCCTTACGATAACCCTGTGACCCCGTAACCCCATTCACATAAAAGTTCACGCCGACCGACCATTGTGAATGATCAATTTCCCTCTGTTAAACATCCCAGAGCAGTGTATTTATACCTCAAATTACGCGCCAGTTCTGTTAAAATTCAGCCAACTTTGAATTTTCCATCATGATTCAGAAGTGTTTTTTGAGCTTTGTGTGTACTGCGTTCCATGATCTTTAAAGTAATATAAATGAGCTTTCTTTTTTCTAAAACTAAACATAATAGGGTATTTTTTTAACTAGTGATACGCAGAATTGCAATTGTAGAAGTACTTTAAATTCACGAAAGGGAAAAATCAAATTTTAGAAAAGTATGGAACTTATGATTAAATATCTCTCTGGTCTTTCAATATTTTTTTATGCAACCAACTGCATTCGAAGGGAAATATGCATGACTATCCATACATGAAGTCAAAAATTACTTACTGGCTATCATTTCTTTAAAAACGTGCATCGATCCAAGTGACCTCTAGACCTGTGGGAAAAACAGGGATTTGGCCATAACTCTTTAACGAAGCAAAATGCCCCACTGCAAGTTTCGCTCATATGATAGTCCACGGTGGGCTGAACCTACCCTCAAAATATTTGCATCTGTATACGGGACACCCTGTATAGACGCCCAGATCCAATTTCCAGACTCCTTTCATGTCCATTGATTCTATTCGGTTTTAACGTCCTGACTTGAGGTAGACAGGACGTGGGTTTTACCCTCCATTCGCTGGGAATCGTACCAGCTACCCACATGAACCTCACCCAGCCTGGGTAGGGCCGAAATTGCCAGCCTCATATGTTCGGAGGGAACAGAATTTTCTGTGCGAAAAGTCTGCTCCAACCGGGAATCGAACTCAGGATCTTTGGACTACGGGCACTGGTCACAACCGTTACGCCACGGAGCCTGGCACAACACAAACCTCGATTTTTTTTATGCAATCCTGTAAGGTCGCCATTCACTACGCCCGCTACAAATGGGTGATGCTGGGGATAGCTAATAGCACCCCCAAAATTTAACTGTAATAATTGCCAACTTCCTTTCCTAGTAGGAAAATAAAACTTTCCTAACCTACTTTCTACCTTGTATTTTTTTTTTTTTTTTTCCTTTTTTTTCGCAAATCATGTTCTATGTACAATTGTACATGTACATATTCTGTATCCCCTGAACAATAAATAAATAAATTAAAATTTCCAACCTGAGGTCCGCCTCTAAAATAGCCCAGGTCACGCACAGCACATGCGTACAACGTAACCCACGTTTGTCTCTCGTCACATTTCCAATGTAATAATAATAATATCGCCTTATTTATACTGCCCGATTAGGACTATTAAAATCCCATTATTCCAGCAGTAAGCCTAAGACATATTATTATGTGGTAAAAATCCCAATTGGGAGGATAACATGTCATGTCCCAGCTGGGTTTCAAACCCACGACCTCTGGTGTCTTTGGATTTGGATTCATAGAGTGCCTTTAGAACTGAGCTACCGGGATAGACAGTAATAGTAAGTTACTCGTGGACAAAAATATACAGATAGATCCTGTACATTTTTTACGTTTTAAAAATTCGCTTAATCATCATTTACATGCGCTTTCGAAACCCCCCCCCCTCTCTCTCTCTCTCTCTCTCTCTCTCTCTCTCTCTCTCTGTCTCTCTGTCTCTCTCTCTCTCTCTCTCTCGCTCTCTCTCTCTCTCTCTCATGAGGGGAATTAGGGAACTAGGTTTATCAAGTAGTCAAGGCCCACACAAATGCCGGAAGCACAACATTAATGAAATTGTTAATGATTTATTATTAGGTGACTCTATAGCGGGAGGGAGCTGTGGTGAAGCGCTAGAGGAGCGCAGTGTGAAGCTGGCATTGCCAATCTCCGTGGGGTATTGGTTATGTTATGAGTATGACCTATGCTGTCTGTCCCGGTAGCTCAGTGGTAAAGGCGGTACTCTGTGAATCCAGAGATTCCAGAGGTCGTGGGTTCGAAACCCAGCCGGGACATGACAAGTTAGCCTCCCATCTGGGATTTTTACCACATAATAATATGTCTTGGGCTTACTGCTGGAATAATAATGGGACTTTAATAGTCCTAATCGGACAGTTTAAATAAGGCGATATTATTATTATTATGCTGGTGGACCGGCCGCTTGACGGTGATTTTACCCTCCATTCGCTGGAAACTAACCAACTGACAACCTGGATTCAACTTGTTTACGTATAATTGCAGCATTGCGCATAAACATCAGTGATAAAAAAAAAATACCCAGCCTGTAATAATAATAATCCCGTTTCCGTGAGATAGGCACAGATGCCCATATCACGGTGGTGAGATGAATATATGGACTCCACCAGATCCACTGTCTAGGCTCCTTTCATGTAAATTGATTCTATTTTGTTTTAACGTCCTGATTTGAGATAGGACGGGGGTTTCACCCTCCAATCGCTGGGTCAATCAACCTCATCTAGCCTGGGTCAGTTGTTTGGATGGAACAGAATTTTCTTCGAAAATTCTGACGCAACCGGGAGTCGAACTCTGGACTATGAGCAGTAGTCACAACCATTACGCCACGGAGGCTGTGTTGGGTCGGGTTTGCTGCACAAAATAAACGCAAAATTGTAGTTATTGTTGGGGAAATCGAAAATGACGTTTTTCCTTACGAGTCCCTCTGTGCTTCATAAGTTTTGAAACACCGTGTGTCTGTTGGTTTTTCATATATTATCTGTAATAAGTAAAGGTTCCCGAAGACATTTTAAGACCTTCAAGCTTTATTGGATATTATAAAACGCAGGAAGCATCCACAAGGGTAGGTTTAACCCATATGGCAACAAAAATGCGAGAGAGAGGGAACACAAGGATATTACATGAAGGAATTAAGGACCGGATTTAATTTTTGATTCTGGAATCAGGATATTTATTCATCCATCTGGAATATGGGTAAATGGATCTTTTCACATTTCTAGATTTCTAAAATCCATCTGGTTCTGGTACATGGTTGACTACAGGATAGCGATAGCGATATTTACACGTCTTCAGTGTTTAGAGTGCAGTTCTCCTATTTTTATGACCTTAACAACTTGTTATTTTAGAGGTTAGGTTTTTAGAAACTGAAGACCTTATAGTTTACACTAAGTTTAAACCCGCATGGGACCTTTATCTTGGGTTTTACGTTTTAAAACAAGGCTAAGTTGAGGATTAGGTGAATTCCTTATGCTTGACATACACAAGAATTTACAAGATATTCTTGGAGCTTGGCCTCCACAGTTCCAGCCCATCTGAACTGATGGTGTAGAAAAGTATCAGTCAGAGAGATCTTTCTTTTTATCCTATAATTATAATACCATTGGAAATAAAGCATTTCCAATGATCTTCGAAAGGATAAAAAGACAAACTCTGACTAACATGGTTCTAGGGGCCCTTGTGAATTATCAGACCCAAAGTAAAAATTCAATAATGGAGTACTACACAATGCTGCACTATTGAATTAGGCAACCGTCTCGTCGGCATGAACGAAGCTACACCAGAATGATGAAGATAAGTGTAAGGTAACCACTAGGCAAGGTTAATCCGGAAAGCATTTTCTACCACATAACCCTCAAGGTGCTGTTATGACCACGTAATATATTAGCTCTACTCAAATGTATGAGGAAAATCCCATGCATTATTACCTATTATTCATTATTATACATAATATATGCATTATTATACATAATATATTATTATATTATACTTTATTAGGTAAGACAAAATATATAAAGTAAAATACAATGAAATTATAAAGAAAAAATAAATGATTGGAACCAAGAAACAAGAACAAAAAAGAGCATTGAGTGGGATCCGACCCATGGAAGGAACAGGCATTGTTTACATGCATTACAAGACTATGCTTCAAAGTCGAGGTTTTTTGTTATGAAATTCTGCAAACAAAATGCAAACAAGGCCTAAAAGGAAAAAAAAAAAAAAAAAAAAAAAAAATCTAATTTAAGCTTGACCTGAATTATTTATGAGAAAAAAAAAATCATACATTTTTTATTCGATTGAAAATGAAAAATTCGTTCTCCCAGTTAATTTCAAGTGTTTCAATTTCAAGTGCCTCGGTCAATCATTTTGAGTAAACATTAATATTATTTTATTCATCTCTATATATAAAACAGAAAAAAGGACTACCTACCTACCTACCTACCTATGTTTGTTTGTTTGTTTGTTTGTCCGGAGTTGTTTAGCCAAAACGGTAAGAGATAGCGAAAAATGTCTCAGAATTGACCCCCACAAAACCATTATCGCTTTGTCCAGAAAAATTATAAAAAGTTCAAAAAGGCATTGCTGTCCAGCAGTACGGCCATGCCTTAGTAAATTTGAAATTTAGTCCCGTTGCAAAGCACGGGAAAACGGCTAGTTTGCAATAAAAACCAAAATACCTATTCATTTCAATTTTTATTTCTCTAGGTCTCTTCAAAAATATGAACACCAATAGTTTATTTTTTTGGGGGGGGGGGGGGGTTTATTTTTTGGGCGGGGGTTAACGTCGCTTTCGACTGGATGGATATATCACGACGGGGGTGTTACCCTCCATTCTAAAGGAAACTCACAAACCTGTTATTCACATTAACCTCACCCAGCCTGGGTTGGGCCAGAATATCAGCATCACGAAGGCCAGAATACCTCACTGGACGTTGCTTAACTTCGGTGATCCTACTAGAATTTGTGCATTCAACGCGCCATCGACGATGGCAATAGTTCACTTGGGACGGCTTTCTCCGATTTGGTGGAGACTTACTCAGGTTTTCCACTGAGCACTATATATTTATATTATGTACCACTCAGTCCGGTAGCTCAGTGGTAAAGGCGGCACTCTGTGAATCCAGATATTCCAAAAGTCGCGGGTTTGAAACCCAGCCGGGACATGACAAATTATCCTCCCATTTGGGATTTTTACCACATAATAATGCGTCTTGGGCTTACTGCTGGAACAATGGGACTTAACAGTCCTAATCGGGCAGTATAAATAAGGCGATATTATTATTTGTTATTATTATTAGATCTTGTTTAGAAACGTTTCGCAACAGTGTCTCGAATTTTGAATACAAAATGTTGTTTCAGTCAGTTGCTTTTGATCAAATTTGATGCTAAAGTAAAAAGAACGACAACATTCTTTCGATATCTTAAGTAAAAGTGATCACTTGTACTGTACAAGAGGGAGAATGCATTCCTTCTATTAGAACTGATATTCTGGTGCAAACCGACCTCAGTAACTTGATCGATAAGGCGGCGGACTTACAACCTGGATTTCGGTGGTTCAATTTCCGGTTTCAGCGAAGATTTATTAAATCGAGTGTGAGTAGTTGTGATGTCACGAAAGTAATTAACACAATAATAATATGATAAGAAAAAAGAAAGATATAGGTGCAATTATGATGTGGTCTATCATGATACTGAAGAGAATAATTCATACATTGGGCGGGATCCGAACCAGGGGTCCTCACAGTACCTGGATTATCACTATTAGCAGACTGGCGCTTTAACCACTTAACCACCAATGCTTGAATAAATAGGTATAGGTACCGCCACCACACCATCGGAACCAAAAGGAGTCCCATTTTTGCTGGCAGTTCAAAAAAAGTCCCAAATATTTGGCAATTAGTGGAATTAAACCAGCTTCTATTCCACGTTGAATACACCAGTTATCGCTCTGTCACTGAATCTAAGTCATGTCGAGCGCGGTTAGGACATTCAAATATTCGGATTTTCGAGTTGGTGGCCGTTTCGGGCCCCACTCAGGCTGGGTGAGGTTCATGTGAGTAGCTGGTTTGTGGGTTTCCAACGAATGGAGAGTAAAACCCTCGTCGTGATATGACCATGCAATAGAAAGCGACGTTACATAATAAAATAAAATAGAATTACAGGTACTATGGAGAATACTTACAACACAAAACCAGGAAGGTATGCCACTTCACAATAGTCCACCAGGACTGGGTTTTGCCTTTCGCCATGTCAGCAGGGAGTTGTAGAGATTTATTCCTTTGAACTTTGGGACTGCTTTGTCCGTAAACTATCGCAGTTATGTGGTACAGCTTGCTCCGAAGTATGGAATTCTTTTGTACGGCTTAGTCCGAAGTATGGAATTCTTTAGGATTACTTATCCGTGATATGGAAGTTCTTTGGGACTACTTGTCAGTAATATGGGAATTATTTGGGACTGCTTTGTCCGTAAGCTGTCCGAGTTATTAGGTAAGAATTTGTCCGTGATGTGGAAGTTCTTTGGTACGATTTGGTTCGTGATATGAGAATTCTTCGGGACTACTTTTCCGTAATATGGCAGTTCTCTGGGACCACTATCTCTTTTGGAAACTTTGTGAGAATAGTTCGCGGTTTCCAAAGAGAAACAATAGTGGGTTAATAAGTCAATAAGTTCCAATTTTAACTTTAAAAAAATATTACTTGATAATTATGTAATATGAGATCTTTGTGGGTAATTTTGGTCTCAAAGTAAATATTCAACTGACTTTGCAAGTATCTTCTATGCTCTGTACCCTTTGGTATTTTGGGTCATTCTGTCTGTGATAGGAGATATACTTTCAGTTTTAGTAGATGGATTTGGACAACTGGAACGATTAGTCGGGATATAATTAAACTGCTCTTTGGGACCCACTTTTCACTTTCTTGTCTTTTATTTGAATGATCTTCAAGATAAATTTTATTAGTATCTATTAACGAGTATTAAAATTTGTGTTATAAGCTCGTAGGTCAGGTTCTTACGATTATGTGAGAGAAAATGGCTTAAAAGTTATGAATACGAAATATGTACGAATAGGTGATAAATAATAGGTGTCTCGATATTTATTATATCTATGAAATTAATATTCTTTTTGGTCTTTACAAATTCTACTGACGGAATTTTAGGGAACAATTCTTAGACTTTCTCTCTTCTTTATTCAGAATCTTCAATAAGAGAATTGTTCGGTTATCTTGGCACAAGATAAAAACGAAAGTCGTATAGGTATTGTAGGTGCTCTAGGATTATTTAAGAAGTAGGTATTATATTAATATTTTTATATTATTAGACAAAATTATTTTACTTAAGAATTATGATATGTTAAGACTTAAGAAATAGATAGGTTTATTTATAATCAAGTTGAACAGTATAAATTATACCTAGATTATTTTTATAGGTAAAATAGCAAAAATGATTAAAATATTCTGTCCTTTTTAATATCTATATAAAAAAAATAACACTATCTCTTGACTTAACCTGCGGCTTTTCGCACTTTCACCGAGCTAACTTTATTTAAAAACTTGGTTTTTCCATATCAAGAATACTGTTTGTTTTAAATGTATTGAGTTCCACAAATCTGCGCACTCCACAATCAATATGAATAAATTTAGATCAAATAAGTCAAAGAACACAACGCTAACAGTGTGACAGAAAATATTGAAATGCACTTAAAAATCAAATAAAAGCACCGTCGTAAAAGGAAATAAAAATACTTTTTTTTATCACTCACGAAAAATTCGTGACACCGAATCGATTCCCGGTCCGAACTCCATGTGACCAGCGCTCAGATCTCTGGCTGCAAGCGTGAGAGGATTTCATTGTTAGCAGTGCTGGGAGGAGAGATCTAAATGATAATAATAAGTGACTGCTGGGTACCTATGTAATTATGTATTTAAAATAAATACATACATTTATGTTTGTAAATTATTTATCTTTTTAATTTATACCTAAAGACAAGACCAGGGGATATACACACTACACAGTACAGAGTACACACTGATTAATAATTACCTGATAATATTTTTTTAATTGTAATATTATTTTACCAAGGTCTGATTAATAAACAATCAATGTGACTCAACAATGGTAATTGACATTTAGAATGAAGATGCCTCTTATCAAGGTAGGTGCAAAATAAAAATAATCTCAACTTCATTTGATTTTTTTTAGATTTGGGAGCACATGCGATCGGGCAAAAAAATCAAAGTAGCCACATAGCTGTAAGAACCTAAAAAATACTGATCAAACATCTTCACACTATAAATTAAATTAATATGAGATATACTACTGTGTCAAATAAGTAGTGGGACTGCATCGATGTAAACGCGCTCTTATATATTTTGATGTCTTTTCAAATCTTAATATATAAATGTCAAAGTCACTGACTGACTGACCACTCACTGACTGATCATCGCTCTACAGCCGAAACCGTAAGTCCTAGGAAGCTGAAATTTGGTAGGTAGCTTTGTCTTATAGTCTAGATGTGCAATAAGACGGGATTTTTCGAAATTCCCACTACAACACCTGCCATTGGCGAAAAAGGATTTTTTGCTTTCACGGCCATGCCTCGGCCCGCAAAGCGGGCGACAGCCCGCTAGTGTATAATATGAGAAGAAATTTTATCATGACAAACACGAATGCTTGCAAAAGGCTCGTTTCAAGTTTGACACTTTTTTTTCTTTCCTTTACCATGACACGAACACCCATCTCCCGGCTTCAAGTCCTCAGCTCTAACACCGACTATGAATTCTATTGAGGTTGTGTGTGAGAGGAAATGAAGAAATATATTATTGAATTTTAAATAGGTACTAAAATTCATGACGGGTCAGGCGATGATATCTCGGGGACGGGAAGATCAAAAGAGACAATCCATGTCTTGAAATCAGGTTTGGTTGATGTCAACAAACTTTGAAAGCAATAAAAAATATACAATACTTTCCATACTATTAGGATAAGGAAAGTAATAAATCCTAAAATGGACGAGCACATTTCCAGGAGTGGGTCTTGAAAAGTAGAGTTTCTTGGAAATGACATGAAATATGAGGATCTTATCTCCGAATTCCTGGTCTTGTCATAGCCACTTAGCTCAACAGACAGACGAATAATTATTTTATTATTATCCAGACGGTATTTCAAGTTCATAACCTCTTAACAAGCCTAATAATATTAATATCTCTGGCAGTGGTGGTCGGACCAACCTACACAATACTAAGAGATGTTAACCTATATTTTATACTAGTAGCTTTATACTAGTTGCTGTTCAGTGCTTTGCGACCAGTAGATTCACCTAGATAAAATTGATACTGCCACACAGGAATAAGTACCAACTTTTTTGTATGTGGTTTTTTTCCCCTCTCAATTAGACATAATAAGTCCCGAGATTCTAGCAGTTGAAGTCTATCATGACATGATATGGTCATTTTTGAACACATTGGGTTCAAAAATGACCACATAGCTAAACGAGTAATTTTCATCCACTGGGCGAGATCCGAACCCTCACGCTGTCTGCTTACCAGGTCATTGACTTGACTTCTTAGAAAACCAATACATATTGGCTCCTAAAATATTCACCATACAAACATGATAAATGTCTATATTTTTTAATAATAAATGAATGTGTTTGTTTTATTATATCACAAATTTATCACGAACTGATTTTTAGAGGGAAGCGCAGAATAATAGTACCTATTTCTTATGCTTTAAAAATCTTATTTTGGTAATTAACGCCGACACTGTTCGCTCTTCACATCAAAGCAGCTACTCATTTTTCCTCACAACAGTTGACCGAGAAACATCCAATGTATGCAGAGCCGAAAAATTACGACTCCGCAGCGATTCGAACCCAGGTCACCGTACTTGTAAGCCTAGTGCGCCACACCACTTGGCCACAGGGACTACTATTGATTAGTATATGTTTCAGTCCACAGACATAGCTATTACAACTTGACTTCATCCTTGACCCATTAGTCATATCAGGACAAGTGTGTCGACTAGAATGTATGCCGGCAATAGGAAACATGCTAATATGCTGTCACATGTTCTCTCTTCAGATAGGTAGCAGTAGAAACTAAGTTACCTATCTATGTTCTCTCTTCTTACATCGACTGTAGTCAGACTATTCATCTTCCAGCCAGAGCTTTAGTGTACTCCACGATAGTTTTGGACTGTTCTTTTCTCAAAAGCATTAATTTCACCACTACTTAATTTTAAAAAATTTCCAAAAAATAACTATAAGGGTTGGGTGGAAGAGATTGCCACAGGCAGGACATTAGCTTTATTCTCTTTTTTATTCTTGTTTCTTTGTTCTTATTTATTTTTTCTTTAAAATTTTATAGTATTTTACTGTATATTTTACTTCCAAGGGAACTATTTTACTGTATATTTCACTTCCAAGGGAACTTCAGTTTGGGAAACGCTAATCTAGGATCTTCGTCTGGTATAAAAACTAAAAAAAGGAGGACTCGAAAATCTCTATAAATTTTCACATTAACTTGAATTTCTAAAAAATCTTCATCATCATCATAGGGTAGCGTCATCGTGAACGATGGTAGCCAACCAATGGAGGAATGACTCAGCACTTCTACCACTGTCTTTACAAGGAGGCTAATGTTTGACAAGGGCCCCCAGAACCAAGCTAATGCTGGTCTACTCCCTGTTTATAGTCCCCCAGCCAGACTACATACAATAAAATCTTAGATGAAAATAAAAAGACAAGAAATTAATTACAAGTAATTTATTGTACAAAACTAAATTTTCCCACAGGGACAAACGTAACTTGGAATTAGGTACATAAGATGCATGAACATTGAACATGATTGTGACGGGTGGAAAAATAACTTCCTCATACCTATTCTACGGATGAAGTAAAATAAAACACTTTCCTTCTTTTACGGAACTAATAATTCTTAGAATTTACAGAAGAAAAATAAATATATAAATAAGTTCAAAATTATAATAAATTATAAATAAATATTATATTGTTGTTTTAAAATCAGAATTTCTTTTTGTACATTTGTTGTTTCCTTCTAAAACGAAGAAAAGTTTGTGAACAGGTGAATTTTTCGTCTACATCCAATATCTTTGTTACAGAGAGGCGTCAAGGATAGAATAAGTTGTTAGACAAAATATGAAAATCAAATAAATGTGTTTCTTTTTATTATTATATCACTATTTTTATTAGATATAATAATAATATCGCCTTATTTATGCTGTCCGATTAGGACTATTAAGCCCCATTATTCGGAGTTAATAGAGGTATTGTACTCAAGGTTTGATTTCGAGTATTGTTTTAAAGGGGAAAATTAAGAACCAACTCGAACATAATTATGAGAACATTTTATTTTTTCTTTAAGTTTGTTTTATGTTTTATGAATAAAAAAGTCAAAGGTCGATAGAAGACTCAATATTTTCTATGAAATACAATACCTACATTCGAAACTCATACACATAACTCTTCAGTTCAGCGCCACGAAGTGAAAATATTTTTCAAATATTTCTTAAATTTACTTGTGAAACACAATGTCCCTCATGAAGTACTCAAAATATCTATTAATTATCCGCCCTTAGAACCACTGCACGAGATGAAATCGTATTGGCTAATAATTTATTAATAATTAATTCTAATTAAACTGACAATTAACAATATGTACAAACTGCTTAGCATTAGCATTCTAAAAGATCATTAGTTTAAGTCTAAATTTAATTGACATTTTAAATAAATAAATTTCATAAGCTATCCACGAAACAACAGATAGAGAAAAAATACATTTTTTTGTGGTATTTTCTTTTTCATTAGAAAAATTAATTACTTTTTTACAAAATAAATTTAAAAATCTTGTCAATTTCTACCCTCAAACTAGAGGGAACTTTTTCAAAACACAATCCTGAACTCAATCCATGGGATTTTAAAACATAATATTTATATTGAAAAGAAAAGGTCTCAATTGTTTCAAGTTTTTGTACATGATAGGAAAACTAACTAACAAATTGGATTCACAACCATATCAATTTATGAATGAGGTGTATAGCATTGACTGCCCAAATCAATAATGACCTTTTTATAATTACAGTCATTTTATTACTTAGGAAGCCAAATTGTCCAGGAATTTTATCTTCAATATGAAGACAAAACCAATTAGTAATGCATCTTAAACATCTCAGGTGATTCAGTGTTGCAAAAGAACAATTAAATCATTACTAAAATTAATATGGCTGTTAATCCAATTTACAGAGATCTTTTAAACTTAACTAACTGCATTTGATCCCATTTTTTGACAACTTCATTACACAATACATTTTTTTTTCGGGGATTTTTATTTAAATTATTATACTGTTTATTTTTAATCTAAAAAACATGAACACAACTATACAGAAATCATTTTTCCAAATTAATCTTGGATTAAAACTTGGGAATCATAATTCACTTAAATATTAATCCTAGATTAAACTAATTCAACTTTAAGTTAAGTCTTATTTGAATAAATAAACTATTTAATAATACCCTTGTTTAGAAAAATAAAATCAAATAAACGTACAACAGTGTCAGGTTATTGTCAATTTGTTTTGGTCTCTTCATACATTTCCTTACACACTTTTAATTCATGAAGTGACATTTGATAAAAAAAAAAAAGAGAAAATCCCGAGGTGAAGTTTACACTAACACAACCCGTGACAAGCAGGTATTAGCTAAAAGTTTCTAATCTTTGAACAACTCGAGAAAAATTCCAAATAAAAGCAAATGAACCACCTCAATTTTTTTTAGATCCGTCCGAAATCAGTTGCTAATTGATGAAATCCAAGATATTTTATTTGATTTTTCACACAAGCATATAGGAGGACTGAAACTAATTTACCTCATCCCAGATGATACTTTCTTGGTTCTGCCATTTACTCAGGACTTTTTGATGATATAATCACTCTTGAAAATTTCTTTGAATCAGGCTGATGGTGAAAACTCACCTTCACACAACCAAACCAATCTTCTGTCATACTAAACATTCAGAAGGAGAAAAAAATCAATGGTTTATATAAATAAATCAAAAATCATTTGGTTAGGTAGGCTTAGTTCTGTGAACTCTAGATATTGATGTGCAATTGGTTTGATAGTAAGCAAAACACAAATTTTCAGAGGCACGCTTCCTCCCGGTAGTGAGTTTGAAGAAATGTTTTATCTTTGAAATATAAACACATCTACTGTCCAATAATATATGAGACAGGGTCCAGGGGTGTATAAACGCCCGTGGACCTATGTGCGCTGGGATGAATTTTGAGGCGGGTCCTGGGCCAAATTATTAATAGTTAATACAACATGGAGAAGGGAAAGCCATCTGTCTGGTTGGAGAACGTTCAACAGGGAGAAGATCAGTGTCTTGTTAGATGAGAATAAACAGTGAATGGACTAGCCAACTCTAATAAGTCAGGCTTGCAGTTTCGCAAGGGTTTAATGGCTTATAAAGAAATAGACCAAGTTCTCATTATGACTGCTCTCACACAGAGAAATATGTGGTTCAGAACGAACCAACTTTTCCACTTTAAATTGGCTGGAGACCATCACTCCCCCAGCTGAAGCTAAGGTGGTTACAACAACAACAGCCACTAATTAACCTGAGATATTTCATATGGTGGGCTATCATTAGTGGAGGAGTGCTTTTTTGCGAAGGAATTCACCAGTCACAGGTCTCTTATCATTGTAATAAGGGACAGTCCTTCCCTTATACTTGTCGTAATCCTATTTCAAAATCTAGCCCTCAGTGAAGCTTACTTGTTGTTGTGTTGTAGCCAGCTTGGCTACAGCTGTAGGGGTGAGTGATGGTCTCCAACAACTTTATTTCAAAGTTGGCTCGTCCTGAATCACATATTTCTATGTGTGATCAACCAACATGAGGACTTGGATTTTTCTTTATAAGCCATTAAACCCTTAGGAAACCGCAAGCTAGCCTGGCTTGTAAGGGTTGGCTAGTCTGTTCTCTGTTTATAGTCCTCTAGCGGGATACTGGTCTTCTCCCAAAATCCGGTCCTCGGTGAAGCTTACTGATAACTAAGAGGCCACAGTCTTTCCTTATCCTTGTCGTAATCCTATTTCTGGCCCTCAGTGAAGCTTACTGAGAACTAAGAGGCCACAGTCCTTCCCTTATCCTTGTCGTAATCCTATTTCAAAATCTGGCCCTCAGTGAAGCTTACTGAGAACTAAGAGGCCACAGTCCTTCCCTTATCCTTGTCATAATCCTATTTCTGGTCCTCAGTGAAGCTTACTGATAACCAAGAGGCCACAGTCTTCCCTTATTCTTGTCGTAATCCTATTTCTGGCCCTCAGTGAAGCTTACCGAGAACTAAGAGGCCACAGTGCCCCCGCCCCCACTCACTATCTCCTCCCTCAGGGCAGGGTTACTGTCCAGGACGTCCCTCAGTAGATCCTTGAGAAGATCCGCAGACAGAGAGCAGAGCTGGTTCTTGAGCTCTCGGTGAGTCAGGAGACCACCTGGAGACAATAATACAACACTCTGTTTAACCTGCAAAATGAGTCTCTAAAGCAGGGGTCGGCAATTAAATCCTGTTAGGGTCCGGATTAACATGAGAAAAATCTCCGCGGTCCGGATTAATAAGAAGTCTTTTGGAACTTTCTTACACCAAAACTCTTCTGTCGATACTGTCTCTTTGCACATTTTTAGGACTACTTCTTATTGAAAATCAATTTTTTTTAAGAATGAGAAAGAATTATTATTTTTTGAACCTAAAATTTTCTTCGCGGGCCAGACAAATGAGCTTCCCGGTCCGGATTCGGACCGCGGTCCGCTTATTGCCGACCGAGGCTCTGAAGAATCCCTTTACATACTCTCAGAAAGTCTATTATTATTATTTTTTTTTTTTTTTGATAAACTTTTACTATTTTATTTGAGTTTATTTCCACCAAATCCATTCCGTAGATATATTAATGGTGTTAAATACAAAGTATATCTATTTACAACACAAACTTTTTTTTTTAAATAAACTATATCAAAACGGAATAGATATATTTATTTAAATGGTTTTAAAAAAAATGACGCACAGTAGCTTTACATTAGTTTTACATTGAAATTAGTTTTACATTGAATCTATCATTTTCAACAACAACAAGAAATTCATGAAAACTATGGAAATTTTCAATTGAAATTAAAAAAAAGCCTTACAGCACCTGATGAACCTGTTGCTGTGGAAACCATGGGTCGAAACCATTCGACCGCTCCAATCATTTTCTTTACCAAAAATTGGTCTAGCCAATCAAAGAGGAAATGCTTCTTGCATCCTTGGTTCCCTTCTGGAAGGACGGTCCCTGGGAGAAGTTTTTTATATTTAAAAAATAAAGCACAAATAACTTTTAATGCCAATTTTTTTTTACTAACTGAAAAATGCCCATCTCAAAAAGTAGCAATTACCTTCAGGTTCACTAGTTTCACTTTCAGGAGGACTCGGGTAGCTCCGGCTCAGATCGGTATCATTCGGGATGGCCAGCGAATATTTCCGATCACTACTTCCATTGTTCAGTTCAGTCTCTCGTGTCTCAGTGATGTTTGAGCTGCCGTGCAGTGCAGAGCTCTGGGCAGAGGAATGTGCACTCTCAGAGAGTGGGTTTGAACTCACTGAGCTGGTGCTAGAGGTACCTGAAATGGTCAGAGGGATTTTTTTTTAAGCTTTATTAGGTAGAACAGTAGAATACAATGAAATATAAAGAAAAACAAAAAGATTAAACAAATATACAAGAAAGAAAAAAAAAAAAGAGACATGTCCTACCTAGAGGGCGGGGTTATTGCCTGTGGCAATCTCTTCCACCCAATATTATGCAAAAGTATTTAATAACAAAACCTATTAGAAACTTGCATTAAAACCTCCCAATAAATAGACCACTAAGCTTACCATTAAGTTAATAAACTTATATTATGAAAATAATATCAAGAAGGACTGCAAGACAGGGTACCAGAGGCTAAAAAACTGTAACACATGAAAAGATTTTTTAACAAATTTTGTCTTGTTTTTTTATATATAAAAAAAAAAATCATAACAAAATGAACTATAACCTGATAATAATAGAAATTAAAAAGGTAGATATTATTAAGAACAAACTAACTCTCACCTGATGTGCTACTACCAGCTAGGGACACATTCATATCAACCAAGCTTGAGCTACTGCTACAGGTTGACAGAGTTCTGCCCGTTCCACCAATACTAGCTCGAGCTCCCCGCATCTTCTTCAACTGGGCACGGGTGCGTCGGATGGACTCAGTCCTGGAGATGGAACATGCTGTTCCGTTCAGAGAACTTCTAGTGGATGGTGTAGATGTAGAGGTGTCAAGAGAGTCATCCAGGAGGAGGCGTTTACGTGGGGTGCGTCTGAGACGGGTGGTCAGTAGACCTGGGACATTTGCGCTGGAACTGGGCTGTGGGTCTTGGTTGGGGGTTGATGTACGCGACAGAGGTGTGGTGGGGGTTTTACGAGCTGAAATTAGAAAAAAACTTATGTTATGTATATTTTATAATTTTCAATTAATTGTCTATGGAGAACTGATGAATAAATTCAATTAAGTTATGCAGCTAACAGTTTATACACAACTTTTAGAACAGTACAAATTCATGATTAAATGCCTACCTACATGTATGCATCATGATAGTAACTTATTATTATTTTCCATAAGAATACCAGACCAGCAGTCTGATTGGGGGACTATTAACAGGGAGTAGACCAACATTGGCTTGGTTCTGGAGGCCCTTGTCAATTATTAGCCTCCTTATAAAGACAGTGGTATAAGTGCTGAGTTATTCCTCCACTGCCTGACTACCATTGTTCACAAGGACACCACCCTATGGTGATGATGATGATGATAAGAATAATTATGAAATAAGTAATAAAAAAAAGCAAGTTTAAAAAGAGAAAAGCAAAAACACTTAAGAAATCTTTTTGTATGAGTATGAGCTGGAAATGTTAGATAAAATCAAGTAGTGGTTTTCCCCATCTAAGGCAGTACACAAATCAAGACTTAGCACCACAGAGGTATTACAAAAATCGCCTCTGACAACACAAAGAGGCGTAAACAACATTTTCGAAATTTTACAGGAGAGGCAAAATGAGTTTTCTTGTGCATAAATTTTCTGTTCACGGTAGGAACATTAACACTTCCCTGTACCCATGAATGACCATACGAACTTTGCCAAATCTGTTGCCAAATTTGATTATTTAACTGTGACTATCGATTTACGCCTATTTGATTTGTCTGAAAAAGAGAAAATGAGGGATACACCTGATTTTAATTTATGTTGTATCTTTTCTTTGGATTATAATTGGGTTACGTCTATTTGTGAGAACAAAATATAGCACAAGTAGACTCAATCTAAGCAATAAAAACGATTTCAAAAATTTGTGGTTTACGCCTCTTTGTGTTGTCAGAGGTGAAATGTCTGTTAATTCTGCCCTGAATAAAACAAGACTTTTTTCTACCAAGTTTTTACCCAACTAGTACAATTTGAACTTACCAGAAGATCTCATAATTTTATTTTTGTCAATGTCCGGACTCCACACAAGTGGTAGACTTTTTCTTCCTCGCTGCTGAATAACCAATTCATCAGGAGAAGGGCTTGGTGTGATGTAGGAGCTGAATAGTGGGGTTACTGAGTGCCGTCTATCTGATATAGAGACTGTTCCTGAAGGAAAACAACATTGGACATAAATGAAGTGTAAAAAAACATTCACTTCTGGAGACCCATAGAGTTTATTTGTTAAAGGACCAGATGTTTTTTTTTTTTTTTTTTTTTTTTGTGCAACAGCATTAACTTTAATATCTACCAAGTTCATAGCATTAGATAAAGCTAAGATAGTTTTAAGTTATACAGGTTTTTATTGTTTTATTACTCTGCAGACTCGGTGATGTAACATGTAGCATTAGTTGTGACTACTTCCCGTGGTCCAGATTCTTTGAGTTTAATCCTGTGGGTGGGTCTGAATATTCTCACAAAAATTCTGTTTCCTCCAAAGTAAGAACACTTGAGGCAGGCATATTCAGCTCAACTCAGGCTGGGTGTGGTAAATGTGGGTAGCTGGTATGATTCCCAGGGGAGATAAAACCCCCATTCTGACCAACTAAATTCAGGACTTTAAAACCAAAAAGAATCAACTGGTCACAATAGATCTCGTTAGGTTGCAGTGTTAACAGATAATAATAAACAGTCTGAGCATTTAATTCAAAATTCTCATTACATTTTAATGTTCATACATGACAAAATTCTAACTGTAGGTATTGTCAACATGTATAGCACAAGAATCTCATATCAAGTAGAAGTTTTTGAATAACTTAATACAATGAACATTTGACAATGTAAAACATATTTTCTAATTAAAGATCTCTTACATGATCAGCTGAAGCTGAAGACCATAGGAAAGCATAAAAATCTCCATTAGTAAACTATATTAAGCTGTTCACTCTACAACAGTCAGTTGTAAAGAAAGTCTCAAATCAGTACCTGTGTTTAATCGGCTGATGGCAGGAACATTGGTGTTGTTGGCATTGACAGTGTTTCTGGATCTCAGAACTATCTGGCTCAGTTGTGTTCTCTCAGTTGGTTGAACATGTTCTTGCAAAGGTCCTTGTACGCGAGCAGAACGCCTGATATCCATGTCTTTGGTTTCCTAGTCTAGTTGTGTAACTTCAAGATCACCCTGTCCCTGTTGAAATTAAAAATAAAAAGTTACAAATAATACAATTCTTCCTATACCAGCTACTAGTTATATTGACCAGGAACCTAATAGGGCATGACTGGGGACAACAGTGAGACCACCAGAAAATCCAAAATATATAATATTAACAATAACATTCTTTAGTGGAAGGTAATCAACAGGTGAGGTCAATGCTCAGTAGGCCGGAGCGAAAATATAAATTTTCGAATTTCAAAACGCCTGGGGTCTCAAAAGTTTCGTATTGATGAGTAGATTAATCCCTTAAAATTTCATAAAAATATTTTAACATCTTCAGTCTCCACCTCGAGCTTAAAGTTTCGAGTGCTTTTAGTTATGCAATGTAGGGCAAGATAACGATTTTTGCTATATTCGTTCTTTTCTCTTGAAAACGGTAGACCATACAAACAAGTTTAGGGAAGCAAATCTGTTTTAAACTAAATAAACAGAAAAAATACTTATTAGGCTTCAATCGTTACGAACAACTGATTTTGAATTACACGTGAAAATATTGTTTTGACTGACTTAAAAGTCTACAGACATGCAAAAGAGACACCTAAACTTGGGAAATTATTATTTTAGGAAAGTGATGTGGTAATTACCACTTAATTTTAGGCTTAACGTTATAACCTCCACTATGTTATTGTTGTGTCCAGCTTGGCTACAGCTGGGGGAGTGACGGAATCTATCCAACTTAAGTGGAAAAGTTCACTCGTTCTGAAGCACATATTTCTATATGCGATCATTGGGCTTTTTCTTTATGATTTATTAAACCCTTGTGAAAGTGCAAGCTAGTCTTACTTGTTAGGGTTGGCTAGTCTGTTCTCTGTTTATAATCGTGTAACAAGACACTGGTATTGCCCTGTCTACGGTTCCCTAGCCAGACAGCTCCATGTTATTAATAGTTTTGTGTGTTGAGGTAAAACTTAGTTTCATAGGACGGTATATTCTGATGTACTTTTTGGCTTGTTCGAATGAAGCCATTCCATGCCTTCACACCACTAACAGTTAATGACGATGCTGTCACTAATAGTTTTACTTGCCTCTCTTTTAGTTGTAAAACAACATAAAATAATAAGTAACACGGGACACGGATGTAGCCCAGAACATGCCTCCTGGGCTCCTATGACTAGGGTTTTCGGTCTACACATAACACTCGTAATATTTGATTTGCCGTACGTGAGCCACCCTGAGTGTGCCATCTTTCCTGGTGGTATTCGGTTTGAATACCTACTTTTAATGTTGAATAATATTGTTGGAAGTTGACACATTTTTCGAAGGCTTTCTTTTATCGCAACATAGAACCAGTCGTTTTTCCATCCATCTTTTGGAAAATATGAAAGAGTATCTATCAATTCATTTGAATGTAATTAGCACATGGGCAGGAGCAATTTCGGTGCAACAAAACAATTCGTGGCGTCTAAACCCGACTGAGTGCAACAATTGCAACATATTGTTGCGCAACGATATATGTTCGAGTCTTTCTTTAGGACCAAACGAGATTGAACCCCACTGACTTTGCAAGCAATGTCTAAGTCGATAGTATTCCTTTGTAATTTTCTAATGGACTTTTTTTCTTTGTATTTTTAATCCTGGATAAGCTAATTATGATCCTGGATAAGCTTGCTGAACTGACATTATTGGCTCAGTCTTCGTCCTAGGGCTAAATGAGGTGAACAGGATAAAATGTAACATAAGCTAAATTGTCCTTCAAGTCGGCCTATAGTGCGCTATGATTGGTGAAAACTTCGACTTGAGGGCGTGTGTGACTTATGTTAACTTTAATTTTGTTTCATAATCTGGCCCTAAGAGTAGCTATTGATTACTGACCTGGAAGTTCTGAGTTCGAATCTCGACAATGATATATTATCTACAATTCTACATACATTATCCATTCTAGGAATGGCATGAATGTAAGTTTGTGTCTCCGAAGAAATGCGAAAGCAATCCATGGGAAATAAATATTTTAAAAAAAAGACTGTTCTGGTATCTCAGTGGTAAACGCAACACTCTGTAAATCCAAAGATTCCACAGTTCGTGAGTTCAAAACAAAACCTAGCAAGGACATGACAAGTTATCCTCCCATTTGGCCTTTTTAACACATAATAACATGTCTTGGGCTTTCTGCTGGAATAATGGGACTTTAATAGTCCTCATCGAGCAGTATAAATAAGACGATATTATTCAAATTATTAAAAAAGTAGAGCCCTAACTACAAGGTAAGGTACAGATTAACTAAAAACCATTTATGTTTAGATAATAGGTACGTAATAGGTCGCATAACCCGTATTTCTCTCTATGTTTATAATTTTCGACCTTTATCTTAAAATCTGTAGATCAATACAAATTAAGTTATAAAACGAAAATTGTTCTTCGTTTAAATAAGAAAATATTTTAATATAAGAAGTTTTTTTGTGTGGTGCACTGTTTTCAAGTAATAAGCACAATAATCACAAAAAATGTTATCTTGCCCCTACATTGCATAACCAAAAGCACTCGAAACTTCAAGCTCGAGGTGGAGACTGAAGATGTTAAAATATTTTTATGAAATTTTAAGGGATTAATCTACTCATCAATACGAAACTTTTGAGACCCCAGGCGTTTCGAAATTCGAGAATTTTTTTCCCCCCTCTATAGATTCGCTCCGGCCTAATGCTCAGAGCATTTTCTACCATGTAACCCTCAGAGTCTCATTACTATGTGGTCACAAACTCAAATTAATGAGGAATAGATTATGATCATGAATATGTTGGAGCAAATTTTCAACAAGAGGAAAACATTGACTTTGGTCCAAATAGTAAAACAAAAAAATATATTAAAGATAAGCTGGACTGTTCCTCAAAGTGGGCTATAGTGTGCTTTGAATGGTTGACACTGTAACAGAGTCTGGCTTATCTTAAATTTAGACCTGTTTATTTATAAGTTGACCCAGAGTCTCAACTTGTGAGAAAATCAGAATGTCCCACAACATTCTCAAAGTTGGTTTAGTATGAACAGGTATGATCCACAAACACTCTTTAAAAGGGAAAAGGATTTTGAAGTAAAAGTTGTGGAATGAGCAGCAGGGGTTGGTTTATAGGTAGAGGTAGTTTTGTATAATTCTCACAAGAATTGGTTCAGAAATAATCTTATGAGGGTCATAGGTACTATTTCTCACTCTCTGTTAGCTGGAACTTTGTTGGTGTTGTAGCCTGCTAGGGTACAGCTGGAGGGGGGAATGATGGTCTCCAGCCAACTTTATTTCAAAGTTGGCTTGTCCTCAACCACATATTTCTATGTGCAATCAAATGTCTTGAGAAGTTTTTCTTTTCAAGCCATTAAACCCTTAGGAAACTACAAGCAGCCTGGCTTGTTAGGGTGGCTGGTTAGTTCTCTGTTTATAGTCATCTAGTGAGACTGCTGGTACTTTAGTAACAACTTCTTACCAAGATACATCCCCAATAGCTTGGTTGCTAATGAACAAATTAATCATGGACTTGAAAAACACTTCATTAAGGTACAAACTTTAATGGCAAATGGGCTATCATGGTATAAACAGACTATCTGTTAGGTTAGTGACTATATACAATCCATAGTTAGTAACCTAGTGTTTTATAGTTTTGTTTAACATGACAATATCAATCTTACCTGAGCATGAAGTGGACACCACACTGGAGTATTCTGCTATCCCCAGTTTTCTCAACCAACATCCCTTGAAACGCAATACCTGTCTTTTCTACATTAATCCAGCCATGTAAATCCCAGAGGGTGAACTATGCTGTAGGGGTAGGGATGTAGTTCTGGGAATCTGGACCTCTGAAATGTTAAAAGTTCAAGAAACGGCCGTCCCGGTCTGTTTCAAAGTTAAATTTTAATTAATTTTTATTTTCTTTTATTTCATTTATTTCGGTAAGGATGGCGGTAAGAGCGCCGTTGGCGGTGACAGATTTTCGATAATTTTCTTTTAGATTTCGATTAATGGCTAATGGCGGTAAAGATGTCAAAATCAAAAAAATAGAAAAACTGCCAATTCCAATTTTGTAATTCGTAAAATATAAATATTACTGAAATTACAAGCGGCTCTATGGATGCTAATTTTTTTCTCTCCCTCTAACCATAAGACACGAATTTGAATTGCCGAAACTGTTTTTTAAATTAAGACAATGTGCCGTTTAATTTTACGTTATCTAAGAAGTTTCATCTCCCATAAGTATATCTTGTGTTTCCTTGTGCTGTTGCTTCCGATTTTTAAAAGAAAGTAGAGAAAGCACAATCGTTATTAATAATCATGACAATCTTTGTTACCAGTACGCGCATCGTAGATCCCGGATGGCACGAAACCATAATGGCACGTTGAATAAACCATTTCTCGTTCTATCACTGAAGGTATTCAACGTCCGGCGAGGTTAGAACTTGGATTAGTGCAGATCACTTAATTTTAAACCCGATTCAGCCCACGCTGGTGACGAATGTAGGCAGCTGTTTAGTAAGTTTCCAGCGAATGCAGGGTTAAAACATACTTTCAATATGACCTTAGTAGTTGCAAATTACATTTAATTTACCATGCACCAGCACAAAAAAAATATGAATTTTTATGTTTCCTCTTGTGTTGTTTGACTGAGTCGAGTGCAACATTATTTTATCTCGAAACGCTACGAAGGGTAACTTTTCATGTTCCCCTGTTCCTTTAGAATCCAATGAGATCGAATCCCACTGACTGAAAAATTGTTTTGCAGCGCTTGAAAACATGGGGTCTGCTGGAAAAAGGCAAATTTATTGAAAAATGCTATAAAAGATGTTGCACTCACTGGGATCCCGACTTTATGCTAATATATTAGCTCTTGTGTTGCTCATACTATCCCCAGAACTAGCTCAAAGAAAGCACAATCATTGTTACATTCAAGTTTAAGAGCGCAAATATATAAGTACCTAAACAAGGTAATAAAAAGTCGCGTGACTATTCAGTATTCACTTTTTGCTTCACTTTTAAATTTTAGAAGTCATTCTTGTGTGAACCTCCTTGCGTTCAGGGGTTCTCAAAATGTAGACAAACCATCCTCTATCGTGTTATTGTATAATTATGTAGCTGTTTAACAAAGCCTTGAAAGATAAATTGATGAATTCTGGATTTTAAATTCAAGAGGACCTATTCTTGAGCAAATAAATTGAATTTTTAATTCAATTTAATTTTAAATCCATTTAAATTTCAGTCATCAACAAACCATGTCTATCGACAACAAGAACGTGTAAACGCGGCCAGATTGCGTTAATTTTTAAAATGCGCGAATTTTTTGAAATCTACGAATTAAACCGAAATTTGGCAAGTCTTGTGAAATCAGGAAACACTACGTTGGAACTTTTTCAGTTTTCCTTAATTTCCTTAGATAAGTTAGCTACCTGCGTATTCAATTCTTTAACTGTTCAGTTATGTGACTTGATACAAAACTTATTTTAAGAAATCACAGGTCCCACTTTTTAAAACTTACTTTTCGAACAAGTGTTTTACAAAACCAGATTGTTCTAGTTCCACATTGATAGTTCTTCTACCCCAGCTTTAGTTAGTGACAGCCAAAGTGGCTCAGAGCTTGTCAGTCATCTTTTTCCCAGAATAATCACTCAAAATGAGAGTGTTAAGTCATCTTGTATTTGGGTTGCTGTGTTTGTTCTTCACACTGAACAGTGCTGTGAAGACAGACTTGGAGGTTGTGAGTGACGATGAACTCCTGAATCTGATCAGGACAGAGAATTATGTGGTGGTTTTATTTTGTAAGTATCTAGGTACCTTTTGATATCTCTTTGGTTTGGGTTTTAACCACCAAATTTGTTGTTTGTGCCTCTAGGCTGTGCCCCTAGGTGGGCTCTACTAGGCATTGTGCCAGTCAAGAAAAGAAAATTCATTTTAGGTGCCTTGATGTTATACGGAGTCTGAATTTAATACATCCCACTCAAGGCTCTTAATATAGAGCTTGATTGTAGATCAAGGCCGTAGTCATGATTGAAATTGTGAGACCTGAAAGGTTGAAGTTTGATTATGAAGGTTTTAAATGTTAAGTAATATTGATTTTGTGTAAATTAAAAAAGCATTTATTCAAATACCTTACTGCTCAAATATCCATGTGCAAATAATACACTAGATTTGTTCTCACTGCTGAATGGATAGTATGGACACCTAGATCCAGTGTCCGGGCACCTGACATGTCCTATTCTATTTTGGTTTTAATTTCCTTATTAGAGTTATTTAAGATAAGGGTTTTAGCCTTCAAATACTCTGATCTGTACCAACTAGCCATGTTACACACACAACAATAAATGTTTCCTGAGAAATAACTTTACAAAAAATAAAAAAATAACCTTTTTTAAACTCTTACAGCCAAAAAAAAATGTGACACACCAGACTGTGAGAAATATGAAACTGAATTGATCAATGCCCGAGAAGAGCTAGTGGACAATGTAAATGCCTGGGTGGTGAAAGCTGTTAATAGTCCACTGTATCGGCTCTACAGTCTCAGTGAGCCATGTATTCTGTTCTTCCGAATGGGAGTGCCTCTCTTGTATCATGGTAAGTAGTGCAAAACAGCTTTGTATAATCTTGTGTTTTAAATTTGTTTAGGAACAAGTAGGCAATTTTTATTTTATTGCTTTTTATTTTACAAATATTCTTTTTTTCTTCTTCTTTTACTTGGTCTTATCTTGCTTAAGCAGGGTCAACATTGTTCAGCCTCATGGTTGAGGTTGGTTAGTTTTGGCACATTTTTAAGGCTGGATGCCCTTCTCAATGCCAACAATTCTATTTGATTTAACGTCCTGGGGTTTTACCCTCCATTCACTGCGAATTGTACCAGCTACCCACATTTACCCCACCCAGCCTAGGTAGGGCTGGAAATGCCAGCCTCACATGTACGGAGGGATTCTGAATTTCTGTGTGAAATCTGCTCAGACTGGGGATTGAACTGAGAATCTCTGGACTATGGGCAGTTTCACAAATATTATTATTTTG
This sequence comes from Bactericera cockerelli, assembly GCA_024516035.1. Taxonomy (NCBI): domain Eukaryota; kingdom Metazoa; phylum Arthropoda; class Insecta; order Hemiptera; family Triozidae; genus Bactericera; species Bactericera cockerelli. The sequence goes on from CM044961.1 coordinate 11,050,295, forward strand.
GTGAAATTGTTTCTTTGTTTCCATGGTAATGATCTTAAAAGTTACACTAAAAATAGCTTTGTCTTAGGATATATTGATTTACAAAATTTCTTCCAACCATCTTAATCTGCTCCTTTAAAAAAGCTAAATCACCATCATATATTATTGCAGGCCCAATCACAGACGAGCACATAGCTCACAAGTTCTCTGACAACCGAGACCCCATCGTGAAAGAACTAACTGATGACAGCTTTGAACATCTGACCCAAGCTTCCACCGGTGCAACCACTGGAGACTGGCTGGTGATGTTCTACTCAACGGATTGTGTTGATTGCCAGCGATTGCAAGCACGATGGGAGGCTGTGGGGGCTGAACTGAAGAGCAGGATGAATGTGGCTAGGATCAATCGGCAGACACAAGGTAATATGCTCTTTAAGGACACACCAAAAGGTCAATTTTTCTATTGAATTTCCAATTAGTCCAATATGATGGGTTCCTTAGCATAGATTGTCTTGGAAACTGTTACTGTACTACAACTGTACTTGAATAACTTGTAAAATTTATATAAATATGCCTCATAAACTAAGGCACATGTTACCCTAAACCTGTTTGAGAGGTTTTGAATTCAAATTTTAATGATTGTCAACCAAGTCCTAACCTTGCGGGACATGGCTAAACTGCAGTGATATTTTGATAACCAGTATGGTGTATTTAATAATTAAATGACCAATCACCAATTTGCCCTGATTGGTTTAAGAAAGAAGAAAAATCCTTGCTAATGCCAGGACATAATAGGGCAAGGATATTAAGTTCACAACCTTTATATATTATCCACATTCTATTATATTTCTGTTGAAATCACTTCTTTGCTTGATCTCCATTACATCTGTCCCGGTAGCTCAGTGGTAAAGGCGACACTCTGCGAATCCAGAGATTCCAGAGGTCGTGGGTTCGAAACCCAGCCGGGACATGACAAGTTATCCTCCCATTTGGGATTTTTACCACATAATAATATGTCTTGGGCTTACTGCTAGAATAATGGGACTTTAATAGTCCTGATCGGGCAGTATAAATAAGACGATATTATTATTATTACTGCATCCTACTAATGAAATGAAATGTTTTGCTCCTCCAGGCCGCGTGACCGCGCGTCGCTTCGGTGTGCAGGAGGTCCCCACCATCATCCTGTTCAAGCAGGGCAAGATGTACCACTACAACATCCCTCGGCTCGACATCGCTTCTTTTGTCGCCTTCGCGAGGGAGCAATACCGCAACGCTCGCTCGGAAAAAATCCGCCCCGCCAAATCCCCGTTCGACGACCTAACGCAAGCGATCGCGGATTATTTGCGAGAAAATCCGTGGGTGTTCAAGGTGGTGTCGATTTTGTTTGCGATCTTCTTGATCGCGGTGATGGTGGTGAAGTTGAAGAGTAAAGAGAAACAGCTGGCGAAGAAAGAGAAGAAGGTGAAGAAGGAAAAGAAAGAGAAGGTTGAGAAAGAGAGTAAAGAGGAGTGAGGAGAATGAGGTGAGTGCACCATCCAAGTTTTGAAAAAAAAACAAGCGTTGAAATTTTGAATGACTAAAAAATGAAAGGAATCAGATTTTTTAAATGTTGCATGAATTAAAAAAGATTGAGGTGAGATTAATGTTATGAATATGAAAAAGCAGCTACTGTAGACCAAATTAAAGCTGTCTGAATTTAAATACATAGTAAATATAAAAAATTTAAATGTTGCATGAATTAAAAAAAATTGAGGTGAGATTAATGTTATGAATGTGACTGATGATATGATCTGATGATAAAAGATCTTGAAAAGAAGGTAAAAAGGTGAGTTTGTTTGTAGCAATGAAAAAGCAGACCAAATTAAATCTGTCTGAATTTGACTATTATAATATTTCTTTTTTTTAATGTTGCATGAAAAAGATTGATATGAGAATAAGGTCTGCTATGATCTGACAGTAAAATTTTTGAACCTGAATAATTTTTAATGTTTGTTTGTGTGTTCGTTTCTTTTTTTCTTATGTATTGAAAAATATAAGTACAATTGAAAAATATGAAAATCATTCATCCTCCACACTAATTCAAACCTTACCCTACATTTGTACGTAATCCTATTTAAAAATTGCCTGTAAGTTTTCAAGTGACTCACATGGAATATTCCTGGGTGGTAGCTGGTAGAAAAATCTCATTGTTCTTATTTTGTTTTTTATTGATTTCTTTTGTTAATTTTTATGTACTTATTTTTAATACCTATGTATATATAACATTTCCAATTAAAAAGATAAACTATTTCATCTCTCTACACCAGTGATAAATGATCATAAAAGCATTTATTTTCTAAACTATAATGTGTGGCTAATGTGAATAAGAAATTTGTATGTTGTTCATTTTTAGTAATTATTAATTAAAAAAGAATTTAAGTGAACCTAATATATAGTTTCAATTTAGGTACATATGTGTTATACTGTTGATGTATGAAGTCTTATAGTATTCTAGCCTCTTTTTAAAGGGTTTAAAGCTTCACATGTAAGTAAAATGTGAAACTTTGACCAATAGCTCATAGCAGAGAGACACTACTGTGAAATAATATTATTAAAGCAGCTAATTTAAATTTAAGAAAAATGGAATGAACTAAAATGTTTAATTTGAGAAAATATTATAAAACAAACTGTAAAATTATTTTCTTGTACCTACTAACTATGAAATGTTACCTTTTAAAAATGATAATTTCTTGTTTGGCTTCCCTTAAGCTGTAAATAAATGAAAAATAGATTTTTAATATTGTTTCTAAAATACTTTTTACCTCCTAATGTCTGACCATATTTGTTTTTCCTCATCACTTACTCGTTTCCCAAATCTACCTGAGGTCAGCATTTCCATATCTTTCTTTGTCTAGCTGGGGGACGTTAAACAGGAGAAAACCAGTGTCTCGCTAGAGGACTATAAACAGAGAACTGACTAGCCAACCTTTACAAGCTCCCAAGGGTTTAATGGTTTAAAAAGAAAAAGTTCAAATCCTCAGGATGGTTCATCGCACATAGAAATATGTGCTTCAGGACGAGCCAACTTTGAAATAAAGTTGCTGGAGACCGTCATTTCCCCTCCAGCTGTAGCAAGCTGGCTACAACAACAACAACATATCTTTCTATTTAGTGCCTCTATTTGTTGTATCTCCTTAATCTTTACATGAAACCATTTGTTAGATTCTCATTAGGAATGGTGGGATAGGAACTCACGGATTCCTGCTTTGTTTCCATGAGACCAGCGCACAACCTATCACTTTAATTGGTGTCACAGCATTATGCTTAATAAAACTCCTTTGCCTACTCTATTATTTATTTATTTCTTTTTGAAAATAAATAAATAAGGTAGGCAAAGAGTTACCGTGCATAGCTAACGATAGATCCCGTCTAGAGCGACCCACAGTAATAATACCAATTTATTTCTAGATAATATTATAGAAAAGTCCGCTCCAAACTTAAATTTCAGCACTCTCTTTGTATAAGTTTTTCTTCGTAGCCATGAAACAGGAGCTACTGTAGACACTGGTGGTCTGTGTTGTAGCCTGCCCATCCCATAGTATGCCTCCCCTCTGATGGACGAGAAGTGACACAATACTTCCCATTTTGGTGCTGGGTCAATACGAGTGCACCGGAAGGTATCCCTAACAAACAACTGTAACCAAATTTAGACTACAATTTTTTTGTCAGCACGGGGGATTGAACCCGGCAAGCGAGTGCTTAACCACTGAGCTGATCGCACGCTCATTTTTAATTTTGTAAAAAAACAACCCATATCATCAAAGCAGAGTCAGGTAGAGAAAAAGCACAGCTCTTTTTTAAAATAGGTATTCAATTTGATTGAGTTAGGGGGACGTTTAGGAGATATACTTTGGAAAGGTAAGCACCAGCTTTGTCCGGCCAAACAACAATAACACAAATAATTGGAGCCCTTAACACGGTTGGTGTTAGGAAGGGCATCGAGACATTAAATGTGGAAGTAAGAGTGCCAAAACCAACCAACCTCAACCATGTGGAAGAGGTTGAACAGTGCCGACCGCAAGTAGGTTTTGGAAAAGGCAAAGTGAAAAAAAGAAGAAGAAGATTCAATGTGATTGAGCTCAGTTACAGTAGCTAGATCGACAAGGCGGTGGACTCGTAAACAAGGTGTCGGTGATTCGAGTTCCATGTATGGCAAAAATTTGGGTAAAAACCAGCATTACGGGGTCTATCCCCGACGACAACAAAATGGACGAAACTTTTTATTTGTAAAAACTAAATAAAGCAATAGAAAATTATATTTATTAAAAATGTCAAAAAAAAGCTGGGTTTGAGTGATTGTGCAATGTGCATAACACAAAAAGCAAAACTATCCTCCTTTAGTGGGGAACATCCACTAAACGAAGAAATGCCTCTGGAGATTGTTGAGTCTTGAGTAATTTTGTTTCTGGGACTGAATCACTGAAGAGAATCCACCTGAAAAAAAATAATAATAACAAAGAACAGAATTTTATGTGAAATTAAGTAATGCAATATTTATGCAACTCCATGAAATTTTATATCTTTGTCAGTTCCCCCCTCTCTCTCTTCTCTCCCCCCCCCCTCTCTCTTTCTCCCCCCCCCCTCTCTTTCTCTCTCTCTCTCTCTCTCTGTCTCTCCCTCTCTCTCTCTCCCTCTTTCCCTCTCTCTCTCTCTCTCTCTCTCTCTCTCTCTCTCTCTCTCTCTCTCTCTCGCGTGCTACTATTGCATGTGCGTGTTGAGAGCGCGTATGTCATGCGTACTTGAGAGAGAGGGGGAGAATGAGAGAAAGAGTTTCTTAGGGACGATTTTAAAAACGGGGGAAAGTAAGGTTTATTGAGAGCTGTCAACCACTGGGCCACCAAGTTACTGGTTCTTATTGGCTGTGCAGCCTTTGCGGTTGACCACCCTCATTGGACAACCATAAGCTCTATTTCCAAGGCCACTCTTGAGTAGGCATCAATCAAAAAAAAATGTGCCCCAACATTACTGATACGATTTTAATATTGCAGGCATGTTTCAACACTTTTAACTACGGCTTCAGAAGTTTCTTTTATCCAAGTTTGGTCTATGAATTATTAAATTGTGTTAATATCTAGATTGTCTAGTAATCTATTCAAACCATAAAAGATGGCTCGAGGCATTAAAACGTTAGGTATCTTGATTTTTGTTAATCATAAATCCGCCTACTTCAATTTGCCCTGTTTGGGACTCACCGACTAAGCTTGGTGGTGGAGGCATATACATTATTAATAGATAAGTCTAAGTATCTATTTTACATTCATTCACTGCCTCATCCATTGAAAAGATAGCTCAAAAAGTCTAATCCTTTTACGGCCATGCCTATCTAGTGGTGTGGACACGAGACCTCTCCGAGCTTTTAAGTCCCAGTGATAATAGGTATAGCTCTGATTTGTAGTAAATTTATGCATTGGGCCGACCTTAGTAGCTTGATCGATAAGGCGTCGGACTCGTAACTTAGAGATCGGTGGTTCGAGTCCTTAGTATAGCAAGTATTTATGACCTGGTCAGATGCTTCAGGTCCAGCCCATGAAGATTGAAGCTCACGTGATGGAGCTCTGTGTGATAGGTGAAAATGATCACGTGAGCTTAAATCCTCATGAGCTCATAAGGATTTAAGGGTTGGGTGAAGAGATTACCTAAGGCAATCTCTTTAGTTAGGACATATATATATTATGTATATATTTATTTATTTTTCTTTTAATCTTTTTCTTCTATTATATTGTATATTGTATTTCATTTGTATTGTATATATATGTCCGATACCTAATAAGTGTAATAAATAAAAATGAGCCAAGAACTGATGGCACCCATATGTTGATCCCGCCACAAGTAAGGTGAGCGTGAGTAATCGTGGGCATTACGATTGTGATTAACACAACAAAAAAGTTATCATATTTGTGTTAATCACTTTCGTGATTCACAACTACTCAAACTCGCTTAGCTAAATCTACGCTGAAATCGGGACTTGTACCACCGACCTCCAGGTTACAAGTCCGCCGCCTTATCGATCAAGCTACTGAGGTCGGTTGATTAACACAAATATGGTAACTGATCAGTGATCATGATCAGTGATATCGAAATCAGGAGTTCCCCACTCAACCAGAATTCCAGGCAGTGCTTCAAAGTTCAGACCAACAAAACATTAAATTATGACAGACGGTGTTCGGCCAGGATACTTAACGTACCCTAGTCCCCCGTCGTTGTGACTACTGCCCGTAAACCAGATATCCTGAGTTCGATCCCGGTCGGAGCAGATTTTCACACCGAAAATTCTGTTCCCTCCGTACATGTGAGACTGGCATTTCCGGCCCTACCCAGGCTGGGTGAGGTCAATGTGGGTAGTTGGTACGATTCCCAGCGAATGGAGGGTAAAACCCCCGTCCTAATCCAGGACGTTAAATCAAAGTAGAATAGTTGGATTTAGGAAGGGCATCCAGCCGTAAAAATGTGCCCAAACCAACCAACCACAACGTCGACCCTGCTTAAGCGGGATAAAACAGAATAAAAGAAGAAGAGTCCCCCCCTCATTTATGAATCCTACAATCGCGCCTGCCAAAATTTTTCTCTCTCTCTCGCTCTGCCAAAAAATGAAAAACTGCAAGAGAAAACTCGGAGGAAAATAGAGGGGGGGGGAGAGGGTTGGGTGGTAGAGCATGGCGTGCTATCAGCTTTATCTAATCAGTGAGAGAAAGAAGAAACTACATGTGAGAGGATAGCAGAGTTCAGTAACCGATGAACCTTCTTATCGTTCACTTCTGTGAGTCGGATCCGCGGTTCTAGGATTTTCGCGATTTTTTTTTGTCACATGTAAAATATTGAATTTGATTTTCAATGTTTTTTTTTAAATAAATACCTAATAGTGAGTGTAAAAACATCAATCATTAGTGTCTTTGTGAGATCTTGAAATATTTTTAAAATCATAGTGTCTCAAGTTAATGAGAAAAAAAGTGCCTATTCACATTATTGTTGCGAAAAAAAAAAAAAAAAAAAAAATCAAATAATTGTAAATTTTTAATCTCATTTTTCGTGCAGACAATCTCTTTCATATTTACTATAATTTATTTTAAACTTATTTTGTAAACGTATTTAGGTCTACAGGAATCATAATTTTGTACATGTTAATTTTCCTGAATTCTATACTTAGTGTCCAATCAGTTTCTCTAGGGCTTTTACCACCGTGTTAAATTTTTCTTTTCGTGCTGTTTATGGTGAAAGCCAAACTACTTATAAAAAAATGAACTTGATTACTTATATTGATATTTTGTATAATAATTTACATTAGTTAGATAACTATTTTAATGTTTACACCTCATTCTGTTTTATTTTGATGTTCAAATTACTTTAAATTTCTGTGCATAGGTTGGCGTTACGAATTAAATTTAGTTTGTTTTTTAGTTGTTGAAGTTACCAATTTTTTGTTGTACAGTTTTTTATGCATAAATATTTTCCTATTTTTTTCGAACGTGCCTTGAATTTTCATCTGAACAAGAAAGTGAACATGCCCGTTTAAACATTGCGGTGGTTTTCATCATAACAGCCCTCCCTATTATTATTAGATACTTGAAGTACGATTTTTCCTTGGATACCGTCCGTCCCAAATATTGGTAAGTTTAACAGGTATTATTATTATTATTATTATTATTATTATTTATTTATTTTTTTATGAAAATGGGTATTTCATAGACAAATTCTGTATCACAAGTCATTGCTATAAGCGTCGGTTTTCCTTATACTTAGCGCCACAGAGATATTACAAAAACGTCTATTAGTTCCGCCCTTAGAGTTTAAGTTTAATATTATCAAATAGTAAAACGATTTGTTAAAAAATGATATTTTAATTTTTTTAATATGTTTTCTTGTGTTCTTATATAATAGAATTACCTCATAGCATTTCGCGTCATAATAGAAAAACTAAAACAAAAAAAATCCTATTCTAAATAGCTTGGATCTTAAAATGAGCCAAGACTCGAACCCTAACTCCCGGGTCAGAATTCAACCATGTGTAAAATTTTACCTAACAAAAAAAAATCCTTATACGTAGGTACATAATTCCACCTATAAGATTACTAGATTATCATACTTGTGTTGATCAAAAACCCGATACATAGTGACATCTAAAGGTCATTCGAAACAATAATAATTAACCTTACTAAAAATTCTTTATGGTTCGCTGTGACTTGAACTACCGACTTATAATAAATAATAAACTACTACTTTCTATAGTGGAAGGTAACCACCATGCGAGGTTGATGCTCAAAGCATTTTCTACCACCTAAACCCTCAGAGTCTTAATATTATTATGTGGTCACAGCTTACAGCTAACAAGTCTGCTGCCCTGAGCCTCTGTGGTCGACATCCCTAACATTCCTTCCATTAAAGTCAGACAGGGACAAATGCCAAGGTGGTTAACCTCATGACCCCCAAAAACTACCCCCTCCCCCTTTTTTGTCTTCCTGTATGAATAATGCACTTTCACCCCTACTCCGAATTCCCCCCACTATATTATACTAGGTTATTATCTACTTGGTCATTATCTAGCAATTATATAATTATAAGTAGGTATTAAGTAGTACCTCCGTGGCACAGTGGTTAAGAGCATGGGTTGCTGACCCGGAGGTTGCGGGTTTGAATCCCGCCCGGAGCGTAAAATTCTAACGAGTATTTTCCGTTTCCGCACTGGCTTGGGTGTAAAGGTAATGTGCCCTGAAGTAGTTGTGCACCGGAAAAGCGGCTCCGTGCACAACTCATCATCATAGGGTGGCGTCATCGTACACGATGGTAGCCAGACAGTGGAGGAATGACTCAGCACTTCTACCACTGTCTTTACAAGGAGGCTAATAATTGACAAGGGCCCCCAGAACCAAGCCAATGCTGGTCTACTCCCTGTTTATAGTCCCCCAGCCAGACTGCTGACTACTACTCGCTGTTTGTAGTCCCCCCCAGTCAGACTATCAACTACCTTTTAAAATAAAAATAAGAAAAAGTAGTACCTACTTACAAAATTATATCTACCTACTTAGTAATAATGTTCTAGTGATCAGGATATGGGTAGTTGGGTAGGTACCTAGATTACCTACCTAATGTGGTAAAAAAAAAAAAAAAATAAGAGGAATTTCTTTGTCGTTCGGCTTGTGTTTAAATGTACCTAGTTCAAAACCAGGAGAATAACAAACAACAATTGAGCAATCGCCGCCTTAAGGAATTAAGGATAGAGTCACCGAGTTTGGTTATTACTTACGCACCTACCATTGTAACTCTATATTAGTTTTGAACTTACGTTTGTTAGATTCCAGATTAGTGAACACTCTGAGCAGATAATTCTCAGAGATTCACAAATTAGGTGGTCGAATTTGTTTTGTACTGTGGGAAGCAACAACAGGGCTATTATTACCTAATGGCCAAGTCGA
>CM044961.1:11059822-11071942 GCA_024516035.1 Bactericera cockerelli
AAAAATTTCAATTTTTTTCAAGATCGAGATTTTTTCGGCATTTTTGTAAATTTAAACAATAAGTAATTGTGATTTGAGTATTTCGAGCTTGGTTTTATGATAAAAATCTTTTCTAAATTAGTTGTCAGTACCTTTTTAACTGTTTGATATTATTATGTAACTGTTAAGCTTAATCGCAAAAAGGATACCGAGGAAGAGATTTGCAAAGTGTTACGTGTGGTGCTGTATGGAGCAGAGACGTGGACGATGAGAAAGAAGGAGGAAAAATTAATATCTGGAGAGCTGCGAGATGTGGGTGTGGAGAAGACTAGAAGGAATCAAGTGGTCAGATAAAGCCAGAATGAAGAAGTATTTAGAAGAGTTGGAGAGAAAAGAGAAATATTGAGAACCATGAACAGAAAAAGAAGCTGGCTGGGTCTCATACTGAGGAGAGATTTTCTGCAGAGAATCATCATGGAAGGAAATCTGGAAGGAAGAAGATCAAGAGGAAGAAGAAGGTTTGGAATGCTGACAACATGCTGAATGGAAGAACATTTGAACAAATGAAGGAGGATGACCAATGCCCATGATCGAGTAAAGTGGAGAACGTCAAGTTGAAACCTATTGATGGCTCGTTGAATACACCGGTTCTCTTAAGACCACCAAAGTTAAGCAACGTCCAGCGAGATTAGGACTTGGATGCTGGCTATTCTCGGTGCAACCCAGGCTGGGTGAGGTTAATGTGGGTAACAGGTTTGTTAGTTTCCTGCGAGTGGAAGGTCGAACCTCTGTCATAACTGACCATAAAGTTGAAATATGACATTAAACTCTAATAAAACACACTCATAATACAAAAGGATTGGTGGCACATCAGTTTTCTTTCCTTCCAACCTGGGTGTTTTCTGTACGAGAAACCACTGGGTTGAAAAGATCTAACTCTCATCAAAGCTGGCTTTCTTTTTTCAAGAAAAGTGTCATGAAAATTAAGTAATGATTTTTGTTCTTTCTAAGTCTGTAGACTTAAGAAGCAAGGGAAAAAATGTAAATATTTAGGGTGAAATTAATAGACATTGATGACTTCAGCATTGGTTATCCTATGCTAAGTAATACGCAAATCTGTAGACTTAGTGTCCAAGAGGTATTTCAATTTTTTTAAATATTAACTTTGGCCTTAAGAAACAATACATTAAGGGTGTTATAAACTTTTTTTCTAAAATATTTTGTTTTGCAAGTTTACATTTTTGTTTCCATAAGTTGCAATAATTTTTCCTGTATTGAGTGTAAATCCTTAATCTAATTTATTTTATACAAAACAAAAAAAAATTGCGTGTGTTTCCTGAACTGTGCTAGAGAATGTATATTGGTATCTAATTTCTTATACTTTGCTTATTTTATGTTGATCAACAAAATAATGAAAATATAAGTATGTTACATTTGTGTATAAACATGATAATATTAATTATATCTTTTCTATTTGATAAAGTTTGCAGGAAGGTTTAGGCACATTATAGTTAGTATCATTATTAAATTTACTTTGGTTCATATGGGCTGTGTGGGCCCCAGAGCAATAAGAGTGCAATTACCTCCACTACAGTACACATAATTATTAGTAGAATAGTAAATAAGTTTCTTTGTGTTATTATATCACTACTTCAGTGGGTAGCATGGAACTAAAGAACTTGCACAACTTATCTTTTAATATACAATAGCTTGATTTGACCATAATTCCACCAATGGTGTCTGCTCACAGTACTCACATCAAAGCATCTATTTATTTTTATCTCACAAGGTATATGAGTGGACCCCAGGCATTCAATTATAGAGAGAAAAATTATTGTCTCACTGGGTATCAAATGCAGGTCACTGTGTATGCAAGCCTAGTATGCTACTCACTCAGCCATGATTACAACTAATTCTTCCCATAGAATAATAGATATCAAGAAGTGCAGTAATCTCTTTAGCAACTTCTTTATCAGTTGGATGTTGTCTTGAGACACCCTAATAAAATAATAAATTAGGTAATTACTTTAATAAGACACAAAGGAAAACTATTACTTGGTATCGCTCGTAAATCATATTGTTAGTATTTTTTAATAGGAGGTATTGGGTATATGCATGTATAACATGTTTAAATTGTGCATTTTTTATTGAGGAAAAATGTACGTGTCAATCGGGATTTGAACCCTACCGTTTGTTACCATTCAGATAAAATAATTGAGTAGGTAACAGTTACCTACTTACCTGATGCCTATTAATTAATTAGTTACCTATATGTTGTGTGGCTTATTTCTCATTGAGGAATATTACACAGAAGTTTTTGAAATTTCCTTTATAAACCATTTATACTTCAGGTTAACAGAGTTTTGAACTTTCTAATTTACCTAAATAAGGGAAACGATATTCCCATCTTAAAAAAAAAAAAAAAAAGTAATACTGTCGTGATTATAGTGCTCAATTAGGACTATCATGTCCCATTATTCAAATAATAAGTCCAACGTAATATAAAAATTCTGCACATGTCACATCTGCATCGCCATCTCCAAGATGAGGAGAGTGTCGCCTTAACCACAGAGCCATCGTATAATCTCATTGGAATGAATCAATAACACCTTATGAAGCTATCGAGACAGCCCGCGAGAAATATTCCGTCTGCGGCGATGGTGTCGCGCTATGTGGCGTGTCCACGAAACTGGGGCTCGTTTCCACACTTATTAATCTACACGTTATGCTATCGAGAAAAAAATTCGCTTCACTTTTTCGTTTCCTCACATTAGCCTCCACATCATTTATACCTCCTTCTTGCCTGAAATTATGCACACCCTTGTATTCTGAGAGCTTTCAATTTTTGAGAGTAAGTTTACTGACATAATTATCCTAAATATACAAATAATCAAAAAAAATTCTAGGTTCACTCAGAACATTTTTTTTGCATCAAAATAAACATCATGATACCTAAATCATAAAACAAATTTAAAATTATTTTCCTAAAATAAATTAATACACACAGGGTGGTAAAATTATGCACAAGTTGAGTGAGGAGAAATAATGCACGGCGAGAGGGGAAATGCGTCGTGTGTTTTCGTTTTTGTTTATTTTGAAATAAAATTCAGATTTCAGTTTTCTTTAAGCATTCCTCACGTGCGGAGTTGTGGAACGTGAGCTCGATTGTTTCAAAACTTCAAACAATTTTACGATCATTTTAAAAATATTTTCGTTTATTTTAAAATTGCTTTTTCTAGTTCAGTAAAAATAATACTATCCATCAACCTTTTATAATTTATTTTAATTTAAGTTTGAAACAATCATCGACGGTTTTTTGTGGGTGAAATAAATCTCAGACCTACTAAACTTGAGGAAATCAAGTTTTCATCATTCTTGTTTTAATGAAAAACTTAACTATCCATTTTAACCGTCATTTTATTGAAAACACATTAAATTAGACATTTTCATACTTTAATAAATCCACAGTTACACATTACTTGATATACCTATTCACAGACAAAGCAAGCCATCCTCTTCAAGAAGTTTTTCACACTTGACTTTTGTTGACTTTTGACCCAGACAACAATGGTTTTTAAATTATTTATTTGATTTTTGATAACATTCATCCAAGCGAGCAGCTCGACCAGTGTTTTTCAGTGCTACATTTACAGAAATATTTTAATTAAAGGTGATTCCAAAAGTAGCCACTTTAATGGATTTAAGTGCTTGAAATACTGACTTACCTAAAGTTGTTGATAAGTTTAGTGATAAGAGTGTGTTGATTATAGATACTAATCAATATTTAAGGTGCCTGTGTAGTTTGTGATTGTGACTTTAATTGGAATAGCACCATGCCTTCATTTCCTGCGGATGAAAAAGTTCAAGAGATACTTGTTGACAAGATTATTGGTAAGTGAAGTTACCCAAACTGCTAAAATTATAAATTTCAGTAGCCCTAATTTAGATTTCTTGAAGCAGCATGTTATTAAATTAATTGATCTTCCTCTAATTGATAACATCACACAAAATTTTGCACCCTGTAATCATATCAATCACTCACTCTGACTGCTGTGATAATTTGTTTTTAATTTAATTAAAACAAAAACTGCATAATCAGTCTAATAAAATATTAATTTGCAGACACAAGATTTATCAGATTTTTTTATGTACCTATCTACCATAGTCATTTTTCTCTTCATCTGAGACAGTCACTCACTCCTCTTACCCATAACTTCAATGTCTGAATTGGCTGATCAATTAATGCTACCTAAGAAATACTTTGAATCAATTCAACTGTTTCAGGACTGTCAATTAAATATTGATTGAAATATTTTACTTTCCTGTTATTTATTCCTCTGCTTACTTAAACCTATATTATTTAATGCACACCTTTTTAGGAATACCTCCCACCTAATGTCATTAACACAAAAGTGCAGGGTATTACTTTGTTCCTCCTCCCTTGTCAAAAACATTCTGTCAAAAATAGTGTTGATTGTACATACTTATATTAGTTCAGGTAGGTATCTTACAGAAGTTACAGACCTCTGTGTATATTTGTAAACTCAATTTCTCTTTCTCATGCACGGTTGTACAATCACCAAAACATTAATTAATAATGAGCTAGGTATTTCATTAGGATCTTAATTAGCAACCCAAGTAAGTACCTACTAGCTAATTTAAAAGAAATCAATAAATATAGTCATGGGATGGGAAGGCATAACTTGTTAAGTACCTTGGTTGAAAGTTGAGATTGGACATCTAAGGTAGTGAAGCTTTACCTAGTTACCTACCAAATTAAGTAGCTACTAGACCTGAAACTGTATATTTCATGTAGGTATTATATTACATTTAAATGGATGCTACTACACTGATGGCGAAATGAGACTGATTGTGTTAAGACGTCAGTCTAAAATAGAGTAAGCACCTACAATCTACATACTAGTATAATATTACACACATGAGTAAAAGTAGGTACCTATAACATTATAGATGAGGTTTAAACTGTGGACTTAATACTCTTTCCTTTGTTCAGGATTTCATTAAGTATCTCAAAGGCTTTCTTAAAAACATCAACTTAAGAGACGTATCTACTTATGTAGTACATACCCAAGTTCCTAAGTAGATTTCATACTGAAATCTACTTAGGAACTAACAGGAGGTAGGTAGTACAATTTTCTCTCGACTTAGTTACAGCAAGCTACTAAGGACCGACCTGAGTAGCTTGATCGATAAGGCGGCGGACTTGTAACCTGGAGGTCGGAGGTTCAAGTCCCAGTTTCAGCGTAGATTTGGTAAAGCTAGTTTGAGTAGTTGTGATATCACGAAAATGATTAACACAAATATGATAACTATATTTAAACTAAGCATGCTACTAAGGCAGGCACCTATCATTTACACAAGCTATTATATTTTTGTGACGTCACGCAAATTTCAATGAATGACTAAGGCAGCGAATGAATGGATTAGATATGAATGGAGAAAGATATCGAGGATACTGCAAGGAATTCCATATGGACCATTGTGCAGGACTGAACAGAGAAAGAGAGATGTGAGTTGCCCTGAGACAGAGAGAGGAGGCTGTAGTGTGTTGGACCTGAAGATTGGTGTGACTCATTCAAACCTCAGTGGTATACTAGACACTGAAGTGAGAGACTCCTTTTTATAATTTCAGTGGTGTAACTGAAGTTACTGAAGGAGTAACGTCGCGGATTGGCGTCATAGCCAAATCCGGGTGTTGATCGCCCGCTGAGATCCCAACAATTATTTCTAGCTCACCAAAAAATATCAGTCTGAGATTGACTACCTACCTATCTTGACTACAAAAAACAGCTTTCTGTTTTTTTTTTCAAAGGTTCCTCTAAATTTTGTTAATGGCAATTTGGCAAGTTTTTCGTGCTTTAATTTTCATTTTTGAAATTTTAACCCATGAGAAGTTGCCAGCGATTTTATTAGCAAGTCTTGTTTGGTCAATTCCCTGTTTAATGTACCACTTACCTCAGCCAGACAGACCATGTCTATGCATAGTGCATACGTAACACTAAACTTTTATTGTATATGTATATATCTGTGACTTGTAGGTAAAAAGTTTTAAATAGCTATATGTACCCATCATCTATTTTTCGAATTATATTCTATAGGTATTGAAAGACTGCTGATAGAGATAGTACGGACGTAATATTACTAGGTATCTGGCTTTAGGACGAACTCTGTCAGAACAATGTAGATTCTATAACATGTAATGTATGCAGTTTACGCCAATCATCACTTACGCCAGTTCCCAGAGGAAACTTTAACCTATTGTCTGTCCCGGTAGCTCAGTGGTAAAGGTGGCACTCTGTCACTCCAGAGATTCCAGAGGTCGTGGGTTCGAAACCCATTCGGGACAAGACAGCCGATTTCCTCTCATTTGGGATTTTTACCACATAATAATGCATATTGGGCTTACTGCTGGAATAATGGGACTTAATAGTCTTAATCGGGCACTATAAATAAGGCGATATTATTATTATTGTACAGTGTACCTGTACATATACATTATTATGTATATCAGGCACAGACCACTGCGAGGAGCTATCATGCTAAGATAAAGCATTGGCCTGAGCTTGGCCAGACGGATTTTGGTACGTAGGAGTTAGAAATGTGGTGTTCATCTGGTTGCCGGGGCAACCAATGCAGCTCAGCCAGATACTGCATACCAGACTGCAGTTTGCACGGAGGTGTGTGACGAGCAAAGTCTTATTATTATTACTTGCACTATTGTTTGTTGTCAGTGGAGATTCATTCAAACTAAAGTTTTTATAATTTTCGAATAGTTTATAGTTTATCATAATTTTCGACACTTTTTTTGTCGAACAAAATATGTGGTCAAGTGGTCAACGCGCTAGTCTGGTAATCCAGGTAGCATAGGGATCCGTTGGTTCGAATCCCACCCAGTGCACAAATTTTTCCTCATTAATTTGAGTTTCTGATCACATAAAAATAAGACTCTGAGGGTTAGGTGGTAGAAAATGCTTTGAGCATTAACCTTGCCGTGTGGTTAGCCTCCACTAAAGAGTATTATTATTATTTTTTTCAGCCCTCATGAAATTTTACACGGAGTCATTTTAGAATTATTATTCAAATCAGAAGAAAGGTACAAAGGAATACTATCAACTCAGATATTGCTGTCTTGGTATTTTCTCAGTGTAAAATTATATAAGGGTTGAAAACTAAGGTTGTTTATTTAACCATCGAATAATTGGTACATTTAGCCTGTGTTAAATTCTTTACTTTCCGAGTCCATGATGGTTGCCCTGGTGATGGAAGGATTGAGGGGGGTACTAACGCCCTTAGACGCCCAGAAACTGATGGATAAGCTCCTTCCATGCCCTGTGTGTGTGGTGTAGTGTGTTGGAAGTCCAAAATTTGTACACTCATTTTACAAAAAGTCATGATTTGTATTCTGATCACCGTGATGTTTCAATTACCTTAGCAGTCTAATTTTTTGCCGTACTTCGGACTCAAACCAACGACCTCCAGGTTATGAGTCCGCCATGTTGTCAATCAAGTTACTGAGTACTGAGTTTGGTAAATCAGTATTAAATAGAAAAGTGAGAAGTTGTATGAGATACATGAAAATCAGAACACACCTGGGCAGCTGTTTAGAGCTTATTTCCTCTCATCAGCAGGATTTAATAATAATATTGCATTATTTATACTACCCAATTAGGTCTATTAATGTCCCATTATTCCAGCAGTAAGCCCAAGACATATTATTATGTGGTAAAAATCCCGAGTTTCGAACCCACGAACTCTGGAAGCTTTGAATTCACAGATTGCCGCCTTTACCACTGAACTACCGGGATAGGTATTAGTTCTGAATATCCATGCCATCAAAATGAATGAATGAAATTACATACATGATGAAGATAGAACACTACTTCCCCTATGCTTGGAAGTAATATTCGTTCGAAAATGGAAGACATGAGAGTTGAAACTTTTCCATGTCCCCATTTTTTCATCCCCTCTCCCTGAGTTTTTCGCCGGGGTAGGAGACTACTGGCGCCCCATGAACAGAGAGACACGCCATACTCAAGGAAAGCTACATATTCCATGTACATAGATATAATTATGTTAACTCGAGGAAAGCTACACAGCGCTCTATCAAACACCTCGGCCGAGGTGTGAAGAACGCCTATACAAAGAAAGAGACAGCCCGGCAGAGTGTAAGGTTACGCAAAACATAGTTCCCATGCATTTCATGTACTTTCAGCCAGCGAAAAGTGCAACATGAATTTCAAAAATTGCAATTTTTATTGCGGAAATGGACTCTACGCTGAAAAATAAATTGATTTGACTTTTTGTTTGACTTCCTAGGCCAACGGGAACCCAATTTTCGAGACCCCCCAACAATCGTGAAAGACACGAAAAGATTCATAATTTTGTTTTTTTTTTTTTTTTTCTGTTTTTTTTTCATACGGATCCTTTGAGACCCGACTTCGTGTCTTTAACTTGGCACTGAAGATTAAGTGAGTTGTCTAAAGTGATCAAGATATAATGGAGATGAGCCCGGGCCAAAAAAATATTCTAAATTATAAGCGGGCGGCCCATTTGGGCGGCCTCGGGTTTTGGGAGCCCAAATCGGGAATTGAAGGATAGTACTAATCTTAAGTGGTATCAAATGAAAGATCTTGATGAGCAGATACCAAATTTATTGATTATATTCCTTCATCCGGTCCACTGGGTGGCACCTGGTGGCCTTTTCATTTTCTTTGGCGGGTAGGTACCTTCGAATCCTTAGCTTAGTGGTCAGATTTTGGCCAGTATGTATTTTTCGAGATGACCTCGCTCTCTCCCTGCAAAATTTTAATGTTTAAGTTTCCAAGTATTAGTTAGTTCATTTTCTGTTCAATTCTTAAGAAGACAACTTTGTCTATTGGTAGCGTGTCCGACCTGCCACCCAGTTAGCACGGGTTCGAATCCTGGCGGGGACGAAAATTTTAACTTTATTTTTTTCAATTTGGGCTTAACGTTGTTCCGTTTTTCCGCTCTTTATATTTCATGTTGATGACTACCCTCACGAGGAACATTTTAGTAGTTGTAGACTCGGACAATGACCTGTGGCGGCATTATGAGATTGATTTAGGACAATCATGGTTGGATGGAGATAAAAAATGATAAATTAGCTCTCATAATGTCGATGCTAGTCACTAAAAGTTGTTACAAAGTAGTGACATTGGCCAAGTGGGTAGCATACTAGCCTTGCACGCACGATGACTTAGGTTAGATCCCCATGAGGCCAGTTTTTTTATCTGTCCATTATGCCCGGGGTACACTCATACCTCGTGAGGTATTGATACGTCACCAACGAGTTCTCTCCCGACCCAAATTTTGGTCAGGTAGGTACCGCGAGCTCTCTCCCGCTCATGGTTTTATCAACACCGAATTGTCTCCCGTCGCTTACATTTTTACCTGAGTTTATACCTACATAGTTTAGGCCTTGCATAAATTTTATAATAAAAACACCTAATAGGCATCATTGATATAGACCTAAGGCATGGCCTTCTATGTATATTTACCTAACCCTACTATAAACCCGAGGCATTACCTTCTATGTATTATCCCTAACCCTACTATATTCCTGAGGCATGGCCTTCTATGTATCTTACCTAACTCTACTATACACTTAAAGCATTGCCTTTCATTAGTTAGAGATTTTAAATATTTCCTTATAAACAGCCGATTCTTATATAAAAATGATAATTTTATAGTTTTCATTTTATTAAATACCTAATGTAAAAAGCATGGTCTTATTCCCGGGAGAGATAATCGTGGTGACCCCTATAACAAGCCGGAGAGAATTCGGGTAAGAATAGGTCAACGGGAGAGAACTCATTACCTCACCTTGATAATGTGATAACAAATTAATGACTTTGACATTTGTAAATCCAGGTGTTTTAGTGTCCCTCCTAAGATAAATCTAATCATGTGGAGTATAGAATCAAAAGGTCTTGATAGGCTGATGGCAAATTTCTATATTATTTACTCACTTTGGGGACTCAGGGGGCCGAATCGGGGATCTAAATATATATCGAGTTCTCTCCCGACCCAAATTTTGGTCAGGTAGGTACCGCGAGCTCTCTCCCGCTCATGGTTTTATCAACACCGAATTGTCTCCCGTCGCTTACATTTTTACCTGAGTTTATACCTACATAGTTTAGGCCTTGCATAAATTTTATAATAAAAACACCTAATAGGCATCATTGATATAGACCTAAGGCATGGCCTTCTATGTATATTTACCTAACCCTACTATAAACCCGAGGCATTACCTTCTATGTATTATCCCTAACCCTACTATATTCCTGAGGCATGGCCTTCTATGTATCTTACCTAACTCTACTATACACTTAAAGCATTGCCTTTCATTAGTTAGAGATTTTAAATATTTCCTTATAACAGCGATTCTTATATAAAAATGATAATTTTATAGTTTTCATTTTATTAAATACCTAATGTAAAAAGCATGGTCTTATTCCCGGGAGAGATAATCGTGGTGACCCCTATAACAAGCCGGAGAGAATTCGGGTAAGAATAGGTCAACGGGAGAGAACTCATTACCTCACCTTGATAAGGTGATAACAAATTAATGACTTTGACATTTGTAAATCCAGGTGTTTTAGTGTCCCTCCTAAGATAAATCTAATCATGTGGAGTATAGAATCAAAAGGTCTTGATAGGCTGATGGCAAATTTCTATATTATTTACTCACTTTGGGGACTCAGGGGGCCGAATCGGGGATCTAAATATATATTATATTGACCTTAGAAAAATTAAATACCTACTGTTAAAACTATGTATATCTTAAAAAAAAAAAAAAAAAAAAAAATGGAATATAAGACAACTTGGTACATTCACATTTTCCCAGCTTATTTACTTTTGTTATTTATAAAGTTTCAGTAGTGTATGGACCTATATTTTCGTACAAAAAGAACTGATATCCCCCAAAAACACCACTTCGTGGTTAAAAAAAGAAGAACGCCCCACTCAATAGAATGATTATAATTAGCTAAAAATAAATAATATCAAATTGAGAACACCTTTAGCCCCTCTCATTCTATTTCTCTGCACTCCTTTCTGAATTTATTCCTCTTATGTTTATCTTTCTTTATCCTTTCTAGGGGTCATCCCAAACTTGATTTCTCTTAAAATTTACTTGTTGAACGGCAATAAAAAATGGCGTTCGCGGTGTAATTTTCTCGATTCAAATCAAATAAGTCGAGAAAAATCATACTGCGTCCGCCATTTTTTATTGCCGTTCAACAAGTAAATTTAAAGAGAAATCAAGTTTGGGATGACCCCTAGAAAGGATAAAGAAAGATAAACATAAGAGGAATAAATTCAGAAAGGAGTGCAGAGAAATAGAATGAGAGGGGCTAAAGGTGTTCTCAATTTGATATTATTTATTTTTAGCTAATTATAATCATTCTATTGAGTGGGGCGTTCTTCTTTTTTTAACCACGAAGTGGTGTTTTTGGGGGATTCCTAGATAACTGATCGATAAGAAAGAAATATCAGCGTCTGAGACACGGACTATTTTATAGCGCTTGCGGCTTTCATATAGATTGAGGCTTTTTTTTACACACAATACGATTTACTTACATAACAATGGCTTAATATAGGTTTATCTGGAAATTTAATTTAAAGTCTCCCTTAAAATTTATGTAATAATAAGAGCTACATCAATTGTAGGATTCTTAACCAAATTAGGTGGATTCTGCAGACAAAGTGATTTTCCCGAATCTATTATTTGCAGACTTCTAAAAACGCATCGCTGTGTTATGTAGCTATCATATTTGTGTTAATCACTTTCGTGATATCACAATTACTCAAATTCGCTTTACTAATTGCACGCTGAAACGGTGACTTGAATCACCGACCTCCAAGTTACAAGTCCGCCGCCTTATCGATCAAGCTACTGAGGTCGGTGTTATGTAAATTGTGTAACACCTCCACTATAACTCTGGTTTTTCTCTTGAGGAGATTTTTTTATTGGCTTACTCTGAGGCATTACCGTACATAGTTTAGGGCCTGCCAACGCCATGACTGTGAAAGTAAAGGGGGACTTCAGTCTCATTCTTGCAGGATAAACGGAGTATGTAAGGGTCCTTGTTAAGCTTT
>CM044961.1:11072042-11087128 GCA_024516035.1 Bactericera cockerelli
TTTTATGGCTACGACATAAAAACGGCTGTGAAACACTCATCTTCAAAAAAAATATAAGGACTCTCAAACCATACTAGCATAATTATGGTTTGGTACTGGCAACATTTAACAAAGTTTGGTAACATTTGGCAAGGCCCGGTGACTAAATCACTAGCATAATATTGTTACTGGCAATGTTTGACAAAGTTTGGTAACATTTGGCAAGGCCACGGTGACTACATCACTAGCATATTTATGGTTTAGTATTGGCAACGTTTAACAAAGTTTGGTAACATTTGGCAAGGCCACGGTGACTACATCACTAGCATATTTATGGTTTAGTATTGGCAACGTTTAACAAAGTTTGGTAACATTTGGCAAGGCCACGGTGACTACATCACTAGCATATTATTTTATGGTTTAGTATTGGCAACGTTTAACAAAGTTTAGTAACATTTGGCAATGCCACGGTGACTAACATTACTAACATATGGTTTGGTATTGGCAGCGTTTAACAAAGTTTGGTAACATTTAGCAAGACCACGTTGACTACATTACTATAGCATACCTATAGTTTGGTATTGGCAACGTTTAACAAAGTTCGGTAACAAAGACCCTCATGGCAAGTTCTCTCATCCGTGATGGGAATCCACACCAAGTAAAGGAACTTACAGATTCATAATGAAATTCGACAATTAGGAGACGCTTTACCATCCAAACAAAATTCCTGCTCCCGCCGCTCTTGCGAATTTTCTACCCGGCTTCACCCGATGAATTTTGCGGATTTGCTAAATGTGCTCACAGCATTAGTGTCGCTTGGTTGAGTCTCAAGTGCCACGAAAATCGGACGTGAGATTTTGAGTTCAGTGTGTTCTCATATATTTTGTGAATTCAGACACAAATCTGATATTGTCTCAATTTATTTATTTAAATCACAAACGGGCAGACCCTGTACTGACTAAATTTCAATATTTACCATAACTAATGGTCATTAAAAATATGATAATTAATATTAACTTAACCTAACACTAACTATCTATCATTGCACTAAAACTAACAAGTAAAATGCATACTTAACCAGTACAAAAATCAAATAACTCTCTAAAATTACGTAAAGTAAAAATAAGACAGCCAGCGTCCGTCGATGGCGTGTTGAATGCACCGGTTCTCGGAGGATCACCGAAGTTAAGCAACGTTCAGCGAGGTGAAGACTTCGTGATGCTGGCATTACGGCCCAACCCAGGCTGGCTGAGGTCAATGTGGGTAGCAGGTGTGTAAGTTTCCTGCGAATGGAGGGTATAAAACCCCCGTTTTGTATGACCATATTGATCATGCAGTTGAAAGCGACTTTAAACCCAAAAAAAAAAAAAAAACATTTCATATTTATGATAGGTCCTAATAGCTAAGACTCGTAATTTTAAATTGAATTAAAAGTAACCTAACTATCCAAGTAAACTTTATAAGGTTGAGAGGAACGAGACAGCGGTTTAAATCAGCAATTTTATCATTGAAGATGGAGCAGGAGTAGACTATATAATATGTCAATAAATAAATATAAATATCCCACTTATCTTTCAAAAAAAAAAATATATAATAAGCATCACTTAAAAAAAAAGTAAACTGTGAAGATGTGCATCTACAAAACTATACTATGGGCCGAATTAATGAACGACACTATAGCGGAGACTGTTACTATAGTGAAATCAGATAGAAACAGCAGCGTTCATCAGTTCGAGCCTGTGTCAGTCCTGTTCCGTCGGTATGACTTAGATCCACACACATCCTGAGCCACCCTGTACATAATCTCCCCTATAATTTCTTCTTGAGCCAAGACCATCATGCTAACCACAATGAAAAAGATAAATAAATAATGCCACATTAAATAATTACCTACGAATACCATTTTATAAGAGTAGCCAAGTCTTTAGGTATATCATTTTTATAGCAAAGCCCGCTAAGTATGTAGATCTGAGGATAATTTTATTGAATTTATGTTTGTAAGCCATGCGTGTAATAAGCCGTCTCGAAGACGTCTTGACGTTCTCAGGATGAATTAGAAACTCAAATTGTGGTAAACCAAGTACAAAGTGTGGTATTGAACCAACAACTCCACGACATGTAAGTAGTGGATGTTTCTGTGGCTACATTTATGAGATCTTGAATGGATAAGAGAGCGCCATTTTTTCTGGTATAATAATAAGAATACTCTTTAGTGGGCCAGCCTCCGTGGCGGTTGTGACTACTGCCTGTAGTCCAGAGATCCTGAGTTCGATTCCCGGTTGGAGCAGACTTTTCGCACAGAAAATTCTGTTCCCTCCGAACATGTAGGGCTGGCAATTCCGTCTACAGTAGCTCTTGTTTCATTGCTACGAAATGAAAAAGGCTGTGAAACACTCATCTTTAATTTTAAAAAAATGTCATGTTTAAGAAATATAGCAAGATGAGGCGAAAAGAAGAAGAAGAAAAATTTGAATGGAAAGGATATCAAGCAAAACGCTAGTTTTGCAACGCCAAGAAAAACAAAACGCGCGTGCTATACTAACGCTAAACCTAGTTCGTATGTATTTTCCTTTGTAATTTTGACCTTCTTGGACAAAACTTTTTAATTTTTTTTCTTCATATTCGTGTTTTCCTCGTCGAATAGAAGATGACTACTTTTTATTTGACCTTTTTCTGAAACCCCTAACCGCTTTTACGAGCACCCCCAAAATTAGTAAAAGATTCATACTTTTTTTTTTTTTTTTTTTTCCGCATTCGGCTTACCACGGACATATGGTTCAAGTTAAAATTATGACATTTTGGTTACGAGTTCATAATGCTTGCAGCTCGAGGTTTTTAACAAAAAAAAACTTCCGCGGTCACTCGGCGGCGCTTTGGCGGTATCGCCTATATCTCGAATGTGGCAAATGATAGAAAGCTGAAACTTTGTATATTAATTATTTGAATAATTTACAGCTTTTTGAATTCTATTAATTTTTTTTATAATTATAAACATTCATGAGTCATAACATTTTTTGTTGATTTCTGACGTTCACCGACCTCTCTTCACGTAATCACATGATTCGCTATTAAGGCTTTATTGTATCGAGTTGAAACTTTCAGAACATATTTCTGAGTTTTGGCAGATGATTCCTCGTCAGAATAGCCATCTTCAAAAAATTTACGGTTTTTGAGTTATAAGCTCTTAAAGTCATTGGTAGCGCACAATATAATTTGGATTAGAGTATCTTCTCCGAGTCTCCGGGATTCCACAAATGAAATGTATAAGTAATGGTTGTGTTTGCTGCCTTTCTTCGATTTTTTTAGGTTCTTCGATCTTATAGATGAATTATATTATCCTTCGTCTAGTTTTATTTTAAAGATGTGAGTGAGTTTTATTCAATGAAATACCTAATATCTTTAAACAATATTATATTGAAAATACCTACTTGGTCTAATGTAATATAATTTGTAATGTATAAAAAACTAAAATAATTAGTATAGATATGTAATTTATTAAAATAATGTACGATGTACGAGGCTATGAAAAAACCACACTACGAGTATTTACTTGTTAAAATCATCTTAAGTTTAGTATTTTGCAAAGTAATAATATGTAGACCTGCAAGCCGAGATGTTCGCCAGTTTGAGTTTTAGTTGACAATTTTGCAACCATACGGAAAATTCAAATCCTCGCTAAGCATGCATACATAACACACATAGATAACTAAACGGGAACAGTCAGTGTAAAAACAATTTCACCAAATTCTCCTATACCTACCACTTGATGTTACGATTTCGGTTTCTGAGAATTACCGTTCTCATAAGAAAAGGCTTGACTTTACATAACTAAACACAAAAGAAAGGTAAACAAAACCATAAAAGATTAATCCAATCGGTATCTATGTAGTATCTACGTATTGCGAAAAAAAACAAAGTAGAACTTGTTTTCTCTTGTTGAGCCTAGCGGAATCGAACATACTCATAAGAGAGTGTACACTGTACCTGCCTCTTTCAGATTTTTTTCAGATTGCATATTTTAAAGAATTTGCTTCATGTGTGTACACTGTACAGCTGTACATAATTTTTAAAAGTATTCGATTTCCGAATTCGTGCAATTTTTTACTTTCCTTATCCTATAATACATTCCTTATCGTCGAAAATTTGGCCTACCCTGTATTTCACATTTCTGAACAAATCATAGCCTTAGACGAAAAAAAACAAAAAAAATGTTTTCGTTGATTAGTCCGTGCGTCCGCCTGTCTGTGAACTAGATAGGTATCTCGATAGCTAAAATTCGGTGTCGAAGTTGATTTTATATACTACACAATGGTCAAACAATGCGGCCTAGTGGCAGAATCTGACTTCTTTTCGAGTGATAAGGAAAGTGTTGTGGTGTCACAAGAGTTTTTTTTCTTTTTAATTAGTTGTTTTGTAACGCGTTTTCGAACCACTAGGTCGCAAGTTTGATACCAACTTTGGTAATATTAAAAATAAAAAAAATAAAAAAAAAACCTAAGCCCAGAACCGACTGTCCTGAATATCATACCAGATTAAGACTATTAAGTCCCATTATTCCAGCAGTAAGCCCAAGACGTATTATTATGTGGTAAAAAAAAACCAAATGGGAGGATAACTTGTCATGTCCCGTCTGGGTTTCGAACCCTCGACTTCTGGAATTTCTGGATTCACAGAGCGCCGCCTTTACCACTGAGCTACCGGGTCAAACTGAGCTACTGAGCTACCGGGAAAAATAGAGATGATGAGAAAGAAAAAGTTTAAGCCACCTATATTTTCAAGGATATAGTTGGTGCTCGCGTGAACTTGCAAAAAATGTAACCAACAAAAAATATCTGATATCGGCCAAAAATACACTTCGTGTTCAAAAGACACCAAGAAAATTAGATTCCTTCAAAATAATTACCTTAAAAACAAGTGCCTAAAAAGGAACTGATATCAAATGAATGCCAAGTTCTCCTAAACTGAAAATCATTTGCCCATGGTAGAAAGGAGTCTCAAGCACAGAAATCAAACTGAGGATTGGACATGACATTTCCCATTATTCTGCTATTTACCAACGCTAAAAGTTAACATTAAAAATCTTGGCAAGTTTCAAAAATTAAAAAATGCTTTGAACTTGCCAAGATTTTTAATGTTAACTTTTAGCGTTGGTAAATAGCAGAATAATGGGAAATGTCATGTCCAATCCTCAGTTTGATTTCTGTGCTTGAGACTCCTTTCTACCATGGGCAAATGATTTTCAGTTTAGGAGAACTTGGCATTCATTTGATATCAGTTCCTTTTTAGGCACTTGTTTTTAAGGTAATTATTTTGAAGGAATCTAATTTTCTTGGTGTCTTTTGAACACGAAGTGTATTTCTGGCCGATTCCATAAACAGGAAATAAAAATGAACCAACTTGTTCTTCTGAGAACCAGTGCATGCATCCTGTTGGATCATGACCGTTGTCTGGATGAATGGAGATCGATCAGGTGGTTGGTTTCTGTAGTGGATATTGAAAGCTATTGGATAGCAAACATATATGTATTGATTCCCGGAATGACTGTCTTCTAATGAATTGATTATTCGAGAAAAAAAAAATTATTCGAATCAACTCAAATGTATTGTTGAATGTGAGGATGTACGGATGTCAGTAGCTTGACCGGTAAGGCGGCGGACTTGTAACCTGGAGGTCGGTGGTTCAAGTCCGGGGTTCAGCGAAGATTAAGTAAAGCGAGTTTGTGTAGTTGTGACATCACGAAAGTGATTAACACAAGTATGAGTGATATATGAAGAAATGGGAAGATGTGACATTTGGACGGCATCCAACGGAGTGAAACATTCTGTCTCGCAACATTGCGCAAGATTTTATCTTGAAATGGGAAATGCGGCAAAGCATTCTGAAGTCAGTGGGGTTTGATCTCATTTGATCCTACAGGAAAAGTGGATAGTTAAAAACTGCGAGACAATCATCATGATTTCACCACCATCCGATTCAACACCTCCACATTTTAAACCATACATTTTATTATTACTATATTAAACTGGTTGAAGACTCACAAGAGAAGCCCAAATTCTCACACCGACCTCTATTACATCTATTGTGACCAAAATCCAGACTATAGGTACATCACCAAAAAAACCATCCATACTACGCAATACCAAAACTATCAACATATAACATCACCACCAAAGAAATCATCACCACCACAAGCATATCTGCCATCATCTTGGACAATCAACTCATATCTACATCACAACGTCAGTACTGGCTCATTAAAATTCAGAGGGGGCACACAGGCGTATCAAATATCAGATAGAGAGGTCAAAAGAACCCGTCCCGACTTTTGGATTAACAAGAAGTCATTCAGGAGACCGAGGTGCGTAGTTTGTACCCACTTAATATGAAAGTTGAAAGTTATCATATTTGTGTTAATCACTTTCGTGATATCACAAGTACTCAAACTAACTTTACCAAATCTACGCTGAAAGCGGGACTTGAACCACCGACCTCCAGGTTACAAGTCCGCCGCCTTATCGATCAAGCTACTGACGTCGGTTACCTACCTAATATATTAAAATAGCTACTTGAATTATTCAGGTAGGTAAGGTATGCACCTAAATTAATTATAGTCGACCTTGGATGTAAGAGAACTCAAGGGATCAAGGGAACGATTTTTCTCTCTCTTATATCCAGATTTCTCAAATATAAAAGATATTTCACCCTCAAGAGATATACATATTTGAAAATTGTTCTCTTAAATCCAGGTTTGACTGTAGGTATCTAAATTAATAAGGTAATGTACGTGCCCACTTAATTAGTAGGTGAGTAATTAATAAAGTTAACATTCAGGTACCTATTTATAATTATGTTGCTGTCTCATTTATGGTGGATGAATATTCAGGAAGTATGTGGGTAATTATAATAGAAGGTTAAGTAAGATAGTGACTAGTCTATTAAAATTAAATGAAGGATATTGCACATGGTGCTTTCGAATTATATATCGACGAGAAATTTAATATCTACCAACGTATCATAAAATATTGACAAGGACTAATAATATTAATCTAGATAAACTATTAATACTATTACTATAGGATAGGCATGAACAACAGTTCTTTTTCCGTCACTGAAGTTAAGCAACGTCCAGCGATGTTAGGACTTAGTTGGGTAACCATTTGTATTGAAACACTCAAGATACTGGATTTTCTCAGCCCAGACCCGGCTGGGTGAGTTTGATGCTGGTAAATGGTTAGAAAGTTTCCTGCCTGCGAACGGAGGGTAAAACCCCTTTCTCAATATGACATCAGTTGAAGAGGACGTTGCATAGTTGGCATTCTTTTCTAATCCATCTGTCGGTGTGAATAATGTGTGAATCCAAACTACTTTTTTTTAATAATAATAACACTCTTTATTGGAAGGTAACCACCAGGCGAGGTAAAAGCTCCGAGCATTTTCTACCACCTAACCATGAGACTCTTATTATTATGTAGGTACTGTAGGTAGTCACAAACTCAAATTAATGAGGAAAAATTCATGCACTGGATGAGATACAAACTAACAGATCCCTATGCTACCAGGATTATTTTGCAAAAACCATAAAAATATCTCAAATTTTCTCAAAAATAGTTCGTGAAGTTTTGTCAAAGTATTTGCACGTTTGCAGATGTTTGAAGAGATATATTATGTCGCGTCGGTAGATCGGTAGACAAACTAATAAAGTTCACAAAAAATTCATACAAATGGTAGTATTACTCGTACAAAGACAGTAGCTTCAACTCTTCACTTTTTCAAGGAATATATATAAAAAAAAAAAACAAAGCGACTTCTTGTATTTAGTTTTTTCTCTCTTAGTCGTTGATTTATTCAACCCGCATAGGTTTCCTGTTATGCCATTGAACAACAATACGAGTAAGTCGCATCTGTTAAATTCTGAGCATATTGCAGACCTTTCTCTTCTTGTGTGTTTGTTGTTGTGAGTATCGGGGTATCTTAATTATAATAACACTCTTCACTGGAAGACTGGAAGAACTAGTCGAGGTTAATGCTCAAAGCATTTTCTACCACCTAACTCTCTAAGTCTTATTATTAAGTGGTCACAAACTCAAATTAATGAGAAGAAATTCGTGCACTGGGTAGGATTCGAACCAACGGATCCCTGAGCTACCTGGATTACCAAACTAGCGCGCCTTGACCAAGCGACTACTGATTCGTGTGTAAAAAGCCAGCATCGATGACACGTCCAATCTCGTCAGATCACTGGAGTAAAGCAACGTCCAGTAAGGTCAGAGCTAGTTGAGTGACCAGTTAAATTTGAACCCTTTTCGTGAAGCTTACAATTCCTGGCCCAACCCAAGCTGGGTGAGGATAATCGGTGTTTACTACTTGCGTAAAGTCAGCGATGTACGGCAATGCCTCGCGTGTAGAATAGGGTTAGAAAATTAAATATAGGGCCATGCCTCCTTACGCAACTAGTATACAGTCAGGATAATAGTATACAACTATACAACATAGACCATAACCGTCCACAGTAGCTCCTGTTTCATGCTACGAAATAAAAAAGGCTGCGAAACACTCGTCTTAAAATGAATATAAAAAATGGCTTTTGCTTACTTGTAAAGCAGTAATAACAAAAGAATCATCAGATTAGATAAGATAAGATTTTTTTTTTTTTTTTTTTTTTCCATTAGGCACTTTAACCAATTTCTAATATGGTCGTTCGTGCCGATCCTCTCTATTTGTAATAAATTAATATTTTTTTATAAAATCAATTTAAAAAAAAATTGATATCGGAGCAAAGAAAATACTTTTTTTTTACAAAAACACAATAGATACTTTCGATTTCTGATATTAGAAATTTATCGGAAGTAAAAGAATCATCATCAACTTCTGGCTGTCCGCGGAGGACACAAAGGGCTGTCTTTTATCTCGACGAGGCTCCGTTTCCTTTCCTGGGTTCGGTTCCAGCGGATTCCATTCATTAGAGAATTGTGGCACGCTCCGGCCCGTCAAACCAGGATGCACCTGGCATTTCAACAAGAACAGAAAGCACCAGACATACAGGGTGGCCACAAGATGGTTGAACAATACCCGCTTAGGATGTCCAAGACATAGGACACATAGGATGTCCATTGTCCAAGAACTATTGAAAACCCAATCAGTACATTTCTAGGTTAGAAAATAACTGTACCCATAATTATTGTAATTTTTACTCTGTAAATAAAACCTACCACTTTAGTGGTGAAAACTGTTTCATAAAAAATAAAACAGAAAGCACCAAACATGGATGTCGATACAGGGTGACCACAAGATGGTTGAACAATACCCGCTTGACACATTGGATGTCCAATAACTATTGAAAACCCAATCTGTACATTTATAGGTTAGAAAATTAAACAGAAAGCACCAAACCTGAATGTCGATACAGGGTGGTCAAAAGATGGTTGAACAATACCCGCTTGACACATAGGATGCCCAAGAACTAATGAAAAACCAATCTGTACATTTCTAGGTTAGAAAATTAAACAGAAAGAACCAAACATGAATGTTGACACAGGGTGGTCAGTTGATTACAATGTGGTTGAATAGCGGGTGTTGCCGCTTTTTAGTATTGGTACAAGGTGATCAATAATAGTTTATTGGTTAGAGAGAAACAAGAAAACTTGTCTGTATGTTGACGAAGTGTTGATATAGGCCGAAAAGGGTGTTCAATACTGTCCAAGAGATGGTCAAAACCAATTTTGGTTACAGAGAAAACTGTTTGACTGTGTAGAATCCAACTTCACTGTGCATAAAACAGCTTTATTGTGAATAACTCAACTTTACAGTGCATGACCAAACATATCACAGTTCAACTGTGCATAACACAGCTTTATTGTGCATAACCCAAGTTGCCTGCGAATAACATAGTTTTGTACAGCTTTATTGGGAAAAACCCAACTTCACTGTGCATATCACAGCTTTATTGTGTATAAACAGCATAACTAAACATCATTGTGCGTTATATATCACAGCTTTATTGTGTATAAGCACCATAACCCAACTTCACTCTGCATAACACAGCATTATTGTGCATAACCCAACTTCACTGTGCATAATCCAACTTCACTGTGCATAACCCAACTTCACTGTGCACAACCAAACTTCACTGTGCATAACACAGATGTGCGGTGCGCCATGTCGCGACATTGCACGCAACACTGCAACTGAATGACCGTTATCATAATACCAGTAGAGTTCACTGGCGCCAGGGCCGTGTTTATAGGACTTTACTTTAAAAACAGGATTTTTTCTCTCCAAGTGAAAATAAATAGACTAACGAGTAACTTCACTGTGCATAACAGAGCTCCACTGTGCATAACAGAGCTCCACTGTGCATAACACAGCTCCAATGTGCATTACATAATACTGGGTGTTACCCAGGATGTAGCGACACAATACTAACTAATACGAATTCAAGCACCATAATGAAACACATAAAGCAAATCAATTGATAAGTGCTATTGCTGTGTTTGTCAATGACATTTTGATCAATACTTTTGGATCTAAAACATAGGATATTTACAATTAATTAAATAAAATCAATTGATTAGTATAACACTTGATAAACGCACTTTTAGTGCCGTATATCTTGTTTCATCATAATGTGCGGTCCTAAAAGTCGCTGATGTAGGTATAGTTCGATCAACAAAAGACACTTCTAACAAAAAAGTCACAAAATTGCACTGATAGTCAAGTGGTTAAGGCGCTAGTCTGTTAATCCAGGTAGCGTAGATATGTGTTAGTTCGAATCCCACACAGTGCATGATATTTTCATCATTAATTTGAGTTTGTGACAACATAATAATAAGACTCTGAACGTTAGGTGGTAGAAAATGCTTTGAGCATTAACCTCGCCTGACGGTTACCTTCCACTAGAGAGTATTATTATTATTACCATAAGCCGGCCTGGGATTTCCACCGCCACCATCCATCATCATCAAGCAGACAAGTAGCAGCGGGATCACCAGGATGAATCGGTTTGGACGGAAATTTCTCCATATCTTCTTCATTCTCTGCGCCGAGACTTTGAAGCTCGGGTGATTTTTGCTGGAACGGTTCTGAGTGACCGATTTCGGTGGTTTCGAGGTCGTACCACCAGTGTGGAGCTCACTGATGTGGTTATGTGTAACTGTACTGTGTGGTTGTGCTGGGATGAGTGGTCTTGAGTTGATAATTATGATAATTTTACTATAGTTATGTGAGAAGCTATAACAATCGGGCGTCGATGGCACGTCGAATACACCATAATTAGAAAACGCTCTAAAATAACTATTAATCTTAAAGGTCCCACTGAAGAAAATGTAGAAATCTTTGAGTAGATCGAATTCTATTGTCAAACGCCAAAGAAACATTTTAGCACCAACTACAAGGACGTCACCGAGTTCTCTCCCGACCCAACTTTTGGTCAGGTAGGGTACCATAAGTTCTCTCCCGCTCATGGTTTTATCAACACCGAATTCTCTCCCGTCGCTTGCATTT
This sequence comes from Bactericera cockerelli, assembly GCA_024516035.1. Lineage (NCBI taxonomy): Eukaryota > Metazoa > Arthropoda > Insecta > Hemiptera > Triozidae > Bactericera > Bactericera cockerelli. The sequence continues at coordinate 11,083,521 of CM044961.1, forward strand.
TTTCCTCAGTTTATACCTACATAGTTTAGGCCTGTAACATAAATTTCATAATAGAATCACCTAATAGCACATCACCAAAAGCTGATTCTATTATACCTAATGTAAAAAAGCATGGTCTTATTTTCGGGAGAGAACTCGTTGTGAACCCTTCAACAAGCGGGAGAGAACTCGTGGTGACCCCTGCAACAAGCCGGAGAGAACTCGGGTAAGAAAAGGTCAAATGGAGAGAACTCGTTACCTCTCCAACCACAATATTGAATCCTCCCCTGGTCATGGGTTCGTGTCCAGGTGATTCCCAGTTCTGGTACCTTTCTCCCCCTTCCGATACAAATATAGATCAGCTGTCTTCGTTATAATGGGGTCTACTTAGGGACAAATTAGAGGGTTTACGAGGCTCGATATAGCACATGCCAGAGGTAAGCATATGGGGTCTGCAAAGGTCCATATATTTCATCATTATAATCATCACTATCCTCGATCACATCAAAGTATTCAAAATTTGGGTACAGTTGTTTGTAAGGGATACATTCCGGTGCGCTCATGTTGACCCAGCAACTAAATGGGAAGCATTTTGTCACTTCTCGCCCATCAGAGGGGAGGCATACTACGAGATAGGCAAGCTACAACACAGACCACAAGCGCCTACAATGGGCAAGCTACAATACAGACCACAAGCGTTTACAGTAGCTCCTGTTTCATGTCAAATTGACCAGTTCTCAACCGATCGTTGCAGTTAGCGACATCCAGCGTGTAATGGACATGGATTGGAGATCGTTCTGGTTTCGACTTCAACCATGGCTATCATGGCAATTCAAGTTCTACTGGCTAATCCCGGCCCCTATCATCAGGCTGGGTGAGTTTAATTTGAATATAGTTGGGTTGTTTGCCGGCGAGTGGTTGGTGAAACCCCATCGCGTCGTGATGATATGACCATCTTGTTAAAAAGACATAAAACCCTAACAAAGAAAGAATTCTACTGAAATTAAGGCTCAAAACTAACTAAATTTTAGAGCAGGCATAATCGCAATGTTATTTCGGCCATTCCACTGCCACGCGATGCTTTTCAGAGTACCTACTTCAGAGCTCTGTTGTTTACTCATAAATATAGTAAATATAGACCAGATAGATCTAGAAAGTCTTTTGTAGATCTATCTTTACTTTACATGGTCTCCCACGATCCTATTGGAGGAAGAGAGAGGAGAGAGAGAGAGAGAGAGAGAGAGAGAGAGAGAGAGAGAGAGAGAGAGAGAGAGAGAGAGAGAAAGAGAGAGAGAGAAAGAGAGCGCACTAAGTCCATAATGTATTATTTCTAACATGTTAATCATAACAAAGGCGCGGCGCGGTCATTCTTAGGACCTATATTCATAACATATCTAGTGCTATATTAATACATAGACCTACATATACAGGGTGTCCCACCAAACTTGGACACCTCAAATTACTCGGCCCCTGAAAGAGTTTTTGAAAAATAAAAAAATCTAGGGTACATGTGCTAATTATGCGGTTTCAGTTATGAATTTTTTTTATACAGGGTGGTTCAAAAGTCAGAAATTGAGGTGTCAACTTTCGATTTTTAAATGGATCGACCTGAATTTTATTTGATAATTTTACTTTTAAATGCTTTCTGAGTACTTTTTTAAACAAAAATATTACATACAGGGTGGTTTTTTTTTCGACCAATTTTTTTTCTAAATCTTGAATAACTCAAGTTCGGTTAATTTTTTCGATAACAAGAAGAGAATGTGTTTGTGTAATGAATACACGCACTTTCAATTGGCATCAAAATTTTTTATACAGGGTGGTTCACAAGTGAAATAATGACTTGATTTTTTTTAAAACCGAGTTTTTTTTAATTTTTTATTTAGGATTAATAATTCTCGTCTAATTTTACACATTTTTCGTTAGTCATATCGAAAAATAAAACTAAAGTGTTGTACAGGGTGAGACATATTTTTTTTGTAACACCCTGTATATGGGCAGTCAAAGAGACGCAAAATTAAATATAAAGACTAAATATGCAAGAAAAACTTTGATTTTTAATTAAACTAAAAAGTTATGGTGTTTTAACTAATATTGTCGCATGGACCACCCTGTAGATATTTTCTTAAACCATCATATGGGTAGTCGAAACTGTCTAAAATTCAACGAGGAGTCCAAATCTGAAAGAAAAAAATGAATTCAAAAAGCCATGCTCAATTTTGTGTCTACACCTACCTACTTTTTATTTCAAGTTTTAAAATCATTCAGTGTGGACACCAAATTGAAAATGGCTTCAATTTCGTGTTTTTTACTTGTTTTTCCCACATGATTCGAAGTGTTCGTTGAATTTTATACAACTTAGAGTACCTACATGATAGTTTAAGAAAATATCTACAGGGTGGTCCATGCGACAATATTAGTGAAAAAACCATAACTTTTTAGTTTAATTAAAAATCAAAGTTTTTCTTGCATATTTAGTCTTTATATTTAATTTTGCGTCTCTTTGACTGCTCATATACAGGGTGTTACAAAAAAATTATGTCTCACCCTGTACAACACTTTAGTTTTGTTTTTCGATATGACTAACGAAAAATGTGTAAAATTAGACGAGAATTATTAATCCTAAAAAAAAAAATTTAAAAAAACCTCGGTTTTAAAAAAAATCAAGTCATTATTTCACTTGTGAACCACCCTGTATAAAATTTTTTGATGCCAATTGAAAGTGCGTGTATTCATTACACAAACACATTCTCTTCTTGTTATCAAAAAAATTAACCGAACTTGAGTTATTCAGATTTAGAAAAAAAAGGGTCGAAAAAAAACCACCCTGTATGTAAGATTTTTGTTTAAAAAATACTCAGGAAGCATTTAGAAGTAAAATTATCAAATAAAATTCAGGTCGATCCATTTAAAAATCGAAAGTTGACACCTCAATTTCTGACTTTTGAACCACCCTGTATAAAAAAAAATTCATAACTGAAACCGCATAATTACACATGTACCTAGATTTTTTTATTTTTCAAAAACTCTGTCAGGGGCCCAGTAATTTGAGTGTCCAAGTTTGGTGGGACACCCTGTATACAGACAAGATATCCATGCTATCAGGGCTTTTGCCAGAAATCTGGGCAAGGAAGGAAAGATCAAGGACCATCCAATTTCAGTGACACATTATAGAATGGGCTTTCAAGTTAAAAATTTTAATGCAGTTACGCCACATGAAAATAAAAAAAACACAAAAACCGCTAATATGTATAATGGTATAATTTCTAATGTGGCTATATTACAAGTGGCACAATTACTGAAATAAATTTTATGCGTAAGTAAGTTCTGCAAAAAGTGGTGGTACCAGAGAGGTCAGTCAATCACTTCAATCAGTATAATAAACAAAAAACAAAATTGAGATCTATCACCCCGCCCCTATGCGGCCCCGGGTGGCCTCATTTGGCTCAAAAAAAAAAGGTAAAAACTTTTCTGGGGGCCCTTATCCTTGGAGTCAGACAAATATCCAAAAGAAGGGGGAAAATCTAAAAAATTTCGGGAAACTTTACAAAGTTAAAGCTAGTCAATCATCCTAGTCAAACAATGAAAACCGATCTTCTGGTCCCTGAATCCTCAATCTTTCTGAGCCC
>CM044961.1:11087228-11152228 GCA_024516035.1 Bactericera cockerelli
AATAACAAACAACGATTGAACAATCGCCGCCTTAAGGATGGAGTCACCAAGTTCGGTTATTATTTACGTAGGTACATACTTGCCATTGTAACGTCATGTACATCCATATTAGTTTTGAACTCTTGTTAGAATCCAAATTAAGTGAACACTTGAACAGATAATTCTCAGAGATTCACAGATTAGGTGGTCGAATTTCTACTGTGGGAAGCAACAACAGTGCTATTATTACCTATAATGGCCAAGTCGAAATGCCCCTGCTAGGTCCAAGCTCCTGTAGATGCAAGGTCACGTGATCACTTTGAAGTTCTGTGAAAGGTGGAAAGTGATCACGTGACCTTACATCTACATGAGCTTGGACCTACCATGCGGGTATTTAGAGACCTGGAGCCCGTTTCAGAAACACTTTCTATACTCTCCAAATCTCCGAATCTTTAAGTTAGTTAAATTAAAGTTATCATATTTGTGTTAATCACTTTCGTGATATCACAACTAGGTACTCAAACTCGCTCCACTAAATCTACGCTGAAACCGGGACTTGAACCACCGACCTCTAGGTTACAAGTCCGCCGCCTTATCGATCAAGCTACTGCATGAGGTCGGTAAATCTCCGAATCTCTTTCAACGCTCTCTGATTGGTTATTGTCCTCAGATTAACCTCAAATTAACCAATCAGAGTGCTTTGAAAGGGAGATTTAGAGAGTAGAAAGTGTTTGTGGAACAGGCTACTGGCCATAAGTGTACCCTGTACTTACTCAAATCCAGATAGTACATCTGTACTTGTATAGATATACAAAATACTCACCACTGGGTATAATAATAATAAGTTATCTCGACTATCAGCAAGCAGGGGAGTAGGATCCGCGTGTTCTACATTATTGAACATCCGGTCAATACGATTCTGACCAAAACTCTGCTCACACTCCTCAGGATTGCCTATTATCTATCTATGCCTGTAGGTAAATACTTAAAATACATATGTGAAATTCAGAGCGCACGATGAGCTTAGTGGTAAGTTATCCTCTGGCCATGCGGAAGGTCCCGGGTTTGAATCCCAGAGCTAACAAACAAATTCTATTCAAAGTTTGGTTACATGCAGTTGTTTGTAAGGCATACCTTCCGGTGGACTCGTTTTGACGCAACACCCAAATGGGAAGTATTGTGCCACTTCTCGCCCATCAGAGGGGAGGTATACGGCATACTACATGTTGGGCGAGCAACAACACAGACCACAATAGCTTCTACAATAGCTCCTGTTTCATGACTACGAAATAGAAAAAGGTTGTGAAACACTCATCTTTAAAAAATAAATACTTTGTATTTGACACTGATCTCAGTAGTTTGATTGATAAGGCAGCAGACTTATAACCTGGAGGCTGGTGGTTCGAGTCTTAAGTTAAGCAAGAATTAGTGAAACTACACAACTAATATTATAACAAAAACATTATTTAGTACTAAAAATACCTACAAGTTAAAATTAGCTTATAGAATATTTATGTTTTGTGTGAAATATTTTTTGTACAAATAATAAAAATTATTCAACTTATACCTTCTAATACCTACATAGTTTGGACTCGGAAAGGGAAATTCCACCTTACTTGTAAGGGCCTAACATATTATACCCTTTCAAAATGGCGGCCCATCATTTTGTTACATCTCAAGTGGTATGACTTTATCCCCACTCTAAAATATGAAAAGAAACTCTTGTTAAACTCTTCAACTCCGTCTGTTAAGGAATAATTTGTCTTGTTGAGGCTTTTAAAATAAAGTAATAATTATTGGAATGCTTTCGAGCAAATGCTTTACGGCTATGTAAAATTGTACATGTACATATGATTATGTATATTTATAATCTTATAATTTACACCATGTATCTAATCTATTATCTACTATTTCTACAGTGTGAAAAAAGTATATATACTGAAGCAAAACCAAGTTCTCTAACAACAGTTTTTACAAAATCTTTCAAAAGCATATCTTTTCTAAAAAATACTGAAATTATTCGGAACAAATTCCCATACATATCTTCAGTAAAATGACTGAAATCATTCGAGAAACTCAATCTTATTCATAGAAAAACTCATTCTCTAATACTTATATTGATACATAGAATATACGGTGGCGCGGAATTCTGGCCTGAAACGTTGTACGGCAATGCCTCATTGTGTAGAGTAGGGTGAGGAAAATAAAGACATATAAAGCCATGCCTATACCTGGAACTCGGGTGCGGCTAGAATATGTGTCTTGACTTATGTATCATGAGAGATTTATGACCAAGGGTTGGGTGGAAGAGATTGCCATAGGCACTAACCCCGTCCTTTAGGTAGGACATATGTATATATATCTATTTCTTTCTCTTTATTGTTTCTATTATTATTTTTTAGTAATATTAATATAATTATTTGTACTGTACATATTAAGTCTTTTTACTTTCCTTATCCTATGGAAAGGAAATCCTATAGAAAGGAAAAGTATCCTATAGAAAGAATCACCCAAAATTTTCGATAGTCAGTTTTTTATATTTAATAAAATGTTTAATAATAAATAATGACTGAGTTATGTTATGAGTCACTCAAGACTTCTATCTAGTGTCAGAGTATCGCACAGATTCGCCAGGGCTTGCACCTTGGGCATCCAAGTCATAACAGGAGTTATTATTGTTATTAAATTCATTAGATATAAAAAGACATAAATATGTACAGTGCAAATAATCATTATAAAAAAATAAAAATAGAAACAAAAAAAAGGAAAGAAATCGATAAATATATAAACACATATCGACACCCTCAGAGCAATAGGTGCTATCTGACAATTTTGTGAAAAATGAGTTATGCATATTGCCGGATTCGGCATTTGAAGGCGCGTCCAGTGGTAACAACAGATTTTTTAAATAAACGAGGGAAAATATTTAAATCGCGAAAAACAAAATCCGCTAAGTGGGACGCACTTTTATTCAACGGCAAAAAGAGCCAAGTGCTCAGACGTGTATTGAAAAGCATAGGAGGAGGAGCTCTGCTAGTAAGAGGTAAAATAAAATTTATTTATTTTATGTTATTGAATGAAAATATATTTTTCAAAGTAGTAGATTTATTAATTTAAAGACATTTATTTGCATAGTACATTTATTAAATAAATATGATAATTATTCTTATAACATTAATTAACATTTTAATTGACCTCTGCAGATATCACAAATTGCATGTTTGTATGAACATTTAAATTTTGTAGATAGCAGTCAACAAAAGGGCTGCTCAAGTAGATAGCACATATTAAAGTTGAAAATGAGGTGGTGAATTAATATATTTGGTAAGATTCTCCATATCTTTCTGCAGATGGCAGATATTGAAGTGACATTGTTTAATGTCACTTCATGATGACATTAAACTCTATGATTAATGACATTGTTATCACAGCTATTCGCGGTTCTTGTCGCATAATTCATAACCACCTATACAAACCATCCTGAAATATAACCATTGTCATTGTCTACTTCAAAACACAATTAAGAAGAGTACTGTGCACTATGGCAAGCATCGATATAGTGATGTCAGTTCTTTGTAAATAAATTTACTTTCTTTCTCTCTATAAGACTATGAGAAGCAGTTGGGGTTTTGAATGCCACCTCTGAACTATCTCTACAAGAGAGTATAGTTGAGGTTGTTGGCATCTCCTGTCTCTTCTGCTCCATTAGCTTCTCACCCTGATGCTCTAAAGTGGTTTCTTCTGAACGAGTCTTCTTTTGGTGCTTTTTTACTGGAAAGTGGCTCTACAGATTTGAGCAGCCATTCAAACCGCCTTCCAGCAGCTCCTGACAGTTTAAAAAAGATCTCTTTATTTTGACGCTTTTCAGCAGCTTCTGAGAGACTGTATTTTTGGTCTTGAGCAATGTTCATTTGTTTAGACGGTAGTTGAGGCTACAGTGGCCTGTTGAAAAGCCAGTAAGGATTCCTCTTTGCTCGGACAGAGCATTTCTTTTGCTTATTTGGGCGATTAAGTTAGGAACATTTTCGCCTGCCTGTGGCCAGGACTCATTTGGGAAGTTCTTCAGAATTACTCCCACTTTCAAAGACTTCAGGGCGTTTATAAAGCTTTGAGAAGCAGTTGGGGTTTTGAATGCCACCTCTGAACTATCTCTACAAGAGAGTATAGTTGAGGTTGTTGGCATCTTCTGTCTCTTCTGCTCCATTAGCTTCTCCCCCTGATGCTCTGAAGTGGTTTCTTCTGAACGAGGCTTCTTTTTGGTGCTTTTTTTTTACCGGAAAGTGGCTCTACAGCTTTGGGCAGCCATTCAAACCGACTTCCAGCAGCTCTTGAGAGTTTTATAAAAATCTCTTTAATGAAGCTTTTCAACAGCTTCTGAGAGATGTTCCTGTTAATCACCTTTTACGACAGGGGGGACAGCCCGTGGTCTTATTCTTAGCCGAGAGCCACACGGACGTACTGTCATTATTTACTCCTAGGTTAAGCTATAGTTAGCAATTTCACTGAGAAAATAGCAAGGCTAGGTATCCCATTATTTTATTTATTTTTTTACAATTTTAATTTTTTGTTCTTGTATAAAGTTATACTTAGTAACTAAACGAGTTACCGCCAGCGTCGATGGCGCGTTGAATGCACCGGTTCTCGTTGGATCACCGAAGTTAAGCAACGTCCAGCGAGGTGAAGACTTCGTGATGCTGTTAATGTGGGTAGCAGGTTTGTGAGTTTCCTGCGAATGGAGGGTAACACCCCCATTGTGATATGACCATGCAGTTGAAAGCGACGTTAAAAACAAAAAAAAACGAGTTACCTATCGTATATTTTTATAATAAAGTTAGATAATAGACACAGAACATAAGTGAAATTTTGTTTAATTAGTATTCTTGTTTTAATTTTAAGCCTTTTATACTTCTCCAATTTTTTAATTGTTTTAAAATTAAAAAAAAGTGAGTTTATCAATCAAAAGGTTTTTTTTTCATTTTATTTACAGGCAATACAAAATAAAAACGCTAAATGAGGTAAAATATGGACGCTAATTCTTCTAAGATAGAAGCATAAAGTGCTATATGTAGACAAATAAAATGCAATACCTACCAACTACAGCATTAAAGTTTATAATGAAGAAAAAAAGTGGGCACCAATCTGCTATCTACAATGCAATATTAGTGAAGTTGTGCTATCTACTACTTATCTGCGTGCAATATCTGCTATGTGCCGTACTTCCTGTCCTGATCATTTTAAGAAAAAATAAATTGGAAAATTAGTATTTTTTGGACTAGAGTGTATAAAAAGGACAAAAATAAATCTTTAAATAATTAATATGAATCTTTAAAACGTTTTTTGTCTCTCCTGTAAAATTTGCTATTGCGCAGATAGCACCTATTGCTCTGAGGGTGTCGATATGTCCTAACTAAAGGGCGGAGTTATTGCCCATGGCAATCTCTTCCACCCAATCTCTTCTATGGAGTTACTGATTGTGTTAATGTTATCAGCAGAGGCATCAAGGCACATCTTTGTGATCGGTCTACTCCGGGATTCATGACTTTGAATCTTGATATGGGATTAATTATTAATGATACGAGTGCTGTGAGCTCTCAGGTTAACACGTAGCGAGGCATGACTGTTTAGTAGATAACATCAAAAATTAGCTCATAATATGAGCCAGGCTATTTTGTAGGTGACATTAAAAATCAACTAACTAAAAAGTTGAAAAACACCACTTTAATAGAATAGAATATAATATATAGAAAAAATATAGATAGACCTCTTAATAGCCATAGTAACAAAAGTCCATTAAAATATTCTTATTATAATTATCTAATATTTTAAAGTCCTTGCCCCACGATTTTACTTAAACTCGCCTTACTAAATATTTGCCATACTTAGGGACTCGAACCACTGACCTCCAGTAGGTTACGGGCTCGTCGCCTTATCGATTGAATCTCTGAGTTCGGGTTTAGACGGATTCTAGATAACATGGTCCCCACTCGGGTTAAGGAAAGACCACCGCCTTATCGATTGAATCTCTGAGTTCGGGTATAGTTAGATTCTAGACAACATGGTTCCCCTCGGGTTAAGGAATGACATACGTGTTCTCTCCCAAAGAGGATAGATTAGGACTTAGTGACGGCTGAGTGGTCGCATATCCTTTAGGAAGATTAGTGACTCACTTATATCTAGATACGTACAATAATGATAATAATAATAACACTCTTTAGTGGAAAGTAACCACCAGGCGAGGTTAATGCTCAAAGCATTTTCTACCACCTAACCCTCAGTCCCTTCAGAGTCTTATTATTATGTGGTCACAAACTCAAATTAATGAGGAAAAAATTCATGCACTGGGTGGGATTCGAAGCAACGGATCCCAACACTACCTGGATTACCAGACCAGCGCGTTAACCACTTGACACACCAGTACAATAAGTATCTAAGTAAACATATCATGTCCGTACCTACTTAAATTACTTACTTTTGGCCAGCGTCGATAGCGCGTTGAATGCACCGGTAGGATCACCCAAGTTGAGCAACGTCCAGCGACTTGAAGACTTCGTGATACTGGTATTCCGGCCCAACCCAGGCTAGGTGAGGTTAATGTGGGTAGCAGGTTTGTGAGTTTCCTGCGAATGGAGGGTAAAACCCCCGTCATATATTATATGACCATGCAGTTGAAAAAGGCCGTTAAATTTTAATAAAAGAACACAAACAAACTTTCCTTTTGCTAGATATCTAAGTCAAGTAAGTCAACTCATGCATTCCCATGCTGCAAATCTTCCAATATATGTACAGCATTCCTTTTTTCAGCCGACCTCAGTAGCTCGATCGATAACGATTAGGAGGCGGACTCGTCACCTCCAGGTCAGTGGTTCGAGTCCCAAGTACGTCAAAAATTTAGCAAAAGAGCGATTTTGAGTAGTTATAACATCCCAATTCTATTCAAATAGGTAGTATAATAACATTGATAACTTTAAAAAAAAAAAAAAAACTTTGTTTCACGCGTCGATAGATATACACACCTGTCCCCCTGGCAAAGATGTCGATGCACTATTCGACACTTGGGTTTTATCTTACTGTTTACAGGCAAACAGCGCGTTCACAAATTGGTTTTGTTGGTCCTTCAGGCCAGTTGAACCGAATCCAAAATCGATAACCATCATATCAACTATACCTATACTCGATATTACAACATTAAAATTGTACCGAATATCAGTGTGAGCCTATAATTTATGCATAACACCAAGTAGTGACAAGCTGTGAAAGCTATCAGGGCATGCCCCAATCCATGAGGCAGAACACTTTATGAGTCATTCTATTCCTAAACCCTAGTAAGTATCGTTTTGCTTCTATAAATCCACATCATCCATCATCTACATATATTATTATCCATTATATCGTAACTGAACGCGAAGAATTTTATTATCAATATTATTATTTCAAAATTATAATGATTATTTTGCTTCTTTTCGTCTTGTGTATGTGAAGTTTTATTATTGGCTTCCATCTTCGCGCATCTGACCTTGGCACAGTTATAAAAAAATCTGACGCAATGTAAACAAACTGAACACCAGAATAAATGGATGGCATATATTTAAATGATTTGTATATAGAAACGGAGTCAGGCCACTGCGTTAGGGCCGCGAGGCAGGCATATTAGGCCCCGCATAGGCCAGAAGAATGGCAGTACCCATGTATACATGAGGAGCTTTTTTTCAGACCGTGATTAGTCACACAGATGCAAGATTTGGGAAATTGAATTTTTTTAGTTACAAGTGTATTGTTAGACTTGGAAAAGTGAAAAAAGTATCAAATGAAAGCTCAAAAAAACAGAAAAATAAATTAAATTGATTATACTTGAGCTTATAAACCTAAATTCTGAAATTTCAAGTTTTATTTTGGACTAATCATGGTTTGACAGGAATGAGTGGACTAATCACGGTTGGAAAAAAATGAGCTGGGACTAATCACTGTTTGAAAAATAAGAAAATATTACCCATGTCATTTTCATTTTTATAATGCCAGCATTTTTTGTAGCACTGTTGGTAAAGCGATGGACTCCCAAGCCGGTTGTCTCAAGTTTGAGCTCATCCTTATATTATTATGACTACCTATCTGTCCAGACTTCTATTATGATAATCAGATTAACACAAATCAGAAAAAAATACAAAAGAAATTAAATTAAAAGGCTTTATTAGCTTTGAACAAAGTAAAAAGACAGCTATATTTTGAGTTGTTTTAAGAAAAGGTACAAGAAATCAATTTGATCTAATCTAGCTTCAATTTGTTCCACATGTAATAATAGGTATGAGTCCGTATGAGGATAGACCAAAAATTAAACTTTTAGTCCTACTTCATCTTCTGGACATTCACAAATGACTTCTTCCTCAGAGTCATTGGAAATACTTTCAGTTTGGAGGATACTTTTGTACCAACCAAACTGATTCTGTTCATCTTTACATCGCGTGACCTTGAAATAATAAAGTGTTCTGATTGGTTGTTGGGACTAATCACGGTATGATACACAGTAATTGGTGGACTAAACACGTTCTGAAAAAAAACTCTTTTTTCAATGGCGATTTAATGTGGGATATATCACGGTTTCATAGATATTTATTTTATTTTCAAATTAAGCTTTGCAAGACGAACAATTTGGTGTAGGTAACTCATATTTTTCCAATTTTGGACTAATCACGGTCTGAAAAAAAGCTCCTCACATAATTGTAGTAGGTAGTCTAGCTGTGTAGGCAACGAGGCATTACAAAAAATGTATAAAAAAAATTAGAGAAAAAGTATTAGGTACATTGAATGAAGGAATAATCGGGAGACTCAGACAAATGCCACAGAGGTTCGTGTTTCAAATTATATACCTACCACCCACCTGTATCGTAATTTGTAATTGAAAAGGATGGTGAAGACTTCGTGATGATGGTTTTCCGGCCCAACCCAGGCTGGGTGAAATTAATGTGAGTCGTAGGTTTATGAGTTTCCTGCGAATGGAGGGTAACATCCCCATCGTGATATGACCTTGCAGTTGAAAGCGACGTATTAAACCCAAATTAAAAAAAAAGAAAAGGATATTCATAATTGTTTGACAATGTTACTGTGTTTGGCAAACATCATTGCGATGTCACTGTAATTTTTTTTTTGTTGTTGTGTAGATTATAGATGGATCAGAAAGGACTCATCAAGTCATCAAAACTCAGTCTACAACTGAACATAAAAGACTTCTCTATATTATGTAGATATTGTAGATAGATGGATCAGATTTCGGTACCTCCAGCATTCCTTGGTGATCCAAGTCCATCCTTATTTGTCTATGGTCATACCTTGTGACCAAAGACCTACTTCCGACCTACTTTCTACAGAGGCGTTGATGGCTCATTCTCACACTCGACTGAGAACACTCTCAGTTCATACACCTATAGTATACCTACTCGTATACTATAGGTATATGGACTTACCTACTAATTATGGGTTGTGAACACAGTCATGACTGTGCGGACCTAATATTATGCATATAAGAGACCTATTTTTTTTTTTTCTTGCGAGAGGAGGCAAAATCTTCTATGGTTCAAGAGGAAGTGTGGGGTTCCATCAGCGCTGGAAACAGTGCGCCATACGCCATACCCTCCACCCACATTAAACTCATCCAGCCTGAGTGATGAAGAAATACATCACTCGTTTTTTAAACTTGATGAACTACAGTAGAGCCGACCTCCGTGGCTCAGTGGTCAAGAGCATTGGTTACTGACCCGGAGATTGTGGGTTCAGATCCCGGCCGGACCTAAAAATTCTGACGGAGTTAGCGTTAGCGAGATTTTATACAGTAATAATAAAAACACGTAATTAGGTAGATAATATTTTATCTACTTTCTCTGTGGTGTTGATAATCTTGATGGCGATGAAAAAAATTAAAAACAGTCTATCACTGATGAATAGATAGTAGATAGCCTAGATCCCTACTATTCTGTGGCAGGCATCATGCGAATTAATTTGCTCTGGTATCAAGGCATATAGAGAAAGTGTCAACTCATGATTCATCATCAATGCAATGACATTAATGAATATTGGTTTATTATTATTATCTATTCATATTATTACCAAGTCTAACCTTACTTTAGTAAGAGTTAGCTCACTTCGACTTGATTAGTTCCCAACGCGATGGCGAAAACGGATCAATGATCATAAAAATCGCGTCATGGACTTTTGTTTAAAACCGAAAGTCCACGTCGCAGTTAAGTAACGTGGAGCTCAGAAAAAACATGAATTGGTGCCGGATTTAGGGCCGAATTATAAAACAGAATTAGATTTACTCTAAGTGGATCCCTTAACTCGGGCTATAGTGCGCTGTGATTGGTTGAAACTCCGACTTGTGGGCGTGTCTGGCTTAGCTTAACTTTAATCCTGTTTCATAATGTGGCCCTTTGGGTTCGAATTCATGGTTCTCTAGAAATATTTATGCAAATGTACTTGCCCTACTCTGGCTGGGTTGGGTTAGTGTGTGTACCTGGGACAGCTTACCAGATAAAATCTTCTCTGTGTTCTTCCTCTGTGCCCAGACCTTTCCCAGACCTTCTTGGGGTCGGTATTGGTCAACCTCTTTCTTATGGTTGAGGTTGGTTGGTTCTAGCACTACTACTTACACAATTTACGGCTGGATTTCCTTCTCAACGACATACTTGACATTCAAATCGTTTAATTGGTGTCCACCAATTAAACGATTTGTTTAAAGTCCCCCAGCGAGACAGTAAAGAAAAATGGGACCAAAAAATATTTTTTTACAAAAAAAAAAAAAACAATAGGTACTTAAGATTTCGAATATTAGAAATTTCTCTGAAGTAACATTATGTATTTTGTGGGTCGATAAAGATAATTCTTAAACATACATTACAGGCTTACTTATACCTACCCGGTATACAAAGTCAAATCTCAAGAACTGGTACAGTAAGGAACACGTGGTCTTGTTTATGTCAAAATGATAATTAAAAGATAATTTCAACCATCCTATTATCATGTTTAATGATATATTACGATGTATCCATAATTATAATAATAATAATAGTTAACCATTTTTGAATGGGGTGTACCGGAAACAGGGATGTTTCTGTTTGAAAGATAATATTATGTTTGCATCTGTATTAAATTGATACATAGGTACATAATGTAAATCAATACTATGTATAGGGCTATAGGTAGGTAAACGCTAATAGGTAACACGGTATTAATATATACCTTACTATGGAAGTATACCCTAGCGTTTTTGACACTTGACAGAATCCATATTGTTCCTTGTCGAAAAGATTATTTCATCCATTCAAATGAAAAATACCGACCTCCAGTAGGTTGATCGAAAATGCGGCGGACTTGTAACCTGGAGTTCGGTGGTTCAAGTCCAAATTTATCAGTGAGAGTTTGAGTATAATTGTGACATAAGGAAAGATAACTTTTTACACAGATTAGATAACATTTTTAAAGATTTTTTTTTTAAACTTTTTTAAAGCTCGAAAGAATTCTTAGGCCCTTCGTTGTAAAGCTTCGTTCCTTATTCGAAATCGCGATAACTCAATATGATACCTAGTTACAGTCCCTTGAGTTTAGAGTCAGCGGGATTCTACTGTATCAAGACGGTTGAACCTAAATCCTATCATTGGTCATGACAGGACACTAGGCAACCTAGACGTCCATACAATCTTTTCACCACCGGAATATCGGTAATTGTACCGTACCTTTCATAGCCTCCGTGGCGTAACGGTTGTGACTACTGCCCGTAGTCCAGAGATCCTGAGTTAGATCCCCGGTCGGAGCACATTTTTCACACAGTAAATTTTGTTCCCTCCGTACATGTGAGGCTGGAATTTCCGGCCCTTCCCAGGCTGGGTGAGGTTAACCATGTGGTTGAACAACGTCGACCCTGCTTGAGTGGGATAAGACAGAGTAAAAGAAGAGTACCTTTCATACAAACACGGAAATTATTTTGGTTCAGCCTCCCCCTCACACGTCAACAGACATCAAAGCCTCAATTTTCAGCCCAACAGCCTATTAAAAATATCAGTACATGTTGACTTGAGTGTGTCATTTACTCTTTATGTTTTGTGTTACTTTGTAAAATAAGAATCGTATTTCCTGATGTTAATTAACATTTGTACAGATTCTATTTCTATGGTTTCCAATTAACTGAAGCCAAAGTGTTTCAACACTCAATATAATTATTTAAATTACGAAGCCTCCCCTAAATATATCTGATACATATTTATTATTAGTCTTGAATTTTTTTTTTAATTTTGGTATAACGTCCCTTCCAACTGCATGGTCATATCACGACGGCGGTGTTACACTTCATTGGCAGGAAAATCACAAACCTGGTACCCACATTAACCTCACTCAGCCTGAGTTGGGCCGGAATACCAGCATCACGAAGTCTTCATCTCGCTTGACTTCGGTGATACTGCGAGAACCGGTCCATTCAAGGCCCCATCGACGCTGGCAGTCTTGTATCTTTTTTCTTTTTTTAAATATTTCTTTTGAACAGTCACCGTAGCCCAGTATACAGGGTGTCCCACCAAACTTGGACACCTCAAATTATTCGGCTCCTGAAAGAGTTTTTGAAAAATAAAAAATCCTAGGGTACATGGTCTAATTATGCGGTTTCAGTCATGAAATTTTTTTTATACAGGGTGGTTCAAAAGTCAGAAATTGAGGTGTCAACTTTCGTTTTTTAAATGGATCGACCTGAATTTTATTTGATAAATTTACTTCTAAATGGTTCTTGAGTACTTTTTTAAACAAAAATTTTACATACAGGGTGGTTTTTTTTCGACCAATTTTTTTTCTAAATCTCGAATAACTCAAGTTTGTTTAATTTTTTCGATAACAAGAATAGAAAGTGTTTGTGTGATGAAAACACACACTTTCAATTGGCATCAAAAAATTGTATACAGGGTGGTTCACAAGTGAAATATTGACTTGATTTTTTTTAAAACTAAATTTTTTTTAATTTTTTATTTGGGATTAATAATTCTAACCTAATTTTACACATTTTTTGTTAGTCAAATTGAAAAACAAAACTAAAGTGTTGTACAGGGTGAGACATAATTTTTTTGTGACACCCTGTATATGGGCAGTAAAAGAGACGTAAAATTAAATATAAATACTAAATGTGCAAGAAAAACTTTGATTTTTAATGATATCAAAAAGTTATGGTGTTTTAACTAATATTGTCACATGGACCACCCTGTAGATATTTTCTTAAAACATCATGGGTAGTCGAAATTGTCTAAAATTCAACGAGGAGTCCAAATCTGAAAGAAAAAAATGGATTCAAAAAGCCATTTTCAATTTTGTGTCTACACCTACCTACTTTTTATTTCTAGTTTTAAAATCATTCAGTTTGTACACCAAATTGAAAATGGCTTCAAAATTCGTGTTTTTGACATTTTCATGTCTTTGCTCTGGCACATAACCAAAGTATGTGACGAAATTATGTAACGAAATTATGTAACGATATTATGTAACGATATTATGTAACGAAATATTTGCTGTATTTGACATTTTCATGTCTTTGCTCTGGCACATAACCAAAATTATGTGACGAAATTATGTAACGAAATTATGTAACGATATTATGTAACGATATTATGTAACGATATTATGTAACGATATTATGTAACGATATTATGTAACGAAATATTTGCTGTATTTTTGACATTTTCATGTCAAAAATACAGCAATTATGTAACAAAATTATGTAACGAAATTATGTAACGAAATTATGTGACGAAATTATGTAACGAAATTATGTAACGAAATATTAAATTGACATTTTCATGTCTTTGCTCTGGCACATAACCAAAATTATGTAACGAAATTATGTGACGATATTATGTAACGAAATTATGTGACGAAATTATGTAACGAAATTATGTAACGAAATATTAAATTATAAAAATGAAAATGTCCCAATGGTTGCAGACTCGTATGCAAGCGTTTTTTTTATTTCTGTTAATCACAACTACTCAAACTTGCTTTACTAATTCTACGCTGAAACCGGGACTTGATCCACCAACCTCCAGTTTACAAGTCCGCCCCTTATAGATCAAGCTACTGAGGTCGGTTCCGTAGATAAAAAAAACAGCATGAGCGAATAGTAGCTGGAAAGTGCATGCACAGTTAGTTTCCTCCCGTCTCCAGTGTTGCTTGCATGCGGCTGGGTGAGGACTGACCCCGTTAGAGTTCAAGTGTCAGCAGTTCAGGCGGGGACTTCACTTTCACATCCCAGTGAATGCCCCCCCCCCCTCCTTCCCTTGTCAACCCACGGAAAGGGGTTTTTTT
This sequence comes from Bactericera cockerelli, assembly GCA_024516035.1. NCBI lineage: Eukaryota > Metazoa > Arthropoda > Insecta > Hemiptera > Triozidae > Bactericera > Bactericera cockerelli. The sequence goes on from CM044961.1 coordinate 11,101,530, forward strand.
TTTCTTCTTCTTCTTTTTTGGAAAATAGGAAAATACAGGGTGAACCATTTTATTAAATCACACGCTGTTGCATCTCGCTTGGATGTTGGATTTAAAAGTAATATTATTGAAAATGTGAGAAATACATATAACTAAAAAGTTGAAAAACACCACTTGAATATAATAAATGATAGAGATTAAGAGACCTCTTTTTTTGTTGTTGTAAAATAGGGAATCACAGGAAGCACCATTTGAGTGAATCACGTAGTCGCATCTCGGTTGGATGTAGGATTTAGAAGATAAAATATAAAGCGATCATTTGTAAACAATGTACAAGTACCCCTAGCGACTTTTTTTAAAAGCGAATTTATTGAAATTATTTTCAAGTTATTAATAATAATGCTTTTTCTTTGTGTTATTTACTTGTTTTTCCCCACGATTCGAAGTCTTCGTTGAATTTTATACAACCTCGAGTACCCACATGATAGTTTAAGAGAATATCTACAGGGTGGTCCATGCAACAATATTATTTAAAACACCATAACTTTTTGATATCATTAAAAATCAAAGTTTTTCTTGCACATTTAGTATTTATATTAAATTTTAGGTCTCTTTGACTGCCCATATACAGGGTGTCACAAAAAAATTATGTCTCACCCTGTACAACACTTTAGTTTTGTTTTTCGATATGCCTAACTGAAAATGTGTAAAATTAGACGAAAATTATTAATCCCAAATAAAAAATTAAAAAAAACTTAGTTTTAAAAAAAATCAAGTCATTATTTCACTTGTGAACCACCCTGTATAAAAAATGTTGATGCCAATTGAAAGTGTGTGTTTTCATCACACAAACACTTTCTATTCTTGTTATCGAAAAAATTAAACAAACTTGAGTTATTCGAGATTTAGAAAAAAAATTGGTCGAAAAAAAACCACCCTGTATGTAAAATTTTTGTTTAAAAAAGTACTCAGGAACCATTTAGAAGTAAATTTATCAAATAAAATTCAGGTCCATCTATTTAAAAATCGAAAGTTGACACCTCAATTTCTGACTTTTGAACCACCCTGTACTAAAAAAATTTCATGACTGAAACCGCACAATTAGACCATGTACCCTAGGATTTTTTATTTTTCAAAAACTCTTTCAGGGGCCGAGTAATTTGAGGTGTCCAAGTTTGGTGGGACACCCTGTATAGTGAAGAGCGCTACTAGACTTACACGTAGAAGTGTCTCGTAATGCTAAGCTACCCACTAAAGTATACATATAAAATAATAACACAAAGGACCACGTTCAGTCTTAGTAGGTCCAAAAATTTTAGTAGGTCCAGCATAAATTGTTCGCCCAACTTGATCTCCATGGATCCAAACCAAAAGTGGGCGTAGTACTAATATTATTATTATTATAGTTTACCGACCTCTGAAGCTCGACTGGTAACGCATCAGCGGACGGGACTCGTAACATGGAGATCGGTTTTTCGAGTTCCAAGTTTGGTTTATATTGGGATTGAGTACTTGTGACATTATAATTGTATAGGTATTCACTAAATTAATATAAGACAAATGACAGTAAATAATATCAAAAAGAATATTGATTGTTTGACATAAAAAAAATATCGTGAACGATAAGTTATTAACGGTCAATGTGGACACAAGGAGTGAACGGGAAAATATCCATACTCTTCACACAAGGAGTGAAGAGTTAATAACCTCCTCCTTTCCTTCTCTAAAATTGCCACACTCACGTTGATATGCCCTAATTTTTCCCACGTTTCTCGCCAACGTTCATATCACGTTGAATACACCAGTTCTCGTCCGTTCACTGAAGTTAAGCAACGTCGAGCGTGGATAGTACTTGGATGGGTGACCGCTTGGGAACACCACGTAACGTTGGCGATTCTTTTTCTATTTTTTGTCTATTGTTTTAAAACTATTGTATATTTTTTTTGGACATTTTAATCTGAATTTAATGCTCAAGTCTTTACTGTTTTCTTAGTATCACTATTACAATAGTCTCGCTTAGTTCAAACTCGCGGTAGGTATGTCGAAAGCCGATACAGAATTTTTTGTAGAATATAGGAAAAATGGTATTCTACCATATAAAACAAGTTTGAAGATTACCACGTGTATACAATGTTAACCAATCATAAGGAAGTATTGTGTCCATAATTGTCAGTGTTTTTTAATATTGATTTACTTATTGATTTATTTATTTATAAAATAGGTGAGAACTTATTTTTAATCAATCAGTGGATAAGTGAGTGGAATGTACTTTTTATAACTAGGTATTCATACTTATTATGATTGTTGGTTTAATGAAAAGAATGCCGTAGGCATTAGCACCACTCTTGATCAATTCATAGAACAAATGAATTTCTATGTAAAGTTTCAATATCTATACCTTATCGCAAATCGAACATTAAGTTCTATTTATGTAAAGTACTTACCTATACTACAGTCTACATTAGAAAAACAAAATTAAGAAAGGGGTAGTTGTGGTCAGGGGTATAAAGACGGGAGAAAGTGTAGTCTATTTAGGATAGCGAGGGGTTAGAGTCACTCGCTGATGATCAACAAACAAGTCATTTGTAAAGGATGGAAAATATGTATAGTAAAGGAGAGGGGGGAAGGGGAGAGTAAGGGAGGAGGGGGTGGATATTGTTATCGAAAATTATGTGCATAATATTTTCAAAATTAAACACAGTGGGATTGTTCGGATATTAATTAGGAATACATTATTATTTTTTATTTTTACAGATTAACGGTTGTAATGCCCCATTTATAACTTATCACACTAACTTAAGTTTTTGGGTGGAAGAGATTGCCACAGGCAATAACCCCGCCCTTTAGGTAGGACTTTAGCTTCTTTCTCTTTTTTTGTTCTTGTTTCTTTGCACAATCTATTTAATTTTCTTTATAATTTCATTGTATTTTGCTGTATATATTTTTGTTCTACCTAATAAAGCATACTATAGTAATAATAATTATAACTTACCTCCCATGTTGTCTCATGATCTAAATTATTAATTAGAACCAATCTATAAATGGAATTGTTTACGTATACTTACCGGTTCTTCACCAGGGAGAGAAGAAGAGAAAAAGGGAAATTAGATCGAAAAAGGAATAAGGAATCCGTATTTTACAGACAGCATCAATAAAGTATTTCAGAGGGTAAAATTTCCATGCCTTCTACTTTTCCGAAAATAAAGCAAAAACTAATTTCTTGTTTATGCCGCAAGCGTCACGCTGTTTCCATGGAAACCGAAAATATTTCCTGTATACTGCTTCCCCCACCACTCTACCCCCCCCCCCCTCACTTTCTCTCTCTTCCTCCTTCCTTCTCCACCTCTCTCTCCATTGAAAAACCTTCCCTGCTTTGGAAGTTTAGTGTCTCTAATTTTATATCCTCTGTCTCTCTCTCTCTTTCTTCATAACTGATAATGTTACCTATGGACCTGTCTTTTCCTGTTATCAACGATCCCTTTTCTCTGTCAGTTTACATTTCCCTTTCGAACTCTTTTTCTCCATCTAACCCTTGTCTTCCCTATCTTCTTTCTCACTCATCAATTCTCTCTCTCTCTCCTCCTATTCTCTATCTCTTTCCTTTTCTCTTTCTTTCTCTCTCTTCCACCTCCTCTCTATCTCTCTCTCCTCCTCCTCCTCCTCTCTATCTCTTTCCTCCTCCTCCTCCTCCTCCTCCTCCTCTTCTCTCTCTCTCTCCTCCTCCTCTTCTCTACCTCTCTCTCTCCTCTACCTCCTCTCTATCTTTCTCCTCCTCCTCCCTTCATTTTTTTTCTCTCTTCCTCCTCCTCTCATTCTTTCTCTCTTATCCCATCCTCATCACTATCTCTCCCCTCTTCACTATCCCTATCTCTCCCCCCTGAAGAATTGCAAGATAAAACACACTCCTATGATCTTTCCTTTTCTTTATTACCTGACATGACTTGGCGATTTTTTAACGAGCCTATTTTTTATTACTTTTCTCCTTGAAGGGTAGATTTTAGACTGATACTTTGGGGAACAAAAGCTACCCTCAAATTGATATCGGCATTTTGATCTTTCTTTCTAACAAAGAATGAATTTTATGTGTGTTTCTTCTTCTTCTACTCCTGTTTCTTCTCCTTTTTCTCTTACTCCTCCGTCTTCTCCACCTACTTTTCCTCCTTCTACATCTCCTCCTTCTCTATAGTAGCAACCATGGCCTTTTGGTGTAGCAAAGTATTGAACGCACGGTGACCTGGGTTCGAATCTCCTTCCCCTCCTCCTCCTCCTTCTCCTCTTGCTCCCTTCTCCTCTCATTCTCCTTCTTCTCCACCCTTCCCCTCCTCTCCTCCTTCTCCTTCTCCTTCTCCTTCTCCTTCTCCTTCTCCTTCTCCTTCTCCTTCTCCTTCTCCTTCTCCTTCTCCTTCTCCTTCTCCTTCTCCTTCTCCTTCTCCTTCTCCTTCTCCTTCTCCTTCTCCTTCTCCTTCTCCTTCTCCTTCTCCTTCTCCTTCTCCTTCTCCTTCTCCTTCTCCTTCTCCTTCTCCTTCTCCTTCTCCTTCTCCTTCTCCTTCTCCTTCTCCTTCTCCTTCTCCTTCTCCTTCTCCTTTCTCCTTCTCCTTCTCCTTCTCCTTCTCCTTCTCCTTCTCCTTCTCCCTTCTCCTTCTCCTTCTCCTTCTCCTTCTCCTTCTCCTTCTCCTCCTCCTCCTCCTTCTCCTCCTCCTCCTCCTCCTTCTCCTCCTCCTCCTTCTCCATCTCCATCTCCACCTCCTCTACAGTAGTCACCGTGGCCGAGTGGTGTAGCGAAGGATTGCACGCACGGTGACCTGGCTTCGAATCTCGGCGGAGTCGGAATTTCTGAACTCTGTATACTTTGGATGTTACGGGGTTCGAACCTCAGTAATCATTTTTTAAATCCTAACCTCCTGGGGGACGTCGCGAAATTTTCGTTAACAAGTACAGGCAAAGAGGTAGTTCTATATTTTGGCAGTAAGTTTTTTATTGCAAATTTGGAATATTGATAGTAGTTATTATTATAAATTTCTGTTGATTAAAATCGTAACAACACAATTACTGAAACTCGCTTTACTAATTTTTAGCTTAACTTGGGACTTGAACCACCGACCTCCAGACTACACCCAAGTCCGCCGCCTCATCGATCAAGCTACTGAGGTCAAGCTAACTATAAACAGTAGTTTTTTGGTCACAATTATCATCCCGATAAGTTGATAACACAGAGTCTTACGTATATTTGAATACATTATTTTACTAACAGTAATACACATCTTCCATAGTAGAACAAACTGGAAGTGTGCCCAGTACATTGCACTAGCCGCATTCCCGCGCTGTATTGCAATGGACAGTCTTTGCATTAGGAACGCTTTGGATTTGGAAGTGCCAGTGAGCTGAGACAATCCGTCTCCACAATCAACAGTAGTTAGTTTGAAACAATATGAGTGTGATGAGGAAAGGAGACAGGAGACTGTGGGGAAATTTCTGTAATAATGAGAGTTCAAGTCCCTGAGGGAATGATTTTAGTTTTCCCTGCAGATTTTCCCAACAAAGAGGGAGGAACTATTGAAGAGAGAGAGAGGAACTATTGAAGAGAGAGAGAGGAAGAGAAAGCAATGAGAGGGTGGTAGATGTTATGGAATTTTAATGTGGGGTTGCAAAGTTCAGGCGGTTCTCAAAATACCACACTGTTGCATCATGAAGGGCGTTAGCCAGTAGCCACCCCTATAAACTTTCCACGACAATATTCAGTTTGTAGCCATGAAAGAATAGTTCAACGTTGCGTGTTTTCCTAAGAGAGGATAACCAGAAAAGGCTTAAAAATTAAATATAATTAATAATATCGTCTTATTTATATTATAGTAGATAAGTCCAAGACGTACGCGTATTATTGTAGCCAAGAGGTCAAGGCTGCACTAGTAGTCAAGTGGTTAACGCGCTATTCTGGTAATCCAGGTGGTGTAGGGATCCGTTGGTTCGAATCCCACCCAGTGCATGCATTTTTCCTGATTAATTTGAGTTTCAGACCACATAATAATAAGACTCTGAGGGTTAGGTGGTAGGAGATGTTTTGAGCATTGATCTCGCCTGGTGGTTACCTTCCACTAAAGAGTATTATTATTATGTTGTCAATATACCAAACAGGAGGACGTCATGGGTTTCGAACCCGCGTACTACATGAATAGACTGACGCCATTTCTTTATGACTTGAACTCTTAGCTACCAGGACGAAATTTATAGAATTCAAGGTTGGAAGTTGTTAGGGCTCAACCCCAATGGTTAATTTTAATTGTATTCCCAAACTACTTATAAACAATCCGAGGGTATAAATAATGTGATATCTGTGCTATGGAACCCCAAACTCCATAAACCCGGCCTCTGAAGGATTTGGATATCCCCTTTCCTGATTCCAATGTCCTGTCACTCTTCCTGCCGCGGAAACTTAGCAACAGCTAGTTCAGGACAAGATGGAAAATTGAAACGATAAAAGGAAATCCCTAGTCTCGAGTGAATACTGAATAGGAATTTTCTTCTTCATTATGTCACTTCTCTCCCTCACACACCCTTATCGTATTTCTCTCCCTCGCTGCCTTTCCTCTTCATCTCACCCTCTCTTATCTATCTCTCTTTTTCTCTTCCTCTATCTATCTTTTTCTTATCCTTTACTTTCCTTCTGTCCTCTATCTACTATCTCTGTCTGCTCTATATCTCCCTCTCTTTCTCTTTTCTCCCTTTCAACTTTCTATCTCTCCCCTCTTTTTTTTCATTTATTTTTTATGGCAGGATTCTCACTGGAGTGAGCTCTTCCACCCAACCATTTATCCTCCCTTTCCTCTTTTCTCTCTCACCTTTTTATCTCTCTCTCTCACCATCGAGAAGGGGTATCTCCTTTATCTCTCCTTCTTTTCCCCTTTTCTCTCTCTCTTCCTTCTCCTCTTTCTTTTTCCTGTGGATACAATCTATTTTCCTACTGTAGCTCTGTCTCAATTTCTTACCTTTATGTTTTCTTCTCTCTATGTCTCCTTTCTTCTTTTTCCCTCGTCTCTTTCTCTCTCTCTCTCTCTCTCTCTTCTCTCTCTCTTTCTCTCTCTCTCTTTCTCTTTCTCTCTCTCTTTCCCTTTTTCTTTCTCTCTCTCTATCTCTCTCTCTCTGCTCTCTTTCTCTCTCTCTCTCTCTCTCTCTCTGCTCTCTTTTTCTCTCTCTCTCTCTCTATATCTCTCTCTCTCTGCTCTCTATCTCTCTCTTCTCTCTATCTCACTTTCTCTCTCCCTCACCCTTTTTCTCTCTCACTAGTTCTTCTCAAAATCAGTATCTCAATACCTCCTCACATTCCTACTCCCTCCCTATCTCCTCTCCCCCCCTCTCCTTCATTACACATGCCTAGCACGTCACGATGCATCCCAGCATGAGGAGTAGTGAGGATTCACTTAGCGTTGGTTTGGGAGCTCTTTTCTTCATTTTTTTTTTTTTTTTTAGGGATTGTGGCTTGTTTTTCCTTTACTATTTTTGTAGTGTCAGGTACTTATCCAAAAAGGCACTTTCAGTCCTCTTATTGTATGTTTCTCTATCTCTTTCTTTGCTCCTCCTCCTTCGCATCCCTCCATCTCTTATTTTTCTCCCCCCCCCCCGCCCCCCCCCCCTACTCGTTTTCCGCTCTGTCTCTCTCTCTCTTTTCCGCTTTTCCCCTCCTCCCCCCCTGATATAGATGATGAGAGAGGTAGGGGGTAAAGAGAGAGAAAGGGAGAGATATAGATAGATGATGAGAGTTAGTGAGGTAAAGAGAAAGGGAGAGATAAAGAGAGAGTGTGCACGTGCAGGGGAGAGATTGAGAGAATGACTTTGCAAAATTAATTCAACCCCCAAAATAGGGGTTACTGAAGGGTGAGGAAAATTGAGGATCCTGCCACCCTTACTTGCGATGGAATACCTACCCTTACCTCACCGCCCAGGTGATTCTCTCTCTCTCTCTCTCTCTCTCTCTCTCTTTCTCTCATGAGTCACCACGTGGGTAAGGAACACGTGGTATTTTCCTCTTCAGTACTTATTAGGGATGTTTAGCCTTGTATATCTTCCATTCAGTTCTTCAGGGCCTCATTCCAGAAAACTCTCTCAATCTCAAAGTCGCCAAATCTTCCTTAAAACAGTCAAATTTCGTCCAAAATATTCTGATCAGTCCCTTCTTAATGAAAAGTCTGTGAAACATTCCATCTTGATAAACGACTTACCAACTTATATTTTTACAAATATGTACGTATTGAGATAGTATTCTTTTTCAACATATTCCTGCCTGTATACATGAGTCTAAAGTTGCTGAGCACCCTAGACTCTATCTCATTAGTGCAGGCTCCAGCCTTTTCCTATTTGTTTAACCCTCAACTCCCTCATTAGAAGGAAATAAATTTTATTTATTGACCGAACAAAATTACGCATAGATGAGTAGTTAGATAAGTATTTCCATCTAATCGTGCGCAATTCTCAAGTCCCGATAATTTGGCACTGGGTCCTAAAATTTTACTGGTCTTGGTATGTGTAGAGTTAGGAATTTTCTTTCACAAGGATTCTTCGACTATCATTAATTAAAAAAATTTTTTTTATTATATTTGTATCTATCACAATCCTGATATCACAACTACTCAAACTAGATTTACTAATTTTTTGCTTAACTTGGGACTCGAACCACCGACCTCAAGATTACAAGTCCGCCACCTTACCATTGTGGCATGAAGATACCCCGACTTGAGTTCGAACCCGTGTTCTACATTCACAATACTTATTTTGTATGTGATTGTATGTGATACAAAATGTGATTTTGTATGTGATTTTGGACGTGATTGAACCAGCACAAAGTCAATTCATAAAATCAGTATTCTGTCTACCGCGATCTACTCCTCACTACATGCTCAGATTGGAATTTGGCATCGTCAAGCTGGCATACCTTGTGCTAAAACAAATGCTGGGATGGTGGCTCAAATTACTTTCTATGTCTGAAAAAACGGTTCCCACAAAATTTTCTTCAATCAGCTTGTACACACGGACCAGCTGGCAAGGAACCTAGAAAAATACAACTGGGCATCACTCCTGAGAGTGAAACTGGTGGGGCTGGGCTTTGGTGAGGTATGGGAGGCGCAATCACGTGAGCTGCTGAAAAACAAAATTCATGAAATTCTGTCTACCTACGAGATTCAGTTGATTGAGCAGGACTATGTCAGACTGGAACATTCTTCTTACTGCACTTGGTACAAGGAGCTGAAATCGAAACCTGAGGAAATAAGACCCATCACTTCCAGTTATGTTTCAATTCCTGGGATAATTGCCAGGACTAGGATAATAGCTCAAATTCGGTTAAGTGGAAATTCAAAGGTCAACTTTTACATTAACAGAATAAGCTATTCTTGGAACAGTGATGAGGAATGTACACTTTGTAATTTACACGAAAGCGAAAATCTTTACCATTTCCTATTTAAATGTCCCCACTTTACATGTCTCAGGAACCAATATTTGAGTAAATGGCTAGGTGATGACCAACTGTCTATAAAACGTCTTGTAGAGGATCCATCTCGTTCTGACATTAACAATGTGTTCTTTTATGTTCAGGGAGCTTTAAGGCTAAGAGCATTCCTTAGAAATGAATAGGTATATTTGTTGTGTACGTAATTTTATACGTTAGCTTACTGTTTATTCTTTTACGAGTTTATGTTTAATTATACTGATAATGTATACTGATTAGATGTATTTGTTTAAGTAAATATGATTAAAAAAGATAGTGTGTCATACAAATTGGTAAGACGTATTAGTAGTAATTTTGTTAAGAATTATTTTAGTTTTATATAATTATGTACTTATTAGCTATTTTTTTACTATTATTATTTTTTTCTGCAGATAAAGCTTAATTTTGTTATTTGTTTTTCTTTTAATATTTAAGTATTTACGTTGTCAACCCTTGTAATTATTTTATACAAATAAATACAAATATTTTTACTACTACTACTACTACTATACTTATTTTGTAATAAAATATTTCTTCCTGATAATAAAAATGAGTATTTTTATTTATTTTCATATATGTACATTTGAATTTTTATTACATCTCCATGAAGTACATACTGTTATACTTTTTAGGATGTTTATTCAGTTTCATTTTGACAGCCCCGGGTGAGTTTTGATGAAGTGCGTACTGCAGATTGTGATGCAACGACTTACGGTGACACAACCGCGGGCTGTTTTTTCAGCCCACGTGCCCCCCCCCCCCCCCCCCCTTTCATCTCTCTCTCTCTCTTTTGTTATTCAAGTGTATGTCGTCTTTGTCATGTCATCTTCCCCTTCAATTCTTCTTCCCTCTCTCTCTCTCTCTTTCTCTCACTCTCTCTTTCTCTTTCTTTCTTTCTCTCTCTCTCTCTTTCTCTCTCTCTCTCTTTCTCTCACTCTCTCTTTCTCTTTCTTTCTTTCTCTCTCTTTCTCTCTATCTCTTTCTCTCACTCTCACCCTCTCTCTCACTCTCTCTCTCACACACACTCTCAACACACTCTTACTCACACACCTTCTCTTCCTATCTCTCTTCTTTGTTTCATTTATTTTATTCTGTCTTTTCAAGTGTTCATTTGTCTTATCATCCCTCTTCTCCTCTCTTTCCTCTTCCTTTTCCTATCTCTCCCTCTCTCTCTCCATTATCTTTCTCTCTCACGGGGATGTCATCTGTCTTATTACCTTCCCTCTCTCTCTCTCTCTCTTTGGCTGCTGTCTCTCTAAGCATGTTGTCTGTCAAATTCTGGCTGTCTGTTATATTGTGTTAAATTCAACCCTAAAGCCTCCACAGACTTCTCCCTCGGAGATGTGGGGAAGGAGAGGGAGGGTGAGAATGTGGGAGGGGGAGGCAGAAGTCAAAGAAAGATATGCACTGAGAGGAAAAGCGTACTGAAGAGGTTGTGTGACAAGCCTAGGAGTGAGAGAAAGAGATGCACTGTGAAATAATGATAATTGAAGAGGGTAGTGACAAACCAAAGACATACATACTTGAATAACAAAGGCAACAGAATGAGAGAGAGAGAGAGAGAGAGAGAGAAGAAAAGAGAAAGAGATAAAAATAATAATATAATAAAATTATAATAATATTTTTTTTTTTTTTTTTTTTTTTTTTTTTTTTTTTTTTTTGAATGAATCTACGGGGGTTGACCCCATTTATTACAAAAAAGAAACAAGTATTACAAAATAAAACATAAGTAAAAATAAACCTCCCTAATTAAAAAGTAGATCAATATCCGATCTTTTACAAAGGAACAGATCTAAGCCCGCCCCGCTGGTGAGATTACCTATTTTCTCCATACGTTGTATTGGAGAATGTTCACAAATATTAATTTTGTATCTCTGGATATTGCCACATTTATACTGTATTATTCTAGCAGTAAGCCCAAGACAGTAAAAATCCCAAATGGGAGGATAACTTATTATATCCCGGGTGGGATTCGAACCCGCGACCTCTGGATTCCAATCCAAAGGAACGGCCCTTGCGGCCACTTTTTGCGGCCCTGCGTCCTCAGAGTGCGGCCGATTTCAACGAAAAGTGGTTTCGTGGTTCGTGTGATATATAAGATCTACTTTCATAACAAATTTCAAGTCTCTAGCACTTACCGGTCTTGAGATATCTTGTTCACAGACGGACAGACCGACAGACGGACGGACGCACGGACCAATGGCTGAAATATTTGCTGAACTTAGGACTCGAACCACCGAACTCCAGGTTACAAGTCAGCAGGTTACAAGTATCATGATACTGGAGGTCGGTTACAGTACCTCTAATAATCGATTCCCGATTGACTAGAACAGAAACAAACACCATGGAGCTACCTGTGCCTACAGCGAAGGCTATGCATATTTTAGGCAGGCCAAACCTACTGAAATACAGCAATTCGAATCCCGTTGTCTTACTGAATTCATTATTCATTGATGGTTCTTGTGATCGTGTGTCCTAATAATTATTTATTCTGTTGTGTTCTATTCTAATTTCTAGTATACTACAGGATGTAACACAAGTCCGTGCCCACTCTGTCTAAGAAAAATATTTTGTAATGCATTATTTTACGTCTTTCCGTGTATCAATCAAACACTTGAGTTCCGCTGGAATTTGATAGATGATAGATGTATTTTGCGCAGTCGCTTATCCCTAATAAAATGAGTTTTTAATATCGAATAGCATTTCGCAAATTTAAGGAAAAATTCTCAACCAAAAAAATTGATTATGTTTGTCATTGATAAACTACTTGAAAAAAGATTTCAGAATACAGTGGAACGTAGATAGGTATTGGAAGAAAACTATTACTCAAAGGACCCGAATTTTTTTCTCTTCTATCCAGGTTTCTCCTGTATAGTGGTTATTTTCCCTTATAGAGAAGTAAATTTGAAAATTTGACCTCTTACAACCAAGTTCAATTGTAGATATTAGTAAGTTATTCATTCATTTTTTAACAAGTGAGAACAAAGGTAATGACACTAATGACTTATGTTACATCCTGTATAATCTATTCTATTGTAGCAGGATACTCTATTCTCATTTCTATTTTAGCTTTACATGTATCTCTATTCTTTTGTGATTATAAGCCTGAATTATAGAGCTTATCAGTTTCAATCAGTAACCATCATTAGGTTGAATGAATTAGTGAGTCAGTGAGAATCAGGAATAACAGTCAAACATTACGTGATCCGCATCTTACCATTGTTTTAAACCTGGAAACTATTTTTGTTATTTACATAAAGCATGGTAAAGAAATATCAAGTTGATATACAAACTTACTTTTAATTCTACTTTAGTTTAAATACCTCCTCTGTAATACGTACGAAGTACTACCTAATGCAGATAATTATGATGGGATATTTCTTAATAAATTTCACCATATGAAATACTACTGAGCAGGAGCGGCCGGTGCTAAGGAGCTGCGGAACTGCAGCACCCCCAGACAAAAAAGAAATATAGAGGATTTTCTCAAGTCCCAGCTCGTACACAATGAAAATCATCACACATTTCTAGAATAATTAATGCATAATTAGTATGATAATGCATCCTGAAAGAGCGACTCTAATATAAATCCCATTTTAGTCGCTTTATGAGGCAGCACCCCCAAAACATTTTCCCACCGTCCGTGCCTGCTACTGATCTAAAGTAATATCTAACATAGCACATTTTCTTCTCTCTGTTTCAGACCCGTGTCGCGGACTCTCAATGCCCTGCGTTCGTCCGCCTCTGGTCCCGCCTCTCACCAATGTCTCCCCTCCTCTACCTCCCCTCCTTTACCTCCTCTAACACGTCCCTCCCCTCACACCATGCGTTTCGTGTTCACTTCGTGCTTTTCCGGATTCCATTCGCACTATCTCGATCTGATCATGTCTGATGGTGCCGGCAACGAAGACGATCACGACTTCGTCAAAGATCGCGTTTCGAACGGCGGTGTCACACGAAAGTTCGCGAACGATTCTTTCGGTAAGAGTCGAATTGTTTCGGATCGTGTCGAGGACGATTCGTTCGGCAGGGTTCGTCCGAGTTCGTTGAAAGTCGCGAAGGCGAGTCCTGAGCCGGATTCCATCAGCAATTTCAGCACCTGCTCCACTGATTTGGACGAGAATGAGATCAGACGACAGTTGCTGGCGGATAAGTGGCGGCAACTGTTCGATAAGGTAAGTTGAAGTTTTTCGCCCCACCCATTTTTATTGGTGTATTTTACAGCTCTTGCAGAAAGTTTTCATTTCTAACATGAGATATGATTATAAATTAAGTTCCATTATATTGATATAAATATTTTGATACATTATTTCTAATACAAGAATTTATTAGAAAATGTGTCATATTCTATTAAATGACTTAGTACCTCTACTCTATACGTATGTCTGGAAACATAAAATAACCGTAATAAATCTATCCGTGTCTAAAACTAGATTTGAATCTAAACAGTACAGGTAGACAACAACAAAAAATGTTAAGTTAATAACCCAAAAAGTTTGCCAACGTTCCGTGGTGTTCCCAAGCGGTCACCCATCCAAGTACTATCCACGCTCGACGTTGCTTTACTTCAGTGATCGGACGAGAACTGGTGTATTCAACGTGATATGAACGTTGGCGAACAACGAGGAAAAAATTGAGGCATATCAACGTGAGCGTAGCAATGTTAGAGAGGGGAGTAGACTTTATGATCACTGCTCAGTTGCTCACCGTAGCTAAGCTCAGTGAACACATGAGACGATTTCTTGTATTAGGTAAATACGCCTGATTGATCTAACAGTTTATACTTATGCAATGTGCTATAAAAGTAAATCAAGAACGAAATAGCACATTGCATTACGTCTTAAAATTATCAGGCGCTATGTTGGTAATGTAAATCAATTAGAAACTCTGGGTCCTAGAGTAGGCATGGAAAACGGACAAGACACGAGGAAGCGAATACGAATCGTCAAAAAAAAAAAATTGAATCCCTAAACCTCTTCTGTCCCACAGTATTGAATCCCTTAACTTCTTCTGTCCCACAGTATTGAATCCCTCAACCTCTTCTGTCCCACAGAATTGAATCCCTCAACCTCTTCTGTCCCACAGAATTGAATCCCTCAACCTCTTCTGTCCCACAGAATTGAATCCCTCAACCTCTTCTGTCCCACAGAATTGAATCCCTAAACCTCTTCTGTCCCACAGAATTAAATACCTCTGTCCCACAGTATTTTTTTTTTTTAAGAACATAACATTGTTTACAAAAATTACAACTGAAAACAACAATACTAATGTTCGCTATTATACTTATAAATAGTTTTACAAGTTATCAAAATATAAAGGGTACCTAATGCATAAATATATTCTACCATATGAGTGACAAAATATCTCTAATTTTCTTGTTCTAGGTAGTCTAAGTCTAAGCATTTCATCTTAAAGTATTGAATCCCTTAACCTCTTCTGTCCCACAGTACGACGCAGAGGGGTTCGGAGAAATCCCGTGGGACGATTTCATCCAGGTCCTGAGCACCCCTGAGTTCCTGGAAGCCATTACCCCCAACAAGAGGGACATTCTGCTGGACAGGGCACTGGAGAGGAAGACCACGGCCATCACCTTCCAGGACTTTGTCAACATAGTGAGTATTGTTCCTCGTGAAGTAGAATTTTTTTTTATATAGAATTTATGTATTTGTATTAAATTTTTAGAAAATTTGTTACAATGGTTGGCACAATAATATACAAAACAAATTAAAAATTACTTAAATACAGAGAGAAATAAAAATAATGACAATACTGACTAAAAAATGTCTACTAAAAAGTACAAAATTAATAAGTTCACTCAACCGAAAAAATACATGATAAACAACTTCTAAGTAGAATTAAAAAAATAAATAATAATAATAATTTTCTTGCTTCTTGGATTACCTACAATTTCTCGTGAAGTAGTAAGTACTATTCAATAATTTATATCAATCTTTATTTACAATTTTTTATATACAGGTGCAGTCAAAAGGTATAGGTATTAGGTAATTAATCAAAGATAAACAAAGTTTGATCAAGGGTGGTGATTATGCCTTTGGCATTCTCTTCTGCCTTTGGCCATACAATGAATCATTGGTAGTTAGATGTGGTTTTGGCAGTCTTTACGGCGTTGGACTTTTGTTTGTTTATATTTTCGTTTAAGTTTCAACTGCATCACATGAATCACATCATGACGGGTTGACGGGGTTGATATAAATACGAGTATACGCGGTACATTGAACTACGAAAATGTACATCAATGAGAACGATCGTTTTGCGAAAAACGTCAGAAAAACGACTATGCCCTATTTTTTACCGCAATATCCTGCTGCCAAGCAATTTATTTCCTAACTCAATTTGTAACCAACTTCCTACATAACTCGTAGCTGCAATTCCATCACCTCAAATTTCCTCATTTCCATCATCTTAACTTTCCTCATTTCCTCCAGCTGCCTTTTCTAATTTTCCGCGTACATGAACATCCGTCTTATATTTTTGCCACAGCTTTCTCACTTAATTTTATTAAAGGCTGTGGTGTGGAATTGGGGAAATAAGGTTTGAGCCTAGTTGTGACACGAAGCTTAGCGTTCCGGTATTACTGATTCGTTTCTCGCCCGCGGCAAATATTTCCGATGAAATGAATGTTATTCTCTCGGATAAGTTGGCTTTTTTTATATCCTCATCCTCCTAATATTTGCTTGTTCTCTGATCTCCACCTCCATTAGAAGTGATAGGTATATTTGACAGTCTGAAGTTTAGCTACCAGAGATGTCTAACATAATCCACGAAGAGAATCACTTCCCACCAAACTGAACACCATCCAGGGGTGACTTACGATCCAGGGGTGGCTTGTCATGCGGAAGAACCCTTGATCTGAAGAAACTGTTTTAATTTTTTTGGTTAAGACGTTTGTAAACAAAATAAAAATGTGTGAAACACTCATATTTTTTTTTTTTTTTTTTTAAATACCTACCTTTTTATATATTCCAAGGAAGAATCGAGATAGTTCTTTGAAGGCTCCTAAGAGCAGCCCGATCTCTGTCATGGTTGACATCCCAAGCTATGCAATGTCACAATATCGTACTTTACATTTATGTCGTAGACTAATCGTAACATGATTTCGGGTCCTGGATTTCTAAAGCCTAATGAATAGGAGACTGAAAGACTAATAGCAGATTCATCTCTCTTTTAGTCATTAACTAGAATTAGCTGGAAATTCCACGCTCCCTGGTCACCTCTCATGATTCTTGGTCACCTCTTGTCATTCTTTTGGTCACTTTTGAGAAGTTTTGTCAAGTCATTGCCAGAGAGAATCAGCATTATTGAGCAGAGAGGCGAACTACTTTCAGATACTGATTTCAAATACCACAGGAACGTTGGTGATAATATTTAGGAGATTCTGATTTTTTTCTTTTTCTATTTTAAAAATACCTTTTGAAATCATACCTACAGGTATGAATATTACTTCCCAGAAATTTGTAGGTAATATTATTAGAAATCCTTCCGATTTCTAATTGTGTTCTTTTTTGTAAAATAAAACTGTCGGTATAGGAGACGCATTGTAGATGGTCCTATTTTAAATTTAACAACTTCGCACTAGCGGTTTTTGGTGATAGAGACTATGCTCCTGACCACTAACTTTTTACCTATATTTTTACGTATTTCCGTGGCCGACCTCAGTAGCTTGATCGATAAGGCGGTGGACTTGTAATCCGGAGGTCGGTGGTTCAAGTCCCAAGTTAAGCATAAATTTAGAAAAGTCGAGTTTGAGTAGTTGTGATATTACGATTTTGATTAAAACGAATATTATAACTATCTCTGTCCCGGTAGCTCAGTGGTAAAGGCGGCACTCTGTGAATCCAAAGATTCCAGAGGTCGTGGGTTCGAAACCCAGCCGGGACATGACAAGTTATCCTCCCATTTGGGATTTTTACCACATAATAATATGTTTTGGGCTTACTGCTGGAATAATGGGACTTTAATAGTCTTAATCGGGCAGTTTAAATAAGGCGATATTATTATTATTATTTATTTCCGTTCCTTGATTGGAGATCGAACCCGCGACCTCTCGACTGGCGACGCCCAGAAGTCTCCTCCCCTGGGAGGTCAGCCTGCGTGTGGCATCCTCTGGAATCTCCTGTGTGGGAGTGAGAGCTGGTTGGTCTGTCCCAAGGTTCAAGACCCGACGGTACCACCGGAGAACAACAGCGGATGACCTGTCCAAATTTCAAACTTTTTTTTTTCCTCTCGACTTCTTTCCAAATTGAATTTTATGGATTTATAATGTTCTACTGGGTGGATCATGTTTGACTGTCAGCTGTTTGGTTTATTACATACATATTTAATATCTGAAATTTTATGTTGTTGTTTCGATTCACCGACCTCTGTAGCTTGATCGATAAGGCGACGGATTTGTAACCTGGAGGTCGGTGGTTCTAGTCCTGGTTTCAGCGTAAATTTAGTAATGCGAGTTTGAGTAGTTGTGATATCACGAAAGTGATTAACACAAATATGATAACTGGGTGGATCATGTTTGACTGTCAGCTGTTTGATTTGTTAGATACATATTTAATATCTGAAATTCTATGTTGTTCTTTCGATTCCCGCTCGTGGCAAAATGCTTTTAGTTTTTCTTTCTATTTTTAATTTTTTGGCTTTCTTTAAAGTGGCAGGGTTCTCACATGTGAGCTCTTCCACTCAACCACTATTCTTATATCCATGCTTGCTTTGCTTAACTATGCACCTAACAGGTATTGTCTGGTATTCTCATACACGTAAAGTCAATAAATTGTATTATTGCGTGTTTACTTATGCATTTTTTTACTTTCCTTATTTTTTTTAAGTTTTCTTGGAATTTTTAGGGTTTGGTTCTAAATTTCCAGTTAGTTCAACTTACAGTGAACTTGGAACCAGAAAGATTGGATTCTTTTCTCTTATGACTACGGTTTAGCAAACTGTCTCAGTAGCTTTATGAATGAAGCCTTGTAACCTGGAGGCCCGTGGTTCGAGGCCAAAGTTCGAATTTTCTCACTTAGATAAACTATAATATCAAGAGGGGAATCTAACTGGATTATGTACATTTTTTTCCTCGCAATCCTCGCCAAAAATGAGTTTCCAAAGAATTTGAACATGACGATAGACCTTTTCGTCCTCTGGAAACCTCTTGATTGATAGGTTTATTCTACTCTTTTTAAAGTCTTTTTATTTTAAGGGTTGGGTGAAAGAGATTGCCACAGGCAACAACCTCGCCCTTTAGGTAGGACATTAGCTTTATTCTCTTATTTGTTCTTGTTTCTTTGTTCAATCTATTGTATTTTTTTCTTTAGAATTTCATTGTATTGTACCTACAGTAAATATTGTACTTTGTTTTTTTTTTTTAAGTTATCTTATTTCTGTTAACCATTTTCGTAATGTCACAACTAGTCAAACTGTGGCTTTTCTAAATCTACCGACCTCTAGCTTACAAGTTCACCGCCTTATCGATCAAAATACTGAGCTACTGTAGATATTGTACCTACTTTGTCTATACCTAATAAAGAGTAATATAATAACAATAATAATTATAATAATAGTCAGTTTCTAGAAACCTATGAGAGGCCAAAAAATTCTTCCTTAGAACTAATGACCAAACTTTGTAATTATCTGTCACCCTATACAGGGTATCTTTTTTTAATGGCTGAAGGAATTTTTCGACTACTACCAGTGCACCCTGTATATATTTATATAATTATGACTCAGAAAAGAACAATAATACATATTTACGTCCATGTATACATCGCCCGAGCCAGTTTTATTACATGAACCCAATAAGCCACCTACGAGTTCCGTGCTGCTTCAGAACTCGCCTGGATTTTGTCTTTGCAAAAAAAGTGGCGTTTTTATTGACTTAAAAATATTGTGGGACGCTTAGAATTGTTAGGTAGGTCTGTGGCCTGAGAATAATAAATACATAATTGTTATACAACCGACCTCAGTAGCTTGATCGCTAAGGCGACGGACTTGGTAACCTGGAGGTCGGTGGTTCAAGTCCCGGTTTCAGCGTAGATTTAGTGAAGCGAGTTTATATTTATGTAACAGTGTAACACTTATCTTTAAAATAAATAAAAAATACTCCCCCTAATAAATTCGCTTGAGAATCGAACCCTATGCTGCCTCAAGAGAGGTCGGTATCCTTTGTATCTACATCGTAATCAATTCGTGAAACATATCTGAAGATGCAACCTCCCATGACATTAAGTCAACATCTCAACAATATAAATAAATACCTATCTATATAATTTATAAGTATAGAAATAGTATAGGTAATTACTTATTTATATACCATGCAAGAAGGTCTACAGATAGCTATAACCTCCCAGGTAAATTTAACAAAACCACAAAATTCACAAGGATCTTAGAGCTCTAACAGAAATCCTGAAAATCATTCTATTTATAATGACGTTTATAATAAGTTATGTTTCTTTCTCATCCATATTATCTGGGTAACAGGTTAACAGGTAACCTGAACGCAATGTTATTGTTGATATTTACTATAGTAATAATGATGCACCGAGTGGAATCACAGTGAAGATATAATTATCATTAACAATAGCATTAACAAAGTCATTAACTGCAACCACAACAAATTATCTACAGCAACTTTAGCTTAGCTACAACCTGAGAAGCAGCAGCTAGTAGTAACATTCATAACAACAACACCGCCACCCACAACGACGGCAAAACAAGTTATCTTAACTAGTGCATGGTCATACACGACGGGGGTTTTACCGTCCATTCACAGGAAACGTACAAACCGGCTACGCACATTGATCTCACCCAGCCTGCGTTGGGCCGGAATGCCAGCATCACGAAGTCTTCACCTCGCTGCACATTGCTTAACTTCGGTGATCCTACGAGAACCGTTGCATTCAACGCGCCGTTGACACTGGCAGGTTATCACAACTATAATTCAATGTTAATCAAGAAAGTGGTCCGTCTTTCTAAAATTTGGTCTGTTCGGCCGGCGACTTGAACCACCTATCTCCTGGTTCCGAGTCCCCTAGTGCAGTTGTTGTAACCAGCATTGCTATAGCTGGAGAGGAGTAATGGTCACCAGCCAGACAGTTCCTGAAAAGGGGTGCCCCTAGTGAAGTAAACAAAAGCAAGTAATTCCCTGTTACCATCATCTTTGTCAACAACAACAAGAGCTACAATGACCATCAACAACAATAATTTATCAACCAAATAATACTATGTCTTGGGCTTACTGCTGGAATAATGGGACTTTAGTAGTCTTCATCGGGCAGTATAAATAAGGCGATATTATTATTATTATTACAAGGATAAACCCCGAGATTTGCGCAGAAAGTCGAAACATCAATTAAGCCCCATTTCCCCTCGGGTGGGCTCTTAATGCTCTTATTTGTTTTCTAGCAGGTTCCCATTCCCAGCAGAGAGCGGGATGCGGGATCAAAGCCTAGCGCTGAGGTAGGTTGATTCTACGCTTATTACCAGATCCTTAATAGCGGTGCGGCCTCTTCAGAGGTTCTGTCTGCGGTGATTCCCAAGTGCGTCCCAAGGGAACTTTTTTAACCCAAGTGCGTCCCGGGTATTTGAAGGTTATTTTTCTGCCCTGTGCGGCTCTTGGGTTGCGCCTGTTCTATAGACCCTATGGCTGGGGGACTTTAAACAGGGAGTACACCAGTAGTCTGGCTGGGGACTATAAACAGCGAGTAGACCAGCAGTCTGGCTGGGGGACTTTAAACAGGGAGTAGACCAACAGTCTGTCTGGGGGACTCTAAACAGAGAGTAGACCAGCAGTCTGGCTGGGGGACTATAAACAGCGAGTAGACCAGCAGTCTGGCTGGGGGACTAAAAACAGGGAGTAGACGAGCAGTCTGGCTGGGGACTTTAAACAGGGAGTAGACCAGCATTGGCTTGGTTCTAGGGGCCCTTGTCAAATATTAGCCTCCTTGTACAGACAGTGGTAGAAGTGCTGAGTCATTCCTCCACTGTCTGGCTACCATCGTTCACGATGACGCCACCCTATGATGAGGATAGACCCTATGGCCCTTATCGAACTTGGATATAAGAGAATGATTTTCAGGTCAAATGTACCTCTATTTATGGGAAAATAACGTCCTCATAATAGAAGCTGACCTCCGTGGCTCAGTGGTTAAGAGCATTGGTTACTGACCCGGAGGTTGCGGGTTCGAATCCCGTCCGGAGCGGAAATGTCTTGCCGTTTCCGGAATAGCATGGATGTACAGATGAAGTGCTCTAAAGTAATGCAAAAGCGGTTCCGGGGCACACTTACCTCAAAAAAAAAAAAAAATAGAAGGATATAAGAGAAACAAATTCCGGTCTCTCGGGTTCTCTTATATCCAAGTTCGACTGTATAACATATTGTATAAATGTATAATGGTTCTGGTACAGGTAGGTATATGTATGTAGGTATGTAGTTATAATTTTTTTTTTTGAAAAAGTCTAAATATATTAGATACGAGAATGTTGGCATTGTTGGCGGCTGTATGGCATTAGGTATATTTTTGAGTCAATACACTGAAGGTTTTGGTACATTGATGACTCTCCGATGGTACCGAACAGGCTCTTGATAATTCCTGAATCTAATCATACGTTCGTACCGTTTACTCTAAGATCGCTCGATGATCCGCTCTCCCGGCTCTAATATCAATAAATAATCATTATTGATTTCCCTGATCCTGATAATAAATAATAACAATTTGTATTCTTCAGGATTACAATAAAATAATTATTTTTCTAGGTTTTAATACATAGAGGTACAATAACTAATGTTTTATTGTAAATATTATTATACCAAATAGGTACATAAAATAATAGTGCTTACATTATAATATTATAAGTAACTACGATTATACTCAAACTAAAAATTAATTAAGAAATTACATATTTCCTCAAGTATTCTGAGTACTTTTGCCCTTTGGATTACAAATGACAGAAATATATTAATAATAATAGGTATTTCAAAAATAATAAAAACTATGATTCGATAATTAAGAAACTGTGCTCTCCATTTTGGAATGATGTAACCTTTAGCAGTTGAAATCAAAATGAATAATAGTTCTTCTTTCTGCTTCGGTGTCCGAAATAGAAAGAAGAACTATTTCATCATTATTACAATGACTTACATTACAAATAATGATGAGGATTTCAATGACGTAACATAAAATAAAAAAAACAATTATTTCTATTGCATTGTGATTCTTCTTAAATCTTCGCTTTTCTATACAAGAAAACCTGATTACTTGATCGTGGCTTAATTACATATTTCTCTCATGCTGTTTAGTTAATACTCAGTTGACGATTTTTTTTATTTTTTTTTAATATTTGTAATTATACTAAGTATAACATATTATTATTCACTGAAAATAATAATAATAATAATAATATTTTCTTAGTGTTTGCCTCTCCAAATAACTGTACTAATAATAACACTCTTTAGTGGAAGGTAACCACCAGGCGAGGTTAATGCTCAAAGCATATTCCACCATCTAATAACCCTCAGAGTCTTATTATTATGTGGTCATAAACTCAAATTAATGAGGAAAAATTCATGTTATGGGTGGGATTTGAACCAACGGATCCCTACGCTACTTGGATTACCAGACTTTAGTATCTGGGAATACATATTAGTTTAAGGTGGGCTTGATTACTATAAATAAACTGTTGGCATAATGGGACTACCTGTCTTGCGCTGACAGTCCAAATAAAGCACTACTTGGGCATATCATTAGTTCTCTAAATATACTTACTTACTTTCCGTGTCCATGAGTGTTGTCATGGTGGTGGAAGGATTGATGGGGTATTATTTATTATTTACCATTATGATAAATAAACTTTTCCACTTGTTTTCGTCACTCCTCGTCCATCACCATCACAATTCTGTTCTGCATTGTAGTCTCATTTATCACTATTTCTGTGACCGACCTCAGTAGCTTGATCGATAAGGCGGCGGACTAGTAACTTGGAGGGCGGTGGTTCAAGTCCCAGTTTCAGCGTGGATTTAGTAAACCGAGATTGACTAATTGTGATATCACGAAAGTGATTAACACAAATAATATGATAACTTTAACTTAATTTTATTGTGACAGTTGAGCATAGGCTGATGATTAATATAAATTGTGATGATGATGACGGCTATGGTGATGATGTTGTTGTTGTTTTGTTGTTATTGTTGTGGTTGGTGTTGTTGTTTATGTTATTATTATTGTTGGTTTTGTTGTTATTGTTATTATTTTTGTTGTTGTTGTTTTTGTTATTATTATTTTTGTCGTTGTTGGTCTTGTTGTTGTTCTTATTGTTGTGGTTGGTATTGTTGTTTTGTTGTTATTGTTGTTGTAGGTCTTGTTGTTTTTGTTGTTGTTGATGTTGTTGTTACTCAGTTGTCATTGAACTTGGCAGAGAATTATCCACTCTCCTGGATGTACCTCGTGGTATAATTACGAAATTAAACACAGTGATCTAGAACTAATTCCAGGGAAATTAGAAAGACTCGAGATGCTTCTCTCGGTTGCGTAATGGCGCAAATGAGTGCTGTAATTTACTGATGGTATAAATTAGAAAAAAAAGCAGTCCTGTCAATTCTATTCTCTTTCTAAATTAGTGGAAACAGATCTCAGTGAAGCATGAATGTTAATTCTATTCTTCTATTTTAAATTAGCGATGAAGATTTCACCATATACAGATGAAGATTTGGTTTGATGGTTTGGACGCATTGCGAGAAGAGATCAAAACTATGTGAGCAGGAAAATTGAGAAACTAAGATTGGGGAAGGAGCAAAATAAGAAGGAAGGAAAATATACTCGTACATTGTGATCTGTCCATTACTTCGTCCATGATTCTTTCCCCCTCTGTATTCCATAATATATGTCCAGACTCGGAATCGAACCCCGATCCCCGGGTGTCAACACTAGTGGGCTGATTATCTTTAACCCATTGTTCCTCAGTCTCCTCCAGTTCTGAGCGGTGTGTGGCCAATTCCCAGGCTAGTCGACCTTGGGATGCTAACACTTGAATGACTCAAATTGAGTTCTCCCTAATGTCCTGAAGGATTCAGCTCTTGAAGATTATAAATAATAATATTAAAAGGAAAAATGATTCTTTGGTCCTTAAGAAATAAAATAAATAAATAATAAATCTCTTCATTTGTTGATGTGACGTCTTCTTCACAAGGCGGTCGACTTCAAAACTCCATTGATAGTTTTAGTGCTCAACATTATCCCTAAATCGTATAGTAAGGGAATGTCCTGATGGTAGACGTAATGATGGTCTTTCTTCATTTAGGCAGTAGCTCTCAAACTTTGGTATCTTGGTGGCCTTTGTTCCACTCACCGTGAGCTCTTGAAATAAGCTTAACTTATAGTTCCTAAACAGGACTTGAATGTGTAAGTGTCTTTAATTCAGAAAAAAAGCATACCTTATATTGGATTTGAACTCGTGAAATCCAGCAGGGTCTCATTTTCAGGAAGTGTCTCAGATACTAACGTACCGCATTAACTTACTGTATAATAGCCATCGTGCCGAGTTGATTTGGGCACGAGTTGTCATATAATAACACAAAAAACACATATACATACATTTTGGAAGCGCTGTCATTTCTTAAGTACCTACACAATATTTGCTCAAGAGACTTGATTTGAAGAGAGTAGGAAGCCACGCCCCGAGGTTATTTGCAAGTAGCATTTGTAATTTGGATAAGGAACGAAAATTGTAATCTTTAGGAAGGAATGAGGGGGCTGTAGAAGGGACAAGTTTGGGAAGCGCTGTCGTAGTGGGTCTTCTTTGTTGATAATCAGCGGGACGTTTCTAGGGTCGCCTCAATTTGGGAGCTTCTTAGGTTAAAATAGCGTATAATTGAATTTGTCAAACAGAACTTAACATCTCGAAAATCTCTTTGGACCTTCATCTTATGAGATACAAATGACCCAATACTATCTATGGCAGCGGTCGGCAACCTTTTGAACTACGCGGACCCCTAGCTTATCTCGAAAAAATTTAAGGGACCCTTGACCCCCACAGGTTTGGACTTGCATGCGGATGCTAAACATAGAGAGTTAGGGGGAAGTAGGGTACTTCAGACTATTTATGATTCGAGTTCATAAGCTATTTTTCTTCTTCTTTTTTTAAATCCTGAAATGGCTTCGCGGACCCCCAATTTAGCTCTCGCGGACCCCCGGGGGTCCGCGGACCCCAGGTTGCCGACCGCTGATCTATGGGGTATATTAATTTTTTCTCAATGACTAGTCACTTCTCCATACTTAGTTTTGGGAATAAAGTACAAGTTTAGTAAACCAAGGAATGGCCATAACGTTCACATTGTGTGATGTTTTTGTTGTTGTGATAACTTACAATTTTTGATGTGACCTATTCTGAGAAAAAAAAGCTTTCTCGTATGGTTTGATCGCAGAAAAAACCAAAATAATGGTGTTTTTCTTTGCATTGCCGTCTCTTTAACGTTGATGTCATTCAAGTGATTCAATGTAGGGGTTTAACCCTCAGTTAGTAAAATCTCACAAACCAGCTAATACCAATGGGAATAAAATTTCATCCTCAAGGACCTCAAGACGCGTTTACATAATTTTCACTCAAATCATTCAAGCACAAAACGTGTGCATGTTACTCTTTTGTAAGGGTAGGTTTACAATTCTATTTTACCTCTTCTTAAACCAAGGAAACATTTTTTTAGATCTTTTCATTTAGTCCACTCGACCGGTTACTAATCAATCGTGTTTCTGTCAACACAGTTCAAGTCAGAGGATTCAAAAGACTGGAATTACAATGTCTATACTATACTTTCCATTTCAAAAGAAAATATTACAATCGGTCACTTGTTGTCACTAGCTGATTCTGTTGATTCCCTGTCTTTACTATACTTTACATTTCAAAAGAGAGTATTACAATCGGTCACTTGTTGTCACTAGCTGATTCCGTTGGTTTGAATCCCACCCAATGCATGCATTTTTCTTCATTAATTTGAGTATTTATAACCACATAATAATGAAACTCTGATGGTTACGTATTATTACCATGTATAAGGTGATATATATTATATATAGTTATATACCTACCTACTGGTATTCATGTACAATACAGTAAACCTTGTACTATGAAACAAACATTTTTTTCCGAAATTAATATTGAGTATTTTATGGAAATTGGTAGGTAGGTAAACCTATGTTACTTTGTTTGTCTATTTAGTTAGGTTTAACATCACTTTCAACAATAATATCATAATATCACGACGGGGTGTTTATCCACCATTCGCTAGGCAAACAACAACCCAGCAACTCAAATTCAACGAAGATATTCCGGGATCAGAAAATTTAGAGAGGTTCCTGCTAAAATAGATAGCAGAATGTGATTACTTCCATTGTCAAAATTTTTTGCTCACTTCTAGTTTGAATTTTTCAAATAACTTGATTAAATTTGATTGAATTTGAAATCCCTGAGAAAGGAATATTCCAGGGAAAGAAAACTCCAGGTTATGACATCAAAATACTGAAAACCTGTGGACATGAAACTCATCCCCTGGGTTTTGAAAACCCACCCCGTGAGTTTTGAAAACCCACCCCGTCCAACGCCTTGGTGGGTCCTGACCTTTGTTTTGGTTTTGTAAAACCAGGAAGCCACTTGTCTCCAGAGAAAAATGTCTCCATGACAACAATCGTCGAGGCCTTTTGTACATTTTTTCAGAATAATAAAAAGGTAAAATCTCTTCCTACCTTCTGTTCAAAATATTTTGTTAACTAAATTTTGTCCTCAAAATGTTTTGTAACGAGTTGATTTATTTGAACATCTTCTTGTGAGGAGAAAATTGCCGACCAGATTGTCTTTTCAGCAGCTGAGAATCATAAGAGTTCGATTCCAAATTTAATCATCGAATTTCGCCCGACCTTGGTTGCTTGATGAATTAGTTGGCGGACTCGTAATCTGGAGGTCGGAGGTTTTAGTCCCAAATACGGCAAAAATTTAATTTCGTTGAGTTTGAGTGAAATTGTGATATTACGATTGTGATTAACACAAAATGTGATCTTTAGAGCCGAATTATGAAAAAGGATTCAATATCTAGGATTTGTTAATCCATGCCACTATCACTTATCAGCTGACATAAATACGCTGTGATTGGTTGAAATTCCCACCAGAGGGCGTGTTAAGGGATAGTGTAGGATTAGTTAATCTAATCCTGTTTCATAGTTGGGGCCTTAGTTGAGATTTGAAATGAGAATAACAAATTCTCATTGCCATTTTTCTATCACCAAATGTACTTGTGAGGAGACAACCGACCTCAGTAGCTTGATCGATAAGTCGGCGGACCTTTTGACCTGGAGGTCGGTGTTTCAAGTCCCGGTTTCAGCGTAGATTTAGTAAAGCGAGTTTGAGTAGTTGTGATATCACGAAAGTGATTAACACAAATATGATAACTTTAACTAAAATACTTGTGAGGCGACAGAATAGTGTCGTCCTACAGGCACTACATGTCTCTTCTGGGCTCCATACTCAGCGAAACGAAATATCTGTAAATCTTTTCGTTCTAAAAATTTCAAGTGCAACGCAATGTGCTGTACTAAGTGCTCTCCACATTGCGTCTCATTATATTTGAGGAAGTACGACAATTTGTGATGAGAGTTTTGACGAGTCTTTTCGAAATTGACTTGTCACCTGATGGTTCTCGGGTAAAGACTTCACTCAGATCTTTGTCTTTGTGGGCGGTGTATACCGATCTAGCGGTCTCTTCTCATCCTCTTGGGCTCCAGTGAAGGAATGACTAGCGCTCCTGTCTCCGAGGTCGTGGGTTCGATAACCATGCGGAGGAAAAATATTTCTGAGAAAATCATAAACGGTTAATTCAGTCGAACCTGGATATAAGTGAATTCAAGTTTCTGTTATAAATAGGATATTTTCTCTTAAAGAGAGATGGACCTGAATTTTTTTCTCTTATATCGAGGTTTCTCTGATATCCAGGTTATGAAAAAGATAGCCACAGATGCCGTTACATCTCACGGTGGTGAAAGTATTGTATGGACGCCCAGATCCAATATCGATGCGCCTGTCATTAATATTATTTCCAATGATTCAACTTTGGTACCTATTCAGTCATGAACATCCTGATAATTATTATATTTATTCAAGATTATTTTTTAAACTTTAATCACTGCCGGGGACCTGTTATGAATTAAAAATTCAAACCAAATATGAATTAAATAGATTTGTAAATGCTTTGAAGAAGAAAAAAAAATCGAACACAATACCTACTTTCGATTTCTAATATTAGAAATTTATCGGAAGTAAAATCCAAACTCCGTATTCCGATCAATAAACTGCAGACTCGAAATCTTGAGGACAGTAATTCGAGTCCCTAATATAGCATACTAGCCGTTTGCCCGTGCTTTGCAACGGGACTAAATTTCAAATTTACTAAGGCATGGCCGTACTGCTGGACAGCAATGCCTTTTTGAACTTTTTATAATTTTTCTGGACAAAGCGATAATGGTTTTCGGGGGGTCAATTCTGAGACATTTTTCGCTATCTCTTACAGTTTTGGCTAAACAACTCCGGACAAACAAACATAGGTAGGTAGGTAGGTAGGTAGGTAGGTAGGTAGTCCTTTTTTCTGTTTTATATATAGAGATATGTATTTAGTCAGGGGAGTTGGATAACTGATGTGATTTAGGTACAGCAAAATGATTATCTTATTTTTTTTACCTATTATGTATATATTTTTTTTTAACAATTACCTTTATATTCATAATATGAGACAAGGAATTATATAAATTGAATTTTATAAACTTAACTTGTCAAACAAGTTGAATTTATATAGGTATCTATTTTTTTTTTTAAAGAAAAAATTGTTCTGTCGTGAAGGACCCCGGTACTGAGCTGTCCCAGAGTTCTGACGATTATATCATCATAAGGATCATCACTGCTGATGGCCATTTCATTGTAATGTCATTATGGTGCGGGTCTTTTTGTTTTTTCAATATTGCTGTTGCTTGTGTCTCTCCGGTTTTTAAGTTGCTTGAAGCGGCGGCGTATCCTTTTCACTCCTGATCTATGAGTTGGTGGAGTGGTCTGGGGTACACATTATGAAACAGGATTAGAGTATTGAGGAGTTTTTAAAAGACATGAAATAAGCTTACTGAGTAAGATCAATAAAAAGAAAATAAAAAAATAAACATTTGTAAAGCTTTCCAGTAGGATTTTGTAGGTCATCCATTTTTTCAAAGTGTCAAGACCAAAATTAACATAAAAAAAAAAATAACTAATACTTATTGTAGGTCATGGGATAAAGAAATTATCATAAGTGTGAAATATTTGCTATACTTAAGACTCGAACCACAGTCCTCTAGATTGCAAGTTTGTCGGTTTATCGGTTATTTTACTAGGTAGGTATATCACATTAAAAAATCTTAATTTTTTTGCTACAGGCTTACCTACACAGATGTTAAAATATAAAACAGTTTATTTTAGAATATGGATTTTTTAGGAATTAGGACTTGAAAGGGGCTTGATTTTTTTCTGTGTTTATCGTAATGAAGTGTCGAGCGCTTTATGCGTCTATGATTTATAATGGGACTAATTCGGTCTAATCGCCCGCCCGACCAGTGGAGGCCTGATAAGTCTAACCCAAACTTCCAACACCAGTCGACTATATTTTAGAAACACTATATGAGAAAGTTTGTAAATTATTTGTGTGTTGGTCAGCGATTCCCAAGGAATTCTGGAATTTCATTACTTAGATCTAAGTAAGGTTTTAGTTGATCTAAATAGGTATGTACAAAAACTCTTTTTTTTTTTGGTCCATTGGTTCAATGAGGCCTAACATAGAGGTTAATAGATATAGTGTATCAAAAAACCTGGTTCGCACATCAACCTCATCCAGCCTGAATTTGGCCGTAATAATCACCAGACGATGTTAATGCTCAAAGCATTTTCTACCACCTAACCCTCAGAGTCTTATTATTATGTATTCACAAACTCAAATTGATGCGGAAAAATTCATGCACTGAGCGGGATTTGAACCAACGGATCCCTACGCTACCTGGATTACCAGACTATAGCGCGTTATTGCTAACATCACGAAATACAAACCTAGGGGTCATACACATACATCAAGTCTTAACTTCACTGGACGTAGCTTAACTTCAGTGATCCGTCGTTGGTTGCCATGCCAACCCGGATGGTTGAAAAAAGCAACTTTGGTAATCACTTCAGATTATTACAGATTGCTATCTCTCGGTCCTCAGTGTGGGCGGCTGCTTCATTATGGGTAAAAAAACTAGAGTTCTTTGATCTTTTCAATACGATTCCGTATGATTCCCGGTCTCGATTTTTTTTTTTTTTTTTTTTAATTTTTTTTTGTTATTATTTATTATATATTTTTTTAATAGAACCACAAAAATCAGAGTCCCCGTTTTGTAGGTGTTGTTGATTAGTTGAAAGTTTCCGAGTAGGACGTTGGGTAACGGGCAATGTTTGGAGTGGACTATAAATCAGGTGACCGCGTTTTGTTCTCGGCCTGAGAGGTATGAGAATATTTTTTTGTTTTTTGATCCTTGTTGTAGAAATTTCTTTCAACTGTTGAGGTTAATATGAAAAAAAAGAAGAAAAAAACTAAATTTTCGTTATTTTCTACTTTTCACTACATAGAGAACATGTCTGATGGGTCGCTAGCAAGAGAGGGCCGCTGGTTTTTCTTGGGAAATGGAAAGCCACACGTTGAAAATAGAAGGTAACCACCAGGCGAGGTTAATGCTCAAAGCATTTTCTACCATCTAGCCCTCAGAGTCATATTATTATGTGGTCTCAAAATTAATGAGGAAAAATTCACGCACTGGGTGGAATTTGAACCAACGGGATCCCTACTCTACCTGGGTTACCAGACTAGCGTGTTAACCACTTGACCACCAGTGCAGAATAGATTTGCAATATAGAATACAATACATGCAGATTTCAGATGATGGTTTTTAGCCACAGCTACCTCTACTCGCAAGAAACAATTTCATTGATCTGTAGTGATGAATTGATGATAATGCCTAAGCCCTAAGGCATTCTTTTCATGAAATATGAATCATAATCAAAACAATGTCTTTTCTCACTTGTGCCAATATGTTTACACAACCCTGTGAATAATACCAACTCTGATATTTCACACAGAAACATCATCACTCTTTTGTTTATACAATTCCACGATTTTTATCAAGTCGTTATTTTTTCACACACAACTATCATTACTCTTATTTATACAATGTTGTACTTGTTATCTCTCTCTTGTAAACAAACAATTGTTTATCTTTGAGAGAGAAATTGCAAGATGACCGATGATGGAATGTTACGAATTTTGTAACTCCTTGATCTGGTTCAGAGGTTCAGTGTTGAGAGTTGGCGATGATATCTAGTAATTGTTATCATAATGATTATTTTATTGTGTTACACAATTATTGTTTTCATCACAATCGTGATATTATCACACCTATACTGAAATTCGCTTTACTAATTTTTTGCTTAACTTGGGACTCGAACCACCTACTACAAGTCTGCCGCCTCATCAATCAAGTTACTAAGGTCGGTGTGCGATGATAATTGATATATGTATAGTATGTATACCTACAATAACATCAGCTGCAGTGATATCTGTAAAGTTATTATTTAAAATTCAAATGCGATAGTGAAACTCTTATTGATAAAAAATATTTACCTAGTTGTATGTTGATTTGAAACTTTTTTACTTTCCTTGATCTTTATTCATAGACATCAAGGAAAGTACCTAACGTTTTTATTTATACCATCCGATTGGGACTTACAAGTCCCATTTTTTCAATAGTTGTTTTGGTGCCACCATAATATTATTGTGGCTAAAGTAACAATTTGGCCACAAAACAAAAACAAGGAAAATACTTATTATAGGACAAAGAAAGTAAATTACTTTCCTTATTATAGGATAAGGAAAGTAAAAAAATATGTTATAGATTGGACTCGAACCCACAGATTCTCAAGCTACCTGCATTACAAGACTAGCGCCTTAACCACTTTGACAACCAATGCATGGTGGTCGAACCCCCCTCAGCCAGCCTTGATCGGATCCTCGCAACATGGTTGTAATAAATTAGGTACAAATTTTACCTTATTATTTCTTGATTGGGATCCTGTCTCTCAGGATGTTAGGATAGACTCTGCAGATCAGGATTGGTATTAAGAGGGGAGATCAGGGTTTGTTCACATCTTCAAATCTGTTTCCTTTATTTCAAACTGATCCCACAGTATATAATACTACTTTTCAAAATACTAACTTCTCACTTTTCTATTTAAATATTTTCAAAGTTTATTAAAATTTACAGATAAAACATGGTCAATTCTTCTGATGGCAATGCTCCCAACACTCTGGCAGCATTACGTCTATTCATTCTGACTAGTTCAGACAGAAATCATGAGCTTATGAACACTGATTCCATAGAGTTCTTCAGACCCAGACTTGACAGACTTTTATAAATTTTATGGGACCTTCAGCAATTCGCACAAAAGATTCAACAGAGGTCGGTATGATCATTGGGACTTTATAGATCTAATTCAATGATACCTATTAGGTGTTTCTATTAAAAAAAATATGCTAGGCCTAAACCATATAGTAAAAATTCAGATAAACAATGCAAACAACGGGAGATAATTCGGTGTTGATAAAACCATGAGCGGGAGAGAACTCGTGGTACTCTACCTGACCAAAAGTTGGGTCGGGAAAGAACTCAGTGACGTACGATTCAAACCAACGGATCCTTGCGTTACCTTAATTACTAGCGTATAGCGCCTTAACCATGGGACTAAGAAGCTCCCCTGAAGTCGACCCACAGCGCCCCGTACCTAAGTAGCACCCTGAAGTCGACCCACAGCGCCCCGTAACTAAGTAGCACCCCTGAAGTCGACCCACAGTGCCCCGTACCTAAGTAGCTCCCCTGAAGTCGACCCACAGCGCCCCGTACCTAAGTAGCTCCCCAGAAGTCGACCCACAGCCCCCGTACCTAAGTAGCACCCCTGAAGTCGACCCACAGCGCCCCGTACCTAAGTAGCTCCCCTGAAGTCGACCCACAGCGCCCTGTACCTAAGTAGCTCCCCTGAGGTCGACCCACGGCGCCCCGTACCTAAGTAGCTCCCCTGAAGTCGACCCACAGCGCCCCGTACCTAAGTAGCTCCCCTGAAGTCGACCCACAGCGCCCTGTACCTAAGTAGCTCCCCTGAGGTCGACCCACGGCGCCCCGTACCTAAGTAGCTCCCCTGAAGTCGACCCACAGCGCCTCGTACCTAAGGAGCTCCCCTGAAGTCGACCCTGATTGGGGAACAAAGAGGTTTGATTAACGTCTCCTGTTTGTAGAGTCCCTTGCTGTTTTTTATTGGGAGCTTGTGGCGCCTCTGCTAAATGCTTCACCTTGTTGTGTGTCAGGATGATCATCTCATCATCAGTCTTAGGAAAGAGAGATGTTACCCCCACCATATAACCTCCTACCATAATAAGATATTAGAAAGGGTATCATGTTTTTCTTAATTTTGATTACGCGAGAGTGATTCAAACTTTCAAACCTCTCGAGTAGATTTCCGATAAGGAAGTATTTTCTGAATACTCCCATATGCACAAGGCCCCGTCCTAGTGACACGACCGAGCTAGTTATTTTGCTATTCTCTGAATTATCTTTTAGAACAAGGTGGAATATTATCGGTAGATTTGTAGCAAAGTCTATAATGGAAATTGTAGGTAGTTTTTTTATTTCAATTCCTCTTTGCCCTTCCGAGATTTCTAAGAGAAGACTGAATTCTGTTAGTACATAGACACATATATTTTGTTAATCCCGCACCCTTTCAAATAGGTACGTAGATTACCTAGTATTGATTTTAGTACTCTGTATCAGCTATACTGTCTTATTAAAAAATCTAATGCCAATCAATATTGATCCATTTCAATATAGACATTTCAAAAAGGAATCCTTATGAATTGCTTTCCCTTCTTCTTAGTCAAGATATAAACGTCTATTATCAATGATGGTTTTGTAAATACATAAAATACTATCAAGTATGTAGACTATTACTATATTTATCTACCTAGTACCTAAAAATGTTGATCCATTTACAATATTGGAACTTAGGATTAAATCTAGATTGAATTGCTTTATGATATCTTTGAATTGCTTTATGATATCTTTTGATATTTTGATTCGATTAAGTGGCAATGTAGCTACTGGATATAGTCATGTATGTTCTATCTTCATGCAGAGTTGACACACTCATGTTGGCTACGACCTTGAAGCTAGCAAGAACTTTTCACCAATCACCAGCACACCATGAAGCCCTTTGATCGGTAAAAAGTTCTTTGCAAGGTTTTATGAAGCTCTGTGATTGATGAAAAGTTCTTGACAAGGTTTTATAAAGCTCTGTGATTGGTTGAAAGTTATTGGAAGGTTTCATGAAGTCCTATGATTGGTCGAAAGTTCTTGGAAAGGCTTCATGAAGTGTTGTGATTGGTAAATTTATGCCAGATCAATATTTTTTTTGTACAATCAATTTTAGTATTCTATGTAAACCCTATAATTCCTATGCAGAGAGAACGACATCACCAAACACTATTATTCATTGAAAATTTAAACAATATTACACCCTCAAATCGGAAACACCGAAAAAAACTTCGACTCTGCAGGGTATCGATCCCAAGGCATCTTGACCGGCGCGACGCCTCCTAGACCACCAACACTTCTTCTCTGGCTTAATATCTCAATTAAATGGAATAAATATTAGATTGCTCCTTTGTTGGTATCTATTAGGTCTGATTTTGACAAATAGATCTCTACGGGCTCTAATGATGATTTTATTGTCCGATACAGGGTGAAAAAAATCTTGATATTGAAGATTCGAATATGTTTAAAATATTTTTATTCATCCGTCCCGGAACTCTTCAATTCTGTGAGGTTAATGTGTATTAATGCCTGAGAAATTGAAAGGGTTTGGAAGGGATTAGTGCCATGTCAAAGATGTAGGAAAAATTATTGCTAGATTTTGCGTCTTAAGTCTAGATTTTGCGTATTGTTTTAAACTTGATCTTGTGTTCTTGATTTCGTCTTGTTATTTTGCCCATAGATTTTTAACCTAGACATCGGAGCTTTGCATCTATCTTCACTCTTCAGTATAGCTAAAAAGTTTAGATCTCTTTTAGAGTGACGAGGGCATGTCACAAATCTCGCAATGACAAAGAGCTTTTGTAGCCGTAAGCCCTACATACTTATAACAATATCAGGGGGTGGGGGTCTAGAAATGTAATTGTTAGTAAAATGATGTTTTTCTCTGTGGTTTGAAAATTTCATTTATCATAATCCCTCAAGTCCGAGTAACTCTCCAATTGAAACGTCAAATATCTCACACCAGGATATTTCACCTAATCTTGATGTGGTCTCACGGATCTTATACAGAGAGGACTTCTAAATCTATCCGACTAAGTGTTATTCCTAGTCACTTTTCGTATCAAGAACTGTAAGCCCTTATCCCATATTTATTTAAGCTTTAAATAGTTTAAACAATACATGGGAAAACGTCATTGTTCTACAGCCTACGACATACGACATTGCTTTTGTAACTTGAACTACATTATAGGTAAATGTTAAAAGTATTATATACTCCTACACTTTGTAGTTAAGATATGCTATAAGTATCTACATAAACATTTATAAACAGGCGAGGTTATGATTCAAGTATTTTCTACCACCTAAACCCCAGAGTGCTATTAGTATTATGTGGTCATACATAATACTCAAATTATCAAGGAAAATTTAATGCTTTTGGTGAGATTTGAAATTTTGAACCAAAAGATCTCTACGATTCCTGGATTATCAGACTAGCACCTTAACCACTTGACCACCAATTGTCAAAGTGACACCGAAATCAGGATTTCCTCGGGCCCGGTACAAATTAAAAGGATTATGGATTAGAGTCACAAAGAGAGAGATGGAAGATTAATGAAGTTCTTCTGGGCAGAGTAAGGCGCAACACGGAAACCCCATCAAGCAGGATCTCACAGGACCTGGGAAGGACAGCGGTGGGCAAAATTTTATTGAGTGGAGACTGGGAGAAGTTCTATTCTATGCTGTTGCACTTTAGAAAAAGTTCAAACTTGAAATAATAAAAAGTCAGTTCAAAGAGAACGGAGTCAGCAATACCAACATTGTGGATACGTTTCCACTCAGGACATGGAAGAAGCCCAAAACGATGCTTTTGGCCCTCCAGGTGTGTCACTTCCCCCCAGCAATCCTACCACCATTCACTATGTCACAACCTTTGGAAAGTGACCAGTGCAATATTTTGTCTCGAATTTTGAGTTGCAAAGCTTTGCGAAGTCAGTAAGATTTGATCTCATTTGATCCTGAAGAAAGAGAAATTGATCCCGAAGGAATTGAGTGGAGGATTGCCATCAGGGATAGATTAGAAACCAGAATGATCATCGATCCATGTCCTCTTCACACTTGCTGTTTCTTAACAATGATCGGTTGAGAAATGGGTAATTTGACATGGTCCTGAGGGAAGGTTGTACTCATTATTCATGAATTTATTTATTTACACTTCATTTTTTTTACAAAACAATCAACAACAACAAATTAATAACAATAAATTTAAAAAAACTTAGAAATATATACAAAAAAATAAAGAACATTATTAATTTTTAATTACATTAATTTGC
The DNA here is from genome assembly GCA_024516035.1 of Bactericera cockerelli. NCBI lineage: Eukaryota > Metazoa > Arthropoda > Insecta > Hemiptera > Triozidae > Bactericera > Bactericera cockerelli. The sequence continues at coordinate 11,138,702 of CM044961.1, forward strand.
TTTGTAATCCGAGGCGAAGTTAATGCCTAAGGCATTAACTTCGATAAAGGAATAATGAGTACCCCGTTGGGTTAAGTGGGGTCCAGCTTAGGTAGACTTCCTAGAATTTGGAAACCACTTTCCCCGAAAAAGGACCTCTGCTGCAGCCAGGAGCTCAGGACCCACCAGGTCGTGTCGGTGGGTCATCTCTCACGCAGGACAGTCCCGGAACACAGGACTGAGGATCAGGATCCAAAACATAGGACTTAGGAACACATCAGGGTTCAGGATCAGGACTAGCAGGATTCAGGAGACCCAGAAGATTAGGTTTATCTATTAGGTTAGACTCAGGACTGATTGACTAAGCTTTTTTTAGGTACCGCTTTAACTATTAAGTCATTCGCGAATTTGAACTTTGTAAAGTCTTCCGAAAACTTTGAATGAATGAATGAATATTTATTGTAATGATACAAGTTGTATGTTTACAAAACAATTATAAAATAAATTTAAGATCTAAAAAACAAAAACAAAAAACAAAATAAAGTAAAAATAAAAATAATAAAAAATATATCATCATTGTTAATATAAATGTATATATACCTACCTACCCACTTTAAAAAAAAAAAAAATAGTAATAAGATTATAATTTATCAATCAGCAGTACCTATGTTAGTCATGAATGGGCAACTTATTCAGACTCCTGGAAATCAAGATCTTGCAAACTATAAGGACACAGATTTAATAGTTCCTCTTTCAGTACAATTTTAAAGGAATTGAGGTTGATACTTTTAATATAGGTTGGAAGTTTATTATATGTATATGCGAATACCCTCGCTCAGATACGATTTGTTCAACAGCTTTTCTCGACTAGTTACTAGGTGTTGTCGCTTTCTTGTATTATATTGATGGAAGTCTACATGTTTAGGGAGAGAATCTTTAATTTTGTGGATGAGTACACAGGAGTCTAAAATAAGCTGTCCATATAGAGTTAAAATCCTATTGTTTTTGAAGTGGGGCTTACATGACACCCGTCTGTTCAAGCCAAAAATGGTTCGCACTGCGCGTTTTTGCAAAAGAAATATCTCTTTAGCATAAGATGCAAATCCCCAGTATGTGATGCCGTAACTCATGAGAGAGTGAAAGTATGCGTGGTAGGACAGAAGAGCGGAGGTTGAATCTACATTTTTCTTTATAGACCCAATGGCGTATATGGCAGAGGAAAGCCTACCCCCAAGAGCTGATACTTGAGACCTCCATTTCAATCGATGGTCCAAGATTACACCCAGAAATTTTACTTCCTGAGCTGCCTCCAGACCACCGATGTGTATTGAGTGGACATTTAAGCTAGATGGATTGTGGGGGTTAAAATACATATACGTTGTTTTATCAACATTAAGGGCGGAATTAATAGACGTTTTTGTAATACCTCTGTGGCGCTAAGTCACGGATTGCGTACTGTGTAAGATAGGAAAAATCGACACTTACCAACGACTTAAGTTATTGATGTTGTCTATTAATTCCGCACTAAGTGTCAACCTGTTTGCCGAGAACCAACTTGAGATATTGTTTATGACAAGTTTCAGGTTGGAAAAAACTTCTGTACGACTTTTCCCATCAACAAGAATTGTTGTGTCATCGGCAAACAGTGTGAACTTCCCCAACTTTGTAGCCGCTAATATGTCGTTAATATATATTAAAAACAGGACCGGTCCGAGTATCGAACCCTGGGGTACGCCAATATTGACCTCTTTACAGGTAGATTTTACTGTACTCTTCATTCCCCCTCTGAGAGATGAGATTTTGACAGCTTGAGATCGGTTTTCAAGGTAGCTACTGAACCAAGACAGTGCTTTTCCCGTGATGCCATAGAAGGAGAGTTTATTGATGAGAATATGATGATAACAAGTGTCAAAGGCCTTGGAAAGGTCGCAGAAGAGCCCTATACAGTGTTGCCCTGAACTCAGGGAAACATCTAGATGTCTCAAAAAGTTTGCCAAAGCATCACCAGTAGACTTTCCCGCCCGAAATCCAAATTGTTGTGGAATTAGTAAACCATTACTTTCTAGATAACTTGAAAGTCTACAGATTTTCACTTTAGAATTTCACCCTCTCTTTTGGATATTTGGTCTGACTCCAAGGATTAGGGCACCCAGAAAAAGATTTACCTTTTGTTTTTGGGCCAAATTAGGCCACCCGGGGCCGGTGAAGGGGCGGGGTGAAAATTGAAAATGATTTTTCTATTTTTATTGAATAAAGCAAGGCTTTTGAAATTTTGTGGTGTAATTAAAAAATATATTTCATAAACAGTTATTTTGTTATCTTGGCAACTTAGGGGGCCACATTGTGGTCATTTGGGGTATTGAATGAATGGTCTCGATGTCCTGAAGCTTGATATGATATTTATAATTCGATAAGAGAATCTGTGTGAGATTTACATTTCACAGAACTGCTAGATATTTAATATTTAGTCTCAATACTCCCTTGTGAACCAATCACCTACCGAACAAAACTAATATCTAGTATTCCAGTGTCCACCATGCCAATCAGCTCAAAAACATATCAATTTCAAATCTTTCTATAACCATCATTTTGCCTTTATATGAATAAGGGAGAGTATACACCAATAAATCCAAACATTAAGAAAGATCTCAATACACTTTATAGGTATTTGTTTATTATACTGATTGACTGACCTCTCTGGTACCACCCACTTTTTGCAAAACTTACGCTTAAAATTTATTTCAGCAATTGTGCCACTTGTAATATAGCACATTAGAAATTATACCATTATACATATTAGCGGTTTTTGTGTATTTTTATTTTCATGTGGCGTAACTGCATATAATTGTTTAACTTGAAAGCCCATTCTATAATGTGTCACTGAAATTGAATGGTCCTTGATCTTTCCTTCCTCTGCCCAGATCTTCTGGCTAAAGCCCTGATAGCATGGTCTCTATATATCTTGTCTGTATATATGTAGGTCTATGTATAAATATAGCACCAGATATGTTATGAATATAGGTCCTAAGAATGACCGCGCCGCGCCTTTGTTATGATTAACATGTTAGAAATAATACATTATGGACTTAGTGCGTTCCCTCTCTCTCTCTCTCTCTTTCTCTCTCTCTCTCTCTCCCTTTCTCTCTCTCTCTCTCTCTCTCTCTCTCTTTCTCTCTCTCTCCTCTTTCTCTCTCTCTCTCTTTCTCTCTCTCTCTCTCTTCCTCCTATAGGATCGTGGGAGACCATGTAAAGTGAAGACTTTGTAAATCTATCTGGTCTATTTATGAGTAAACAACAGAGCTCTGAAGTACTCTCAACAGCATCGCGTGGCAGTGGAATGGCCGAAATAACTTTCCGATTATGCCTGCTCTAAAATTTGACAATTTTGTGACACATAATAAATTTTCAGCATCTGCTTCAGTTGTGTAGTTTTTGGGACACACTGTTAAACAATGGCTCGATAAATGTTTTAATTTTGAAATCCATCATGTTGGGTATTAAATGAAAGTTGTACTGGTAGTCAAGTAGTTAACGCGCTAGTCTGGTAATACAGGTAGCGTAGAGATCCGCTGGTTTGAATCCAACCTTGTGCATGAATTTTTTTTCATTAATTTGAGTTTGAGACCACATAATAATAAGACTCTGAGAGTTAGGTGGTAGAAAATGCTTTGAGTATTAACCTCGCCTGGGGGTTACCTTCCACTAAAGAGTGTTATTATTATTATTATTAAAAGGTCCTGTTTTCTTGATGCTTGATATGCCATTTTTAATTCGAGCAATCCGAGCAATACTGAGATCTACAGGTCGCAGAACCACTAGTTAGTCCTCTTGTTAAGAAATGACTATAAAAACTATTTTGCAATACATTCGTCGATATCACACTTATTTGTGAATGAGGATAGTGAGAGTAATAATAATAACTCTCTTTAGTGGAAGGTAACCACAAGGCGAGGTTGATGCTCAAAGCATTTTTTATCACCTAACCCTCATAGTCTTATTGTTATGTGGTCACAAACTCAAATTTATGAGGAAAAATTCATGCACTGGGTGGGATTCGGACCAACGGATCCCTACGCTACCTGGATTACCAGACTAGCACGTTAACCACTGACTACCATCATGCTGTGCATCAGTGATGATTATAATGATGAAATATATGACCTTTGCAGACCCCATATGCTTACTTCTGGCATGTGCTATATCGAGTCTCTTAAACCCTCTAATTTGTCCCTAAGTAGAAACCCCATTATAACGAAGACAGCTGATCTATATTTGTATCGGAAAGGGGGAGAATGGTACCAGAACTGGGAATCACCTGGACACGAACCCATGATCAGGGGAGGATTCAAAATTGTGGTTGGTGGTGAAACATTTTTTTGGCTATTGGTTCGATCTACTCTAAGATTTCTACATTTTCTTCAGTGGCACTTTTAAGATGAATAGTTTTTTTAGAGCGTTTTCTAATTATTGACCTTTTGTAATCCCACAACGTAGATAGGTACCTTTCAGGTGTTTTAAATTTGCGGATTCAGTGTATTGAATCTGGAAGTTATTTATCTGAGAATTTTACCACGTACCTAACCATGGTTCTCAACACGTTGTCTGGATGAATTGATAAAAAGGTCTTGAGTCTATTCTGAATTCCTTTATATTTATGACCTAAATCCTGTAGAATGATCAACTTTACTGATTTTCGATCACTCACAAAGTCCTAACCTCGCTTCTTGTTGCTTAACTTCAGTGATGTGACGAGAACTGGTGTATTCGACGTGCCATCGACACTCGATTGTTACAGCTTCTCATAGACATAGTTGTAGTAAAATTATCATAAATATCAACTCAAGACCACTCATCCTAGCACAACCACACAGTACAGTTACATAGAACCACATCGGTGAGCTCCACACTGGTGGTACGACCTCGAAACCACCGAAATCGCTCACTCAGAACCGTTCCAGCAAAAATCACCCGAGCTTCAAAGTCTCGGCGCAGAGAATGAAGAAGATATGGAGAAATTTCCGTCCAAACCGATTCATCCTGGTGATCCCGCTGCTACTTGTCTGCTTGATGATGATGGATGGTGGCGGTGGAAATCCCAGGCCGGCTTCTGAGGTGACTTTTGTAGACCCAAAGGGAGAAATTAGTAGACAACATCGATGACCTAAGTCGTTGCTGAGCGTCGGTTTTCGATATCTTACACAGTACGCAATCCGTGACTTAGCGCCATAGAGGTATTACATGAACGTCTATTAATTCCGCCATCATAATAGACGAATTATTAGTTCGTCATGTGGTCGTTACATCCTGGATAACACCCAGTATTATGTTATGCACAGTGGAGCTGTGTTATTGTGTTATGCACAGTAAAGTTGGTAGTCAAGTGGTTAAGGCGCTAGTCTGGTAATCCAGGTAGCATACATAGGGATCCGTTGGTTCTAATCCCACCCAATGCATGAATTTTCTTTATTAAATTGAGTATATGACTACATAATAATAAGACTCTGAGGGTTAGGTGGTAGAAAACGCTTTAAGCATTAACCTCGACTTGTTGTTACCTTCCACTAAAGAGTATTATTATTATATGTTGAGTCTATTTATTTTCACTTGGAGAGAAAAAATCCTGATAAAGTCCCGTTTTCTCTATAAACACGGCCCTGGCTCCAGTGAACTCTACTGGTATTATGATAACGGTCATTCAGTTGCAGTGTTGCGTGCAATGTCGCGACATGGCGCACCGCACAACTGTGATATGCACAGTGAAGTTGGGTTATGCACAGTGAAGTTGGATTATGCACAGTGAAGTTGGATTATGCACAATAATGCTGTGTTATGCACAGTGAAGTTGGGTTATGGTGCTTATACACAATAAAGCTGTGATATGCACAGTGAAGTTGGGAAAAACTATGTTATTCGCAGGCAACTTGGGTTATGCACAATAAAGCTGTGTTATGCACAGTTGAACTGTGATATGCTTGGTTATGCACTGTAAAGTTGAGTCATTCATAATAAAGATGTTTTATTTACAGTGAAGTTGGATTCTACACAGTCAAACAGTTTTCTCTGTAACCAAAATTGGTTTTGACCATCTCTTGGACAGTATTGAACACCCTTTTCGGCCTATATCAACACTTCGTCAACATACAGACAAGTTTTCTTGTTTCTCTCTAACCAATAAACTATTATTGATCACCTTGTACCAATACTAAAAAGCGACAATACCCGCTATTCAACCACATTGTAATCAACTGACCACCCTGTGTCATGTTTGGTTCTTTCTGTTTAATTTTCTAACCTAGAAATGTACTGATTGGTTTTTCAATAGTTCTTGGACAACCATCCTATGTGTCAAGCGAGTATTGTTCAACCATCCTGTGGCCACCCTGTATCGACATCCATGTTTGGTGCTTTCTGTTTTATTTTTTATGAAACAGTTTTCACCACTAAAGTGGTAGGTTTTATTTTACAGAGTAAAAATTACAATAATTATGGGTACAGTTATTTTCTAACCTAGAAATGTACTGATTGGGTTTTCAATAGTTCTTGGACAATGGACATCCTATGTGTCCTATGTCTTGGACATCCTAAGCGGGTAATGTTCAACCATCTTGTGGCCACCCTGTATGTCTGGTGCTTTCTGTTCTTGTTGAAATGCCAGGTGCATCCTGGTTTGACGGACCGGAGCGTGCCACAATTCTCTAATGAATGGAATCCGCTGGAACCGAACCCAGGAAAGGAAACGGAGCCTCGTCGAGATAAAAGACAGCCCTTTGTGTCCTCCACGGACAGCCAGAAGTTGATGATTCTTTTACTTCCGATAAATTTCTAATATCAGAAATCGAAAGTATCTATTGTGTTTTTGTAATAATAAAAAAAAAAAAAATATTTTCTTTGCTCCGACGATAACAATTTTTTTTAAAATTGAATTTATAAAAAATATTAATTTATTACAAATAAATCTTATCTTATATAATCTGATGATTCTTTTGTTATTACTGCTTATAAAGTAAGCAAAAGCACATTTTTTATATTCTTTTTAAGAAGAGTGTTTCACAGCCTTTTTTATTTCGTAGCCACGAAACAGGAGGTACTGGAGACGGTTATGTTCTATATTTTATACTATTATCCTGACTGTATACTAATTGCGTAAGGAGGCATGGCCCTATATTTAATTTTCTAACCCTACTCTACACTGGAGGCATTGCCGACTTTACGCAAGTAGTAAACACCGATTATCCTCACCCAGCTTGGGTTGGGCCAGGAATTATGAGCTTCACGAAAAGGGTTCGAATTTAACTGGTCACTCAACTAGCTCTGACCTTACTGGACGTTGCTTTACTCCAGTGATCTGACGAGATTGGACGTGTCATCGATGCTGGCTTTTTACACACGAATCAGTAGTCGCTTGGTCAAGGCGCGCTAGTCTGGTAATCCATGTAGCGTAGGGATCCATTGGTTCGAATCCTACCCAGTGCATGAATTTTTCCTAATTAATTTGAGTTTGTGACCACTTAATAATAAGACTCTGAGGGTTAGGTGGTAGAAAATGCTTTGAGCTTTAACCTCGACTAGTTGTCTTCCACTAAAGAGTGTTATTACTATTAACATACCCCGATACTAACAACAACAAGAAACGCAACAACAACAAACACACAAGAAGAGAAAGGGTTGCAATATGCTCAGAATTTAACAGATGCGACTTACTCGTATTGTTGTTCAATGGCATAACAGGAAACCTATGCGGGTTGAATAAATCAACGACTAAGAGAGAAAAAACTAAATACAAGAAGTCGCTTTGTTTTTTATTATATTCCTTGAAAAAGTGAAGAGTTGAAGCTTCTGTCTTTGTACGAGTAATACTACCATTTGTATGAATTTTTTGTGAACTCTATTAGTTTGTCTACCGATCTACCGACGCGACATAATATATCTCTTCAAACATCTGCAAACGTGCAAACACTTCGACAAAACTTCACGAACTATTTTTGAGGAAATTTGAGATATAATTATGGTTTTTGCAAAATAATCCTGGTAGCATAGGGATCTGTTAGTTTGTATCTCATCCAGTGCATGAATTTTTCCTCATTAATTTGAGTTTGTGACTACCTACAGTACCTACATAATAATAAGAGTCTCATGGTTAGGTGGTAGAAAATGCTCGGAGCTTTTACCTCGCCTGGTGGTTACCTTCCAATAAAGAGTGTTATTATTATTAAAAAAAAGTAGTTTGGATTCACACATTATTCACACCGACAGATGGATTAGAAAAGAATGCCAACTATGCAACGTCCTCTTCAACTGATGTCATATTGAGAAAGGGGTTTTACCCTCCGTTCGCAGGCAGGAAACTTTCTAACCATTTACCAGCATCAAACTCACCCAGCCGGGTCTGGGCTGAGAAAATCCAGTATCTTGAGTGTTTCAATACAAATGGTTACCCAACTAAGTCCTAACATCGCTGGACGTTGCTTAACTTCAGTGACAGAACAAGAACTGGTGTACATGCCTATAATAATAGTATTAATAGTTCATCTAGATTAATTATTAGTCCTTGTTGATATTCTATGATACGTTGGTAGATATTAAATTTCTCGTCGATATGTAATTCGAAAGCACCATGTGCAATATCCTTCATTTAATTTTAACAGACTCACTATTTTACTAAACCTTCTATTTTAATTACTTCCTGAATATTCATCCACCATAAATGAGACAGCAACATAATTATAAATAGGTACCTGAATGTTAACTTTATTAATTACTCACCTACTAATTAAGTGGGCACGTACATTACCTTATTAATTTAGTTAGATACCTACAGTCAAACCTGGATTTAAGAGAACAATTTTCAAGTATGTACATCTCTTGAGGGTGAAATATCCTTTATATTTGATGAGAAATCTGGATATAAGGGGGAAAAAATCGTTCCTTTGATCCCTTGAGTTCTCTTACATCCAAGGTCGACTATAATTAATTTAGGTGCATACCTTACCTACCTGAATAATTCAAGTAGCTATTTTAATATATTAGGTAGGTAACCGACGTCAGTAGCTTGATCGATAAGGCAGCGGACTTGTAACCTGGAGGTCGGTGGTTCAAGTCCCGCTTTCATCGTAGATTTGGTAAAGCCTAGTTTGAGAAGTTGTGATATCACGAAGGGAATTAACACAAATATGATAACTTTCATATTAGGTGGGTACAAACTACGCACCCCGGTCTCCTGAATGACTTCTTGTTAATCCAAAAGTCGGGACGGGTTCTTTTGACCTCTCTATCTGATATTTGATACGCCTGTGTGCCCCCTCTGAATTTTAATGAGCCAGTACTGACGTTGTGATGTAGATATGAGTTGATTGTCCAAGATGACGGCAGATACGTATGCCTGTGGTGGTGACGATTTCTTTGGTGGTGATGTTATATGTTGACGTGTTTGGTAATGCGTTGATGGTTTTTTTGGTGATTTAGTATGGATTTTGGTCACAATAGATCTAATAGAGGTCGGTGTGAGAATTGGGGCTTCTCCTGTGGGTCTCCAACGAGTTTCTAATAATAATAAAATGGAACATTGTTCCGTAATTTTTTTTTTTTTTATGGATCTTTTAAAATGTGGAGGTGTTGAAACGGATGGTGGTGAAATCATGATGATTGTAAAGCTGGGATCTCACCGAGTGCAACATTTTGTCTCGCAACTTTTCACTATCCACTCTTTCTTAAGGATCAAATGAGATCAAACTGACTTCGCAGTGCTTTGCAACACTTCCCGTTTCGAAATAAAATCTTGCGCAATGTTGCGTGACAAAATGTTTAACTCAGTTGGATTCCGGCCAAATGTCACATCCTCCCATTTCTTCATACAGGGTGGCCCATTTTAAATGACGCACCCGTTTTACTCGGCCCCTGTTGGAGATACAGAAAATTTATTCTGAGGACTTTTTCATAACTCGGAGGGGGAAATCTCGTGGTGACCTTGAATTTTTTCTCAAGGTCACCCTTCAAGGTCAGATCAAGGTCAACTTCATTTTCTTAAATGGAATGACCCATTTTTTATTTCATATTCGTAATCTACGTGAATTTCTACATTCATTACACTATTTACTTGCTATCTTTCTATAGCCAATTAAAAAAGAAAAAAAAATTGAAATTTTCCGGAATGAACTTTTTTCTTCAAAGACTGAATTCAATTGATTTGTGTGTTTGACTTTCTTCTTACCTGCTAACTTGGCACCTATCGCCGCCGAAGTTGTTCGAACGTACCCCCATCGACCTCTAGACACATTTGAATGCGCCTCTCAAACTCCTCCACACTTTTCAACAACACAATCTCCGGTATTTGCTCACATGCTCTCTGGATTCTTTCCATCATGTCCTCGCGAGTAATTGGAGCTTCTTTATACACTAAATCATCAAATTCAATTTTGGCCAATTCATCTATTGATATTATTTTACATGATACTTACTACGTTGTAGCACATTTTCATTATTATTTCAATTTTTTTTTCTTTTTTAATTGGCTATAGAGAGATAGCAAGTAAATAGTGTAATGAATGTAGAAATTCACGTAGATTACGAATATGAAATAAAAAAATGGGTCATTCCATTTAAGAAAATGAAGTTGACCTTGATCTGACCTTGAAGGGTGACCTTGAGAAAAAATCCAAGGTCACCACGAGATTTCCCCCTCCGAGTTATGAAAAAGTCCTCAGAATAATTTTTCTGTATCTCCAACAGGGGCCGAGTAAAACGGGTGCGTCATTTAAAATGGGCCACCCTGTATATATCACTCATACTTGTGTTAATAATTTCGTGATGTCACAACTACTCAAACTCGCTTTACTAAATCTTCGCTGAACCCCGGACTTGAACCACCGACCTCCAGGTTACAAGTCCGCCGCCTTACCGGTCAAGCTACTGACATCCGTACATCCTCACATTCAACAATACATTTGAGTTGATTCGAATCATTTTTTTTTTCTCAAATAATCAATTCATTAGAAGACAGTCATTCCGGGAATTAATACATATATGTTTGATATCCAATAGCTTTCAATATCCACTACAGAAACCAACCACCTGATCAATCTCCATTCATCCAGACAATGGTCATGATCCAACAGGATGCATGCACTGGTTCTCAGAAGGACAAGTTGGTTCATTTTTATTTCCTGTTTATGGAATATCCTTTCCATTCAAATTCTTCTTCTTCTTTTCGCCTCATCTTGCTATATTTCTTAAACATGACATTTTTTTAAAATTAAAGATGAGTGTTTCACAGCCTTTTTCATTTCGTAGCAATGAAACAGGAGCTACTGTAGACGGAATTGCCAGCCCTACATGTTCGGAGGGAACAGAATTTTCTGTGCGAAAAGTCTGCTCCAACCGGGAATCGAACTCAGGATCTCTGGACTACAGGCAGTAGTCACAACCGCCACGGAGGCTGGCCCACTAAAGAGTATTCTTATTATTATACCAGAAAAAATGGCGCTCTCTCATCCATTCAAGATCTCATAAATGTAGCCACAGAAACATCCACTACTTACATGTCGTGGAGTTGTTGGTTCAATACCACACTTTGTACTTGGTTTACCACAATTTGAGTATCCAATTCATCCTGAGAACGTCAAGACGTCTTCGAGACGGCTTATTACACGCATGGCTTACAAACATAAATTCAATAAAATTATCCTCAGATCTACATACTTAGCGGGCTTTGCTATAAAATGATATACCTAAAGACTTGGCTACTCTTATAAAATGGTATTCGTAGGTAATTATTTAATGTGGCATTATTTATTTATCTTTTTCATTGTGGTTAGCATGATGGTCTTGGCTCAAGAAGAAATTATAGGGGAGATTATGTACAGGGTGGCTCAGGATGTGTGTGGATCTAAGTCATACCAACGGAACAGGACTTACACAGGCTCGAATTAATGAACGCAGCTGTGGCTATCTGATTTCAGTTATGTGATTGGCTGTTACCATGGTAACATCACTATAGTAACAGTCTCCGCTATAGTGTCGTTCATTAATTCGGTCCATAGTAGTTTTGTAGATGCAAATCTTCACAGTTCACTTGGATAGTTAGGTTACGTTTTATTAAATTCAAAATTACGAGTATTTTGACCAATTATCGACGCGGGCTGTCTTAAATAAATAGCCTCAAAAACAGCAGACTTAATACATAAAAAAGAAGAAAATCCACATAAAGGAACACGCAAAAGAAAGAAACATGTACTGATAATATACATTATTATTATTTACATAATTTTAGAGACAATATTAGATTTGTGTCTAAATTCACTAAATATGAGAACACACTGAACTCAAATCTCACGTCCGATTTTCGTGGCACTTGAGACTCAACCAAGCGACACTAATGCTGTGAGCACATTTAGCAAATCCGCAAAATTCATCGGGTGAAACCGGGTGGAAAATTCGCAAGAGCGGCGGCAGCAGGAATTTTGTTTGGATGGTAAAGCGTCTCCTAATTGTCGAATTTCATTATGAATCTGTAAGTTCCTTTACTTGGTGTGGATTCCCATCACGGATGAGAGAACTTGCCATGAGGGTCTTTGTTACCGAACTTTGTTAAACGTTGCCAATACCAAACTATAGGTATGCTATAGTAATGTAGTCAACGTGGTCTTGCTAAATGTTACCAAACTTTGTTAAACGCTGCCAATACCAAACCATATGTTAGTAATGTTAGTCACCGTGGCCTTGCCAAATGTTACTAAACTTTGTTAAACGTTGCCAATACTAAACCATAAAATAATATGCTAGTGATGTAGTCACCGTGGCCTTGCCAAATGTTACCAAACTTTGTTAAACGTTGCCAATACTAAACCATAAATATGCTAGTGATGTAGTCACCGTGGCCTTGCCAAATGTTACCAAACTTTGTTAAACGTTGCCAATACTAAACCATAAATATGCTAGTGATGTAGTCACCGTGGCCTTGCCAAATGTTACCAAACTTTGTTAAACGTTGCCAATACTAAACCATAAATATGCTAGTGATGTAGTCACCGTGGCCTTGCCAAATGTTACCAAACTTTGTCAAACATTGCCAGTAACAATATTATGCTAGTGATTTAGTCACCGGGCCTTGCCAAATGTTACCAAACTTTGTTAAATGTTGCCAGTACCAAACCATATGCTAGTATGGTTTGAGAGTCCTTATATTTTTTTTGAAGATGAGTGTTTCACAGCCGTTTTTATGTCGTAGCCATAAAACAGGAGCTACTGTAGACGCATGTGGTCTGTGTTGTAGCCTGCCCTTCCCGTAGTATGCTTCCCCTCTGATGGGCGAGAAGTGACACAATACTTCCCAATTAAGTGCTGGGTCAACACGAGCGCACCGGAAGGTATCCCTTACAAGCAATTGTAATCAAATTAAGAATACAAATTTTTGTCGACACGGGGGATCGAACCCGGTACTTTCCGCATGGCAAGCGAGTGCTTAACCACTGAGCTAATCGCGCGCTCTATATTTCAGCAGATGTTTTGTTGCACTATCATGTGGTCAAGGTCTCAAGTACCTCCTCTAAGTAT
>CM044961.1:11890204-11926522 GCA_024516035.1 Bactericera cockerelli
ACACTGCTGTTCAAAATTTTCCTTGCTGATGTTCTAAATTCAACTTGCTGATCAAAATTTTCCTTGCTGATGTTCAAAATTCTACGTGCTGATACTCAAAATTCTACATGCTCATGTTCGAAATTCTACGTGTTGATGTTCAAAATTCCATGTGCTGATGTTCAAAATTCTACGTGCTGATGCTCAAAATTCTCCTTGCTGATGTTCAAAATTCTACGTGCAGATGATCAAAATTCTATTTGCTGATGATCAAAATTCTTCGTGCTGATGTTCAAAATTCTACTTGCTGATGTTCAAAATTCAACTTGCTAATGTTCAAAATTCTACTTGCTGATACTCAAAATTCCATGTGCTGATGTTCAAAATTCTACTTGCTGATACCCAAAATTCTACGTCCTGATGCTCAAAATTCTACTTGCTGATACTCAAAATTCTACTTGCTGATACTCAAAATTCTATGTGCTGATGTTCAAAATTCTACATGCTTATGTTCAAAATTCTACTTGCTGATACTCAAAATTCTACGTGCTGATGTTCAAAATTCTACTTGCTGATACCCAAAATTCTACATCCTGATGCTCAAAATTCTACTTGCTGATACTCAAAATTCTACGTGCTGATGCTCAAAATTCTACTTGCTGATACTCGAAATTCTACGTCCTGATGCTCAAAATTCTACTTGCTGATACTCAAAATTCTACGTGCTGATGTTCAAAATTCCACGTGCCAATGTTCAAAATTCTACGTCCAGATGCTCAAAATTCTACTTGCTGATGTGTAAAATTCAATGTGCTGGTGCTCAAAATTCTACTTGCTGATACTCAAAATTCTACTTGCTCATGTTCAAAATTCTTCTTGCTGATGTTCAAAATTCGACGTGCTGGTGCTCAAAATTCTACTTGCTGATACTCAAAATTCTACTTGCTCATGTTCAAAATTCTTCTTGCTGATGTTCAAAATTCGACGTGCTGATGCTCAAAATTCTCCTTGCTGATACTCAAAATTCCACGTGCTAATACTCAAAATTCTACTTGCTGAAGTTCAAAATTCCACGTGCTGATGTTCAAAATTCCACGTGCTGATGTTCAAAATTCCACGTGCTGATGTTCAAAATTTCACGTTCTGGTGTTCAAAATTCCAAGTTTTCAAAATTAGATGTTATGATGACACTGCTTGCCAAACACCACAACACTAGTATCAAAATTCACAGCAAACAAGAAATTCATGAGAAAAAAGATTCCACAAAGATCCCCTGGTTCCCCAACACCCAGAAACATCATTCCAGATGGCGGCATTTGCTTCTGGTGGAAATGTGGTGAAGGATGGGAAGCAATCTAGAATCTCCTGGACGCATACCTTTCCAGTACTCCCACCCACCCCACTCTTCCTGATGGAAAGTGAAGTCAAGAAAATAATGGCGTACCTAGCCCAAAGAATCCAAACTTTGCTGAAAACAAAGTCTTCTGAGAGCTGTAGTTCCAATCCTGGCAGATTCTTTGACTCGTAATTGGCATTTGTCAACTAAATAAAACATCCTAGGTACAGAAATCCTTGTGTTTTTATTATTTCTTAACAGATCGATCTTAGCCTCATACTCCTTTCTTTTTTTTCAATATGTCTTATACTTTATTTTGTACAATATATGTAAACTTAACCCAAAAAATTAACATATATACCCCTCGTCGAAAGTTTTAGACACCTGGTCTAAAACTTGTGTTGACTGAGGGGGACTTGTGTTGATTGAGAGGGTGTGTTGACTAAGGGGGTATTTCTTACATGCATATCTCGAAACGTTCCATCTAGGTATATTACGGGTCGATTCATAAAATCTCTCCACTATTGTCTGTCTTTGAAAGCTTCTTCCCGTTCTACATCTTGCCAGTGGAAACTTACAAGTGTAATGCCAATTTTTTTTTCTTCTATTATGTTTCCAATAGTGGCCCGCGGACTTTTTCGGAAAAGAAATATGGCCCAGAGACTGAAAAAGGTTGAAGACCCCTGAGCTAGTTTGTTCTATGTCTATAGTTGTCTAACAACTATAGACATAGAACAGACTAGACAATAATTAAGTAAATTTGTTCTTTCAATATAAGTCTCTTTAGTCAGTCTACAGATTTCCTTTTCCTATATCTCAGGACAAAATAATTAAATCCTTATGTCAGTAGAGTTTTAAAGGAAAAAAAGAATTTACCTACTCGTAATTGATAATTATGTTAAAAACATGGGTTAAAATAATATTTTTTTTTTATATATAGCAACTGTCTACACTTCCAACAGAAAAAGGTTTTCTGAAGAAAGCAATACTTGACAGGATATTTGCGTTATTCTTGAATGAGACTAAGAGAGATCAGGTTTCTCATTCATATTGTTGTATGTGTACATGGCATTAATTAATGGGGACTTTAATAAGAGGTTGAAAGTTGGTGTGTTGGGGATGTAGAACAAGGGCTTATCAGAAGATCTAAGCCTGTGGTTAGGTACTCTGATTTCTGTTTTTTCTATAAGGTACGAGCTACTTGAAGATCCACTGTAGACTTTTTTAAGTAGTTTTATTTGTTCAGAGTGTCTTCTCTGTGTTAACGTTTGTATCGGCAGATTATCAACAAGCAGCTCGTATTCTATGTAGTGGGGGTATAATGGATAGAAACCATTTTCCCTCTTAAATAAGTGCCTTAAGAAGCATGCCTGAATCCGCTCGATGGACTTTTTACCGCATTGTGTAAGGAGGAGCCAGATAAGGGATCCGTATTCAAGGATAGGGCGAACGAGTGAAAGATATAGTATTTCTATTATTTTAGGATCTTGGATGGGTTTAGAGTGCCTGATTACCATTCCCAGTCTTCTATAAGCTTTTTGTCTAATTTCTTCGCGGTGTTTGTCAAATGAAAGGTCGTTTTGGAATGTTATACCCAGGTCTTTATATTGGGAGACATATTTTAATGTGGTACCATTAATTGAGTACGTAAATTGGGTATTCGGAGTTCTGCAGGTAGTATATGACATAATGTTACATTTATTAGGATGGAAATTGAGACCTACCGAATTTAGCCACTGAGAGACAGAATTTAGATCATATTGAAGGAGTTGGCAGTCATGATCATTTTTGACAACTTAGAAGTTTTTTAGGTCGTCGGCGTATAATAGTGTTTTTGAATATTTCACATGTCTATGTATGTCGTTGTAAGTCAGGATAAACAGAAGACTACTTAACTTTGACCCTTGTATAACACCCGAGGGCGGACTTAAAAAATCTTAAAAAATAAATAAAAAAATCTCAAATTCACTAAAAAATTATAATGAAGACTCAGGTATTTTCTGTTTTTTTTTTTTTTTAACTATTTCCCGTTTTTCTCCTCAGGATGCTATGGAGTGCAGGACACTGCCAGTATTTCCTCTACGGTGTCCTCCTGTTCAACAGAGCCCTGGTTCTGTGAGTCATGTCGTGCAGGCATTGCCGAGCCCTCGTGTGAACTGTGTCCCAACTTTGGTGAGCTTTTCTTTCTTCATTTATCTTTAAATCAAAAGATGTTGGTAAAATATACCCTCACTGATAAAATAATTTTTTTTTAGAAATTAAACAATCTGAAACCAAAAGTGTGTTGCAATACATCATAGTTAAAGGTTATACAAAAAAACTTCTATATCAGATATAGCTACCTATGATCAACAGATACCACAAAATTATGATATTAAAAACACTATTGAGCATATTGTGTTATCATCACATTGTTTACCCAAGTTGGAATTTTGCCTATTTGTGCCTAATTGACTGAAAACAGAGAGATCTAAGTTTTAACTAAATTATTGAAATATATTAATGTGGGCACTTTCCTTTTTATACAGTAAAATACTATGTTTATCCTGCAAGAATGAGACTAAAGAGTTCCTTTACTCTCACAGTCTGAATCTAAATTTTATATAGAGATTTCATATTTGGAATTACATACATTACATACAATGTAAATTTTAAGACTGCACAAACTTATGCCCTTTTGAAAACTATTCATGTCCCTTGTTATCATTTATTACAAATGTAAATAATGAAAAATTTATTACAAATACTTGTACAGTCTTAGTATTAATAAATTGTACACTTGGGGCATTGTCCCGTTAACTTTTAAAAATAAAAATAAATAAAATAAAATTACATTACTTAGAAGCCCACATTTTTTGTATTAGCTTAGGGAAAGTGTTTGCTTTGTAAACTATATGTATATTGATTCTAAATAAAACAATTTATCTTATCTATCTTATCTTACTGAACATCCAGGAGGCATCTTCAAGGAGACTGACGTGGGCAAGTGGGTGCACCTGGTGTGCGCCCTCTACATCCCGGGGGTGGCCTTCGGAGAGGTGGACCGGCTGAGCAATGTGACCCTGTTTGAGATGCCCTACGCCCGGTGGGGGGCCAAGTGCTGCGCCCTCTGCCAAGATGAGAGTTTTGCCCGCACGGGTGAGTTGCACTTATTCCTAACTTCTTTAAAAAATATAGATGATTTTTTTTTATCATTCAGAACTTATAAGTGATATTCATTAAGAAGTTAGCAATATGATATGATATTAAAAACACTATTGAGCATATTGTGTTATCATCACATTGTTTACCCAAGTTGGAAATTAGCCTATTTGTGCCTAATTGACTGAAAACCGTGAGATCTAAGTTTTAATTAGAATATTGAAATATATTTCAAGTTAGCAATATTTCATAAATTCTGTTCACGTTATACTTGTTCTCTACACTATTTTATTATATAATATTATACAGTAGAACCTGGATTTAACCCATTGCGTACCGTGCCTTTTTAACCTGATAACCCCAGGAGACCGGGCTCAATTCAATCTATTTCAGCTGTCTATCACAAATGATACACAGGTTTCCTGTGATATTTAATAAGTTATATATACGTAGGAGTCCATGTCTATCACATGTGATACCCAAATAATGAGTCCGCTTAGCATGCAAATTTTGTTATACTGTCTATCACATTTGATAACCAGCCTCTAAGATAAGGATAACCCCGTCTATCTTATCTGATAACCAGGTATCCAGAAGACATACAATGTCTATCATATATGATACCCATGGTACGAAATGGGTTAAGAGAATTTTCAAGTAATGGGTTAAGAGAATATTCTTTTTCATTTTTATTTTATATATTGTTTTTTTTTTCTTCATTTTTTCACTGTTAATATTATTATTTATATGTACATAATGTCCTTTTGTATCTAATAAAGAATTATATAATAATAATAATAATAATAAGTAATTAGATTTTTTTTGTATATCCAGGTTTCTGTTCTAATGAGGTTATTTTCCCTTATACAGAGGTCGACTTGAATTTTTTTCTCTTACATTCAGGTTTCTCTTATATCCAATTCTACATTGTAACCTAGTCTATTCTTCCTCAGGTGTTTGCATCCAGTGTGACGCGGGAATGTGCCGCACCTACTTCCACGTAACTTGTGCTCAGAGGGAAGGACTGCTCAGTGAAGCAACATCCGAGGAAGTGGACCAGGCTGATCCTTTCTATGCTCACTGCAAGCTTCATGCAGACAAGGTAACACCATACAACTATCTTCTAGCATGGATAAGAACCCAAATTATTGATCATTCGGGCTGTCTCTCTTAGACTCAGAGGTACTAGAAAAACTGTAAAGAGTCTACCTTATGAAGATGGAGCTGGATTACCAGTGATCTACTGGTAATATGTAAACCATTATTTCTTCTTCATAGTGATGTCAGTCTGTTGATTAAATATAAATTATATATTTCTTATTAAAAAATATCAAATTTTCTTCGTTTCATCATTATTAAAATTGTAAGGAATAGTTATTCCATGACTATAAAGGAATATTATGTGACCACATAATAATAATAATAATAATAATACTCTGAGGGTTAGCTGGAATAATTTGACCATTAACCTTGCCTGTTCACTATTCACTAAAGAGTATTATAGCCAGCTTTGATGGCACCTTGAATGCAGTTGTCACTGAAGTTATACAACGTTCAACAAAGTTAGGTGACCATTCAAATTCGAACCTCCCGAGGTGCTGGATTTTCCCGGTTTTACTCAGACTGGGTGAGTTTATTTTTGAGTAGCTGGTTTGTGAATTTTTTTTAAATTCAAATACCTACACTTGAAGTTATAGATTATAACAATCAAGCAATAACTGGTATGATCATTCATTCACTCATTCACACATGTATTCATTTAAATAAATCCCCCGTCGTGATATGACCATGCAGTTGAAAGCAAGGTTAAACCCAAATTAAAAATAGTATTATTATTATTACTGGACTGTCCACAATTTGGGTGGAAGAGATTGCCACAGGCAATAAACCCGCCCTTTAGGTAGGACATTATTGTTATTTTCTTTTTTACTTATTTATTTTGTCATTTGTTTGTTGTTTTTTTTTTTTCTTAATTTTATACTGTTACCATTGTACTTTGTCCTCCTAATAAAGCTTAAAAAAAATCGCCTCCCAGGTCCTGATCAAGAAGCGCAAGCGCAACTTCCTCTCGATGGTGACGCGCAGTGCGCTAATGCGTCGACAGCGCAGCCTAGAGGCGCAGGACAGAGACAAGACGTACGTGCGCATCCAGAGGAAGCTAGCCAAGTACAAGCTCAAGTATGTGGATATGAAGACTCTGCGGAACCCTCCCTGGGGTGAGTACAAGCTCAAGTATGTGGACATGAAGACTCTGCGGAACCCTCCCTGGGGTGAGTACAAGCTCAAGTATGTGGACATGAAGAGTCTGCGGAACCCTCCCTGGGGTGAGTACAAGCTCAAGTATGTGGACATGAAGACTCTGCGGAACCCTCCCTGGGGTGAGTACAAGCTCAAGTATGTGGATATGAAGACTCTGCGGAACCCGCCCTGGGGTGAGTACAAGCTCAAGTATGTGGATATGAAGACTCTGCGGAACCCTCCCTGGGGTGAGTACAAGCTCAAGTATGTGGATATGAAGACTCTGCGGAACCCGCCCTGGGGTGAGTACAAGCTCAAGTATGTGGATATGAAGAGCCTGCGGAACCCGCCCTGGGGTGAGTACAAGCTCAAGTATGTGGATATGAAGAGCCTGCGGAACCCGCCCTGGGGTGAGTACAAGCTCAAGTATGTGGACATGAAGAGTCTGCGGAACCCTCCCTGGGGTAAGTACAAGCTCAAGTATGTGGATATGAAGAGCCTGAGGAACCCGCCCTGGGGTAAGTACAAGCTCAAGTATGTGGATATGAAGACTGCGGAACCCACCCTGGGGTGAGTACAAGCTCAAGTATGTGGATATGAAGACTCTGAGGAACCCTCCCTGGGGTGAGTACAAGCTCAAGTATGTGGATATGAAGAGCCTGAGGAACCCGCCCTGGGGTGAGTACAAGCTCAAGTATGTGGATATGAAGAGCCTGAGGAACCCGCCCTGGGGTGAGTACAAGCTCAAGTATGTGGATATGAAGAGCCTGAGGAACCCGCCCTGGGGTAAGTACAAGCTCAAGTATGTGGATATGAAGACTCTGCGGAACCCGCCCTGGGGTGAGTACAAGCTCAAGTATGTGGATATGAAGAGCCTGCGGAACCCGCCCTGGGGTGAGTATTACTTCCGAGAAATTTCTAATATTAGAAATCGGAAGTATTGTGTTCGTTTTTGTAAAAAAAAAAAAAATATTTTTGCTCGGATTTCAATTTTTTTCATAATTATTTCTGGACGTTTCATAACCTCCTGAGCAAATTTAGTTTTGTGTCGGTCCGTCGGTCTGTTAAAAGTATTCCTTGTAACGCGCAAATCTCAAAAGTCAAAAAAAAACATGTATCTCCTTGTATCTCCAAAACGACTGAACCGATTTTCTTCAAATTTGTTTTATATGGTAGAATGTCGTTTTTCTTACATTCTAGATTCTACAAAAAATTCTGTACCGGCAAGTCGTGGTCCTTATTTTTAAACCCCTCCCTCTCTCCTCAACAGTTCCCACTCAGAAGCTGGCGCGGCCACTCACCTCCTCAGCCTCGCTCTGCCGCGCCCTCCTCCACAAGACAAAGCTTATGGAGGTAAGACCTATGTTCTGTAATTCCGGTTTTGTCCAATCTATTCCACCCAATCCAAGGGTTGGGTGGAAGAGATTGCCAAAGGCAATAACCCCGCCCTTTAGTGAGGACATAATTATATTATGTATATATTTATATTATTTTTTCTTTATTTTTTTTCTTCTATTATATTGTATTTTAATTTGTAATTATTTGTGTTGTATATAATATGTCCTATTAATAAAGTGTAAATAAATAAATAAATATTTATTGAGGTATTTTATTTTGTACAAAAAGTTGTTGATATTGTATTCAGCTTGGCTACAGCTAGGGGAGTGATGGTCTCTATCCAAATTTACTATAAAAGTTGGCTCGTTCTGAAGCACATATTTCTATATGCGGTCAACCATCGCTATCGTGAGAACGTAGGCTTTTTATTTTTAATCCAGTAAACCCTTTAGGGAACTCTGTATGATAGCCTTGCTTGTCAGGGTTGGATAGTCTGTTCTCTGTTTATAGTTCTCTAGCGAGACACTGGTCTTCTTTCTGTTTCACATCCCCCAGCCAGACAACAAAACTTTTGTAGTTGTTTATTTTGTGTTTTTTTTTGTTTTTGAATTGAATTGAATATGATAACTTTATTGAACAATAATTATTTACAATGTATAATATCTCCTAAGATAAGTCTACCTTTTTCGGAGATGATCTCTTTCCGAAAGGTTCATTAATTTCATATTTTTTTAATTCTTAAAGTTCTCTAGATATTAGCTACATAATATTAGGTTGTAAGCACAGAAAATAAATAAAATTTTATTTTTACAATCTAGTGACACTTGAAAAGGCAATTGTCTGCTATGATTTTTCTCTCAACTATTTATGTAAAATAATACTTTTTTTAATCTTCTTCTTCAGTGTTTGTCTATTTTCTTCATCTAAAAATCTTCACAGAACTTATTCAGTAAAGTAGGTATGATGTACCCTAGCCTTCTTTGACCGTACTGGATGGTATATACATGTGGCCTATTGAATTTTTGTTGCCTGAGTCCATATTGATGTTCTGTGAGCTGCCTAAAGTTTTTATTAAAAAAATTACTGTATAAATTTACAAATATTGAAAGTTCTTCTGGTGTAAAACATCGAATATTATTATTTTGAAACAGAAGTTTTTTAATTTTGGTTTGTTGACTATCTAGAGGTTTCAAAACATACTGAGGTGCATATGTGTATAATGTGACACCATACCTCAGAAGTGAGTCAACCAAAGAAAAATATATTGACACTTTAGTACTCATTGGTAAGTTGCCTGCATTTATTACAGTTAGTTGGTATTTTAGAATTCTAAGTTTAGAGCACAAATTGTAAACATGTCTTTTCATTTTGAATTCGCTGTCTATAATTACCCCTAAATATTTTGCCTCGTTTGTATATTCTATTTGGTGACAGGAACAGATGGTTGTGTAGGATTTCGTCTCCAGGCATTTGCGGCTGTGACATAAGATTTTAAAATTATTCATGTTGGTTTTTTTACTCTTATAGCCCATCACTAATGCTTCGGTTTTCTTTTCATTCAGGTATATGTTATTATTATAAAGGTATTTCTGTAAATTAATGAAATCTACCTGAGCATTAGCGACGGCATTTTCTACTTCTTTGTGAATTGACACGATACAGCTGTCGTCGGCAAACATTTTGAGGTTTGTCTTCCTGTGTATGTATTTAACGTCGTAGGTGTATAAATTGTACCACGTAGGGGAATTTACCCCCCCCTGACAAAGGCCTTGATTCACTGGCAGCTCGTCGCTTACTATTTTTCCAATTCTGGTCACTTGCTTTCTATTCTTAAAGTACTCCGCAAATATCGGGTGCCATATTCCCACTTGTTTGAGTTTCCTGAGGAAGGCTGCGTGATCTATTGTGTCGAAAGCGAGGCTCAGGTCCAGCAGTATGACCACCACACACTTCCTTTGATCAAGGGCGGTATTAACCTCTTCTGAAAACTCTTGAAGTAATGATATTGTACTTTTTTCACTCTGAAAACCATGTTGAAATTCCGGAATTATATGATTGGTGTCTAGGTATTTTTTTGTTTGTATGTTAATGAATTTTTCTAATACTTTCTCTATAATTGGTAATGAACCTACCGGTCTGTAGTTTCCTAAATCATCGGACTTTCCTTTTTTATGCAGCGGTGTTATACATGAAATTTTAAGTTCTTGTGGCATTACAGAGTGTTTAAGCATCAAATTTATCATCTTTGTTATTAAGGGAGTAAATAATATCGAGTTATCAATAATATTTTCACTCTTAATTCCATCGAACCCTTGACCCCTTTTCTTCATATTTTTTAGAATTTTTTTAACGTCTGTCTCTGTTGCGTTCCTTAGGTACATACTTGTAGTAGTATTATGGTACTCGTGTTCGATCATTTGGACATCTAGGATAGGGCCATTATTTTTAGTTTTAAGTTTTGTTATTTGATCGATAAAATTTGTATTAAACCTGTTTGCCAATTCTTTTAAGTTTTGAGTTTGAAATTGCCGTTTCAATTTTATTTCATTCTTTATTAATTTATTAATTTCCATGTTTTCAACATGTCCCCTTTAGCTCCTTCAAATAGCTTGTATAGATAGATTCTTTTTTCTTTTTTTATTATATTGTTGGTAACATTTCTTTGTTTTTTATATTCCTCGTGTAGACTCCAATTATTTTTATTGTTCCGCCATTTTTTTAATAACATGTTTTTCTTTTTTATTTCGTTTTTTACCCTGTTAGTAAGCCAGGGAATCTCGTATAGACATTGTTTTTTATTAATTTTTTTCATGGATGTATCGTAAATGTTGGTAAAAAAATTGAGAATTTTCTTATATAATTCTACAGGATCTTCTATCTTTTGGAGCTCAGTCCAGTCAACTTCCTGAATTTTTTTCATGACCGTCTTATTATCAATAATATCTATTGTATTTTCTCTGTCTATTAGTACTGTTTCCCGGATCTTTTTACCTATTCTGATAGCTGTAAAATAGTGATCGGCTAATTTATCGAGAATCACTGATGATTTTGTAGAAAAATGCCTGGGGTTTAATCTGACGTTAATGTGATCGATACATGTACTTGTTATTTTACCATCCAAAATTTCTTCTCTTGTAGGTTTCGAGATTGATGTTGTTATGGCATTGTTATAAAGTATGTTGAGGTATGTGGAATTTTTATTTGTTTTTTTCAGCGTACAGATATTCAAGTCCCCGATCATAATAATGTTTTCATCTTTTTTGATAGCATTTTGTAGCCAGAAATTTAGATCCGTAAGAAAAGTCTCTAATTTTTTTTTGGGTGATCTATAAATTGCTATGAAAACAAATTTAAGTTTTGATATTAGGTGAGTTACCCTGATGTTCAAGTTTTCTGCCTCATCGAAGTTGTAATCCAAATTTTCGATAGTTAAATGATTTCTAAAGAATATTATCAAGCCACCTCCTCTTTGCATCATTCTACATTTACATATTTGGGTAAAATTCCTCAACTTATACGATAACGCTTCCTCATCATTTACGTTAACTTCCGTTAGAATCAACATGTCTAGTATAGGGAGAAGATCTTTTATCTTAATGCAGAGTAGTTCCCAATTTAGTTTAAGACTTCTTATGTTAATATGAAGCACAGATAATAATTCTTGGTTTAAATTATTTTGCCATTCTACCAAATTTTGTGATAATTCGCATTCTGATTGGATATTCCTAATTTGGTTCATTAATAATATATTATGATTTCTATGCATTTTAAACATTGGGTTGAAATCCTATTTTTCTACGCATTTTGTAGTATTACATTTTACCAATATCCTCCATACATAAAATTTTTATTGGGTTGGAACCAACTGTTTTTCTTAGCAAAATCTTACCATCTTTTTTTTTTTTTTTTTTTAAGTGGGGTTTAACGTCGCTTTCAACTGCCATGGTCATATCACGACGGGGGTTTTACCCTCCATTCGCAGGAAACTCACAAACCTGCTACTCACATTGACCTCACCCAGCCTGAGTGGGGCCGGGAAAAGCCAGCGTCACGAGAATTAGAATTTTTTACCCACAGATATTCGTATCTCTTTTCTTTTTTAATTTTACTTGCTTCGAACAATATTCTTTTGTAGTATGTACACAGGGCCTCATTAATATAAATATCGGTCGAATCCTGGTTAACCGTATTCCCCATTTTAGAATACACTTTTTCCTTTTTTATTTTCGCTAGTGCTGTGTTTCTATCGCTGTGCGATTTGAAGGTTGCTAAAATTGTTGTTTTTTCTTCTCCGTTTTCCGCCACTTTAGTGGTCATTTCCGTTTTGAATGGTATTGCCTCTGATTGTAGTCCTGCTTTTTCAAAAATATTTTTTATAACTGTGTCAGGGTTAATGTTTTTGTTTTTTTATGCCTGAGATTTCAAATTTATTATTATATTCCTTTTGAGCCGTCTCATTTATTTGAATTTCCATATTTTTCAATCTTGTACGCAATTCTTTATTTTCGCCTTCGCTCTTGTCTAGCCTTTTCTCCATTAGTATAATTTTTTGTTCTAAAGCTTTCACTGTTTTTGTTGCGTCCTCCACTATTTGACCATGGAAGTTAAGATTCTCTTCGAAATCATCCAATTTTTTGCTAACCTTTTTTTCCGAAGCATCCATAACCCTTGTAATTTTGTTCTCGAACTCATTAAATCTTCTATCAAACATTACCATTAACTGATTGACTGCTGGGTCGAGTGGTTCACCGCGCCCCTCATCACCTCCCTGCCCTGCCGCCTGACCTGCACCTGCTGTCCCGTTCTCATTGAAACCATTGTTTCTACACACTGTACATCTCCATGCTCCTTGTCTTTTGGGCCCCATAGATCTCCATGAGCTGGCAGTTACAGTTGTACATTCAAAGTGGTACATCCCTTTGCAGATTCCACAAGTCGCATAGTCACCATCCCCCGGCAGCGCTGCATTACAGTTTCCTCCGCATTTAGACATTGTGATCACTCGATTCTTTAAAAACCACTCCACCGAATTAGTGCTTTAAGTATATGAGGAAGCAGAATGAATGAACTTCACACTTTGTCTTACAAAGTTTTTATAGGTAATGTCTATTATCGTATCTATATCATTTATCGTTATCTGATTTGTATGATTCTCGTAATCAGTGTTATCAGTGCTGTGAAATTAGTACACCTTCTCCCAATAACTAACGTTTTATTTAACTAAAAAATCTTTTTCTTGAATTTTTTTTTAAAGTTTGTTTGTTTGTTTTAATTGTTTTTGTTTATTAGTATACAATTTCTTAATTGTTTTGTTTTTGTGTTTTTCTTATTACACACTATCGTAAATATTCAATAAAACAACTTTTGACTAGTTATTTTAATGGCCGACTCTTATGATTGAATTAAGTTTGGAATGAATTGTTTTCCAAAATAGTGATAAAATGTCTTTTTTATATTAAGAGCGTTATAATCTTGTACTATCCAAGTAGTAGTTAATTTTAAAAGAGTCCTTTTTTTTTTAACTTATTGGCAATGTGTTGTTATTCTGTGAAAGTTCCCTTGGGTTTTGCCGAACAAAGGAAATTGTACCGACGCTGTGTTTAGAGTGAGTTTTTAACACTTTTTTCCACTTTTTCTGTACTATAAACTCACTTTTTATACAATTTCTTATAGATGAACTTACCACTTTTAACTGGGTAAAACTTTTTTCAATAAAACATTGCTTATTTATTAAATAATCACTAAAATAGTAGAGAGAACTTTAAGCGTGCCTGAATCAAACGAACGATCGAAGAGAGAGTTTTTCATTAGGGGCGAAATTAATAGACGTTTTTGTAATACCTCTGTGGCGCTAAGTCACGGATTGCGTACTGTGTAAGATAGGGAAAACCGACGCTTAGCAATGATTTGAGATATGGAATTTGTCTATTCATTTCGCCCTAAGTTTTCGTTTCACTTCGTGCACTTTCGTTTTAATTCGTGAATCCTATAGCGCAGTGATTCTCAACGTGGGCGATATCGCCCCCTGGGGGGCGCTGGGGGGGCAAAGAGTACATTTTGGGCAGTCGGGGGGCGATGAAATTATTTTGGGCAATAAGGGGGCGATGGAATTGGCTTGACAAGCTAATCATCCTGTAATCCAAAAATAACCAACTCCTCCACCAGTGACTAATTTGTCACCATTTGCACCAGCAACGACTTTAATCAGAAAAGATAAACAGCTTAATGTGACGTCATCAACAGCAACCAAAAGTCACGTGACAGCGCCTCTCCTCTTATAACCTTGGTACAGTAGGTATTTCTTTTATCAGTGCGTAACTGCGTAGTGACTAGTGACATCAGTCAGCAGGCCTGTGCTCTTTTTCTGTAAGATTTCAATTTGACTTCAATATATTCTTGACTTCAATTACTTTCTACTTACCTAAGTACACTTGAGAGCAGAAAAAGCGAATCTAACTTTTTCCTCCACCAAATCTGCCATATCTTCGAAATTACTATTTCTATCGAGTCGTATGATATCTCAAAATGTTGTAAAATTTGTTTTTTACAATTTCATAATTTGATTGTTAAAAAAACCTACCAGAAGCCGTCAAAATTAATTTTTACTACAGGATGTCAAAAAAGAAGAAGCCAGGCACGCGCCGGTATGGCAGCATAAAGTCCTGCTAGAATTTTAAAATTTTAAGCATCAAAATTTCAAGTCAAAATTCTAGGAAGACATGACATCCAAAGAAGGCGTTTCAAAAGGCGTTTCAAAATAACAGGCACAAATGTTTGCGAAAAAAAAGAAGAGAAATATGATTTTTTTTATTTTTAACAAAAGACGTTATAACCTGAGAAATCAACAAGATTCATTCATTACAATGGTGAATCAGTATTTTGTGTTGCCTCCCCGAGCTTTTGATCACAACATTCATTCGATTTGGTATTGAGTGGATCAAAATAACCACATTTTCTTGGGGCAACCTCTCCCATTCTTCGGTGAGGGCGATCTTGGGCACTGCTACAGTCTGGAGAGGCGGTATTCTGCCTCGAACACTTCGTTTGAGTTGGTCCCACAGATTTTCAATCGGATTGAGAGGGCTAGTCCAAAGTGTCAATATTCTCCTCTCCGAAGAACTCCCGAACACAGTTTGCCACATGTGGGCGGGCATTGCCGTGCATGAGGAGGAACTTTCGCCCATAATTTGATCGAGAAGAACCACATGGGTCTGCAGGACTTCAAAAAGTTAGAATTTAACCAAAGAGAACTTCAACTGGACCCAAACTCTCCAGGGAGCATAGGGAAAGGAGACTCAGATTCGCCATTGACACGTGGATTGGACACCCGAGCAATGGCGCATGGCGCTCTGTTTTCTTCACTAATGAATGCCGGGTGTGTTTGTTTGGTAATGACAGAAGAAAAAGAATCTATCGAAGAGCGGGGGAAAGGTGTGCTGAGTAATGCATCACGGAAACTGTCAGTTTCGGCGGTGGTTCCTGTATGGTGTGGGGTGGGATTATTTTCAACTGAAAGAAAGACGGAATTGGTTTTTATCACATGCGGTGGCCTGAACAGTCAGCGATACATTGATAAGATCCTGCAGATCCATGTGGTTCCTCTCGCTCAAATTATGGGCCACCAGTTCCTCCTCATGCACGACAATGCCCGCCCACATGCGGCTAACTGTGTACGGGAGTTCTTGGGTCAGGAGAATATTTATTGACAATTTGGTCTGGCTTTCTCTTAGTCTCGGCCACAACCCGATCCAGGATCTATGGGACCAACTCAAACGAAGTGTTCGAGTAAGAATACCGGCTCCCCAGACTGTAGCAGAGCTCAAGATCGCCCTCACCGAAGAATGGGAGAGGTTGCCCCAAGAAATTGTGGTTACTTTGATCCTCTCAATAACAAATCGAATGAATGCTGTGGTCAAAAGCTCGGGGAGGCAACACAAAATACTGATTCACCATTGTTATGAATGAATCTTGTTGCTTTCTCAGGTTATAACGTCTTTTGTTAAAAATAAAAAAAAATCATGTTTTTTTTTTTTTTTTTTTTTTGACATCCTGTAGCAAAATTTAATTTTGACGGCTTCTGATAATTTTTTTTACAATCAAATTATGACATTGTAGAAAACAAAATTTACAATATTTTGAGATATCATACGACTCGATAGAAATAGTAATTTCGAAGGTATCGCAAATTTGGTGGAGGAAAAAGTTTGATTCGCTTTTTCTGCTCTCAAGTGTAGTTTTGATATACTATGGATACTAATTTCAACCTACTTACTGATTGAGGGAATTGGAGGAGGGCGGGGGGGGGGAGGGGGGGGGCAATGAAAGGGATAATTTTCGTAGAGGGGGCAATATGCTACAAAAGGTTGAGAACCACTGCTATAGCGAGACACTGGTCTTCTTTCTGTTTCACATCCCCCAGCCAGACAATAAAAAGTTTGTAGTTGTTTATTTTGTGTTTTTCATAAATTCTCGTTTCACCTCGTGCACTTTCGTTTCACATCGTGAGTCCTCGTTTCTTTCTTAAGAATTTTAAATATATGTATGAAATGTCCTTGTTTAGACTGCTGATATAAAGGGACTTTTCAGTCTCACCTCGGCAGTGTAAACGAGGTAATTTCTATTTTAATTTCTACTCTATTCTTTCCGGTCAGGTGGACGCCGGTGCCGCGGCGGCGTGCCAGGCGGACACGGCGGCTCTGCTGGACATGGGCAAGAAGTGGCACCTCCCGCTGGCGTTCAGCGTCGAGTTTGTCGCCTACTTCCTGAGCCGCAGCGGTCGCCTCGCCAAGCTGACGCGGGAGCAGAGCGCTCTAGCGGTGGAGAACGGAACCTTGCAAGCCGAGCAGAGCCGACTCCAGGCGAAGTACGACGAGGTGAGTTCGGGTTTTTTTTTATAAGTATAAGTATACTAGCGGGCTGTCGCCCGCTTTGCGGGCCGAGGTATGGCCGTAAAGCAAAAAATCCTTCTTCGCCAATGGCAGGTGTTGGATTGGGAATTTCGAAAAATCCCATCTTCTTGCACATCTATACTATAAGACAAAGCTACCTAACAAATTTCAGCTTCCTAGGACTTACCAGTTCGGAGAACAGTGATGAATCAGTGAGTCAGTCAGTGAGTGAAACTCTCTTTTTTTTTTTTTTTTTTTTTTTTTCAAGTAGGTACTTTATTTATTTTATGATACATATTCACAAAGATTTTTGTTTATAATAAATGGGTAAGTTGATGTGGTCCTTTTGTGCATGAATGCATGTGTCGGACCACATTTTTTTTTTTTTTTTTTTTATTAAGCATTTGTCCTCTTTCAATGTAGGTATATGAATTTATATTTATCTCATTTTTTTTCTTCTTCTTTTTACATCATAGTATGTTATTTCGAATCATCATTCTATTTTCATCAATAACCAACCATTCTCTTATTCTTTCTTTTAGTGCATTTTTGTTTTGAATATTTTTTATATCTTCGGGTATTACGTTGAAAATTTTGCTACCTATATACGAAAAGTGCTTTTTGGTGAGTGATTTATGTCTAAGTGGTTGTATTGTCTGTCCAGTTTGTCGTGTATTGTAAATGTTTGGGTTTAGGGTCCAGGTATGTCTTTTTTTTATACAAAAAAATATTATTTTAAAAATGTATAAGTCGTGTAGGGTGGGAACGTCAAATAGTCTGTATAGTTCTTTAGTATGAAAAAGTCTGTCTTTTTTTAGTATTGTTCGTAAAAGTATATTCTGTGTTCGTTGTAGTTTTGTTATGATGTTCTGGTACGCTCCCCCCCAAGTTGTGATGCAGTACTGGAGAAGTGATTGTACTAGTGCAAAATATGATTCACGTAATACTGATTTGTCACATACTTGGTTGAGATTGTAAAAGATGTAAGTCAGATGTCGGAGTTTGTTTTTCAAGTTATTTATATGTCCTGTCCATTTTAAATGTTGGTCTAGTATAATTCCAAGGTAACGTATGTCTGTTTGTTTTTGTAGTTGTACAGTATTATTATCAATGTCAGTCAATTGGATTGTTGAAGATGAAGGTTGTCCCCTACAGTCAGTTGAAAAAGTCATGTAATTTGATTTTTTGAGGTTAAGTTCGAGAGACATGTTTCTGTACCAGTTAGTAATGTTAGTCAGGTCTAAAGTTGCAAGTCTATGAGTTTCTTCCCAAGTATCTGACGAGTAACATATTGCCGTGTCATCAGCATAGCAAAATACTTGGCCCTTACTTATACCAGGAAGATCATTGATAAAACAATTAAATAAGCAAGGACCAAGTATTGTACCTTGTGGGATTGAGAAACAAGGACAATATACAGGGTCAGATATCTGGGAATTTAGTTTTAGTTTTTGTGTCCTGTCTGTTAAGTACGAGTCAAACCATTTCAGTACGTTGTCCCTAAGTCCTAGTTTTTCAAGTTGAGTTAGTAGTTTTGAATGTTTGACGGAATCATAAGCTTTAGATATATCGAGAAATACACCTAAAACTTTCTTTCCTTTGTCTAAGTTGTCATGTAAGTAGGTTGTTAAGTCTAGTAGTGTGTCTTCTGTACCTATTCCTTGTCTGAATCCATATTGTTTGTCTGTTAGTAAATTGTTTGTGTTTAAGAAGTAGTCGAGTCGAGTTTTTACACATTTTTCAAGGATCTTGCTAAAGTTGGTAAGTAAAGAAATTGGTCGATAGTTAGTCAAGTCTTTTTTGTCCCCTTTCTTATGGATTGGAATAATAATACTATTTTTAAAAGAAGAGGGGAACTTTCCGTCAGTTAAACTCAAGTTAATAGTATGTTTCAGTGGGTCAGTAATGTATGGTCCTATGTATTTCATTATTTTAGTATTTAAATTGTCTTCACCAGGAGCACATTTATTTTTCAATTCTTTAATGTATTTGTGTATTTCTGTTGATGTTGTTAGTGAAAAACTATTAAATGTGACATGTGTATTGTTTGTTGTGTTATATTGTGTGGTGTTTGTTGTTTGTGATAAGTTTGATGAGTTAAAATGTGGTGTTTGATGTCTTTGTGTTTCTGTGTTGTCTATTCTATCTGAGATGTTTTTCCCTACGTCTTTAAAGTAGTTATTCATAACAGTAGCAGATTCTAACGTGGTATTTAAACAGTCATATAAAACATTGTCGTGTCTAATTTGTCTTATTATTGTATCTTTTTTGTTTTTGTCAATAATGTCATGTAAAATGGTCCAAAGTTTGTATTTATCTTCCTTGTTTTCGTCAATGGTATGTCTATAGTAATTGTTTCGAGCAGTTCTAAGTGCCGCCGATAAAACATTTCTCACCTTTTTATAATGTTGTAAAAGTCTAATGTTGTCAGGATGTTTTTTTGTTTGTAGTGCAAGTCTGTCTCTGTGTCTGATTGATTTAAGTAGTGCTTGGTTCATCCAAGGTTTCAGTGGTTTATATTTACTGTTGTAAGTTTTAGTTGTTTTACATGAGTCTATGTGATTTTTTATTATTGTAGTCAATGTCAAAGCACAAAAGTCAACGTCATTTGAGTCTGTTATAATTGTCCAGTCTGTTTGTCTAAATTTTTCGTCAAGTAAGTCATAGCTGATGTGATCATATGTTTTTTTAATGTAATTATTGTGTGTTATTGTGTATTCCATGTTTAAATTTGCAACTGTTGAGTAATGGTCAGTTATGTTTGTTTTGATGATAGCTGTTGATAAATCATGGTGGTGGTGATTTTTATAAAAAATGTGGTCAATGCATGATGTTGTGGTGTAAGTTTGGTTGTTATGATGGTGATTGTTAGTCGTGACTCGTGTTGGTTGTTTGATATCTGGTATGAAGTTATGTAATTGTAATGTGTCTAAAAAGTCCTGTCCAATGTCTGTAATATTGCTCTCAAAGATGTTAATGTTTAAATCTCCAATTATCATGCATTTTTCATTATTGTTAGTGGATAGGTATTGATCAATTTCCTCAATAAATAAAGAACTTTCAGCATTTGGAGATCTATAGAAAGTTAGTAAGGTAAGTGTTTTTTCTTTTATTTTAATGTCAAGTTTTAAACAGTTTGTCAGTGTGAAGTCAGTGAGTTCTTGTACGTTAAAGTCAATGTCAGTACGTACATAGGTGGCAATAATATAAGTATATTATGGCAATAATATAAGTACAGTACGTACATAGGTGGCAATAATATAAGTATATTTTATTTAGAGTGCAGTACAATACAGGTGTTGGTTTTACAAAAGTTAGTCAGCACCCAATTACATAGTATACACTATAGAGGAAATAACAAGAATAAAAAAGAAAGAAAAGATAATGATGATAATAATATTAAGAAAATTAATAATAAATATTATTCGACGAATGAGGTTAGTTTTTGTAAATCAACCAATTTGTCATTGAAAAAGTCAAAATTGGCACTTTTTTTTTTGGTTTGAATTTTTTTAGGGTCGTCGTTTAGGAATAAGGGCCGCGTTGAGATGCGGCTGCCAAGTCCCGGCTCAAGTAGATTTAAGGTCACGTGATCAAAGTTCACCAATCACAGAGCTCAAAGTTGGTCATGAGCACCTTACATCTACTTAAGCAGGAACCTGGCAGGCGCATTTCGACCCGGCCATAAGTAATGGAGTACTTACTCATAACGTACATATATCTCATGGGAAATGAATGAATCTGTCACATAAAATCGGTCTTATTGGAGATCTGGAAATCACAGCAATCACAAATTAACACTTTTCTTGTTTTTTTTTACACGCTTTTGAAGGTTACAACTAGATAGCTGCTTATGTTCTCCATTACGTGTTCGTGTTCTCCATTACATACGATTTCACCTCATTTATGTTAGAGCTTATCCACGGAATAATGGCACGTGAAATGAAAAATAGATGTGAATGTTTGTACATTATTTTATTAGGACTTGGGAAAAGTTTTAAAGTACAAGAATGATGTGTAGCTGAAGAGTGTCAGTTGGAGAATGGGATCGTTGGACCAGTCTGCTCAGAAGAAGACAGGCCGAAATAACTCTGGTTCAAATTCTCCAATATTATCACATTCACCCCAGCTTTCAGAAGTTGAGATCTACGAAACGAACGGGTGCCCTCTTGTTCCGAGTTGATCTTCTGGGGTTTGTATTGTCATCATTCTGTTGGTCGTCATAAGGAATATCATTGTTTGGAATATCGTCATTGGGAATATCATTGTTTGGAATATCGTCATTCGGAATATCATTGTTTAGATCATTTGATTGGTTTCCAGCAGGAGCCAGATATCGAGTCGAAACCGTAGTTTCTCTCCCATCAGGTAGTCGAACATGAGCATACTCATTGTTGGCATCTAAAAGTTCAACCTCCTCGACCATAGAGTCATATTTGCTTCTTCGGTTTAAACTCTTCATTAGAACGGGTCCTGGTTTTGTCAGCCAAGTGGGCATTGAGCTTCCATTGAATGAGCGACGCGGATGATTGAACATACGTTCATGGGGAGTTGCGTTGGTTGCTGTGCAAAGAAGAGATCGTATACAATGAAGTGAATCACCTAGCACTTCTTCCCAGTCTTCTGTCTTCGAGTTGCGTGATTTTAGAGCCAACATTATTGTCTTCCAGATGATGCCATTGTATCTTTCGCACTGTCCGTTGCCTTGAGGGTTGTAGGGTGTTGTGCGACTTGTAGCAACACCTAGTGAAGTGAGGAACGTTTTTATTTCAGAGGACATGAATGCAGTCCCCCTATCAGAATGTATATAACTTGGGGTACCAAAAAGAGTGAATAAGTTTGTCAGATTTGTGATAACAGTATTTGAAGATACATCAGGGCATGGAAAAGCAAAAGGAAATCTTGAATATTCGTCAATAACAGTTAGTATGTATCGATTCCTTGTCTTTGAAGGTAGAGGTCCTTTGAAATCAATGCTCAATCGTTCAAATGGAGCTGAAGACTTGATGAGCTGGCCTTCATGTTTGTGATAGCGTGGTTTCAGTTCCGCACAGACTCGACAGGAATTAGTCACTTGTCTAACTTCTTCCACAGAGAATGGTAAGTTCTTAGCTCGGATCCAGTGAGTCATCCTTGTTATACCGGGGTGGCATAGATTATTGTGCAAATAAGTCAAGTCAGGTCGAGAGTTGATAGCTGCACTTATGCGGGACAGCGCGTCTGCAGGAGCATTCTCACAACCAGGACGATACACTATGTCGAAGTTGAAGCATGCCAGTTCGAGTCTCCATCTCATTATTTTCTCGTTCTTTATTTTGCTCTTGTGTTTTTGATTGAACATAAAAGATACGGAGCGTTGGTCAGTGATTATCTTGAAAGGTCTTCCAATGAGGTAGTGACGCCAATTCTTTAGACTCTCAACAATTGCATATGCTTCCTTTTCAATTGAAGCGTGTTGAAGTTCTGACTTGTTCAGAGTTCTCGAGAAGAAAGCGATAGGTCGTCCTTGTTGACTTAGCGTTGCAGCTATAGCAAAGTGAGACGCGTCCGTTTCAACAGAAAAAGGTACATTGTCTTGAATAGCAGCGGTTGACGCTTTCAGTATGTCACGCTTCAGATTTTCAAACGCGGATACTTCGTTATCTTGAAAAGGAAAGTTGTTCTGTAAAAGTGGCCGTACTTTCTCTGAGAAATTAGAGATCCACTTACTGTAGTAAGAGAACATGCCTAGAGCACGTTGAAGGGAAGCTTTGTCGGTTGGAATGGGTAATTCAACAAGTGGCTTCAGACGCTCGGGGTCAGGTTTTATAGTGTTATTGGATATAGTATAACCAAGTAAACTGACAGCAGTAATGGAAAACTTGCATTTTTCCATATTAAGTGTAAGATTGTACTTCTCGGTGGCTGATAGAAATTTCTTCAGATTCTCATCATGCTCCTTCTGATCTCGTCCACAGATTGTGACATCATCAAGATAGGGATAGGTGCCTGTGAGTTTCTCATCTTCAACGATGCGGTCTATTGTTCTCTGGAAGCTTGCTACACCATTAGTAACGCCAAAAGGAACTCTAAGAAAATGATAGAGTTTTCCTGAGGCTTCAAATGCTGTGAAGTGTTTTTCCGAGTCCATGATAGGTATCTGGTGATACTCACTCTTGAGGTCAATCACACTGAACACTTGGTTTGTTGAGACTTTAGCAATGACATCTTCAATCCTCGGCAAAGGATACGCATCTAGATGTGTGAACTTATTGATGGTTTGAGAATAGTCAATTACCATACGAGGTTTATGTCTTCCATCTCGTACAACGAATGCTTGAGCGCGCCAGGATGAGTTGCTTCGTTCAATGATTCCATCTTGTAGCATGCGTTCTACTTCGGTGTGGATAAATTGTTTGTCTTCGTCTGATTGTCTCCTGCTTTTTGTAACTATAGGATAGCAATCTTGTGAAAGGTTAGAGAATAGTGAGACAGGTTCAACGTTAGCAACAGCCAAGTTGCAAATTTTCAATGGTGGACGTGAACCGTGGAATTCTATCTCAAGTGAAGAGTGAGCTTGGAGCAAGTCATGTCCAAGTATGACGTCACAGCAGAGATTGGACATGATCAGCAAAGTAACATTCTGGTAGGTGTTGTTGAACACTTGTAATGTCACTTTACATTGTCCAGAAATGTCCGTGGACAAGGAAGAGTTAGCCATACTTATTTTACCAGAGTAAGGTAATGGTTTGATTTTACATCTGGACACTAGAGCTTGGCTTATGAAACTGAGTGTTGAACCAGTATCGACAAGAGCTTTGAGAGGTATATTGTTGACGGTGATATCAATAGTAGACTTTTGTAAACTGTTGGGTGACGCCGCAGTAACAGGAGCAGTATAACATGTCAGAGCAGCAGAAGTCTTGTTGTGTCGCGGCTTATGTGCTGATTGAGTGAATAGCTTTGACTGACAGACTTTCCCGTAATGTCCTGTCTTGGAACAAATAGAACATTGTGCCTCCTTGGCAGGACAAGACGACCGGGGATGCCACTGTTTACCACAAAAGTAACAAGTCTTGGAAGTAAAGGCCACAGTATTGTCAGTGGATTCTATATTTTGAGATGCAGTTACATTGGGCACACAACTAGTCTGGTAAGTAGACGATTGAAATTCAGCCAGCTCCATAGCTCGGGCTTGATTGAAAGTTTCATCTAGAGTGAGAGTATTGCTCTCAAGGAGGCGCTGTCGAATGCGGTTGCTTGATAACCCGCTGATAAACGCATCACGAACATACTCTTGTGTGTAGGTATCTGCTGTGACGGCTTCAAAATTGCACTCCTTGCTCATTTGCTTCAACACTTGTAGGTACTGGTCGACAGTTTCACCAGAGTTCTGTAGACGCGTTGCTAAGCAATGTCGGGCATAGATGACATTCTTAGGTTTGACGTATAATGATTCGAGAGCGGCAAGGGCTGTAGCGAACGTAGATTTGTTGTCAATGAAGGCGTAGACGTTAGGTGCAAGAAAATTTGTCAGAAGAGTCAGCTTGTCTTCACTCGTCACGTCTTTGATTTTAGCGACAAAGTTCTGGAACGTTTTCTTCCAGTGCAACCATTGCTTGTCTGCTGATGTAGAAGTAGGCTCTACAGCAAAGCGTTCGGGTTGTAGGTACTTCTCCATGTTGAAAGAATACGACAATTTTTGTACTTTAAATTGAAATGAAAAATAGATGTGAATGTTTGTACATTATTTTATTAGGACTTGGGAAAAGTTTTAAAGTACAAGAATGATGTGTAGCTGAAGAGTGTCAGTTGGAGAATGGGATCGTTGGACCAGTCTGCTCAGAAGAAGACAGGCCGAAATAACTCTGGTTCAAATTCTCCAATATTATCACAGCACGAAAAGAGTTCCTGGATGAAAAAGTCATATTCGGCTTGTGAAAGCAGGATCTGTTTTTAATTTTAAACTAACGGGAACTGCCCATTTTTCACAATTTCCCTATCTTATTCTAATATAAAATGAAACTTAGGTCTATTAAAATAAAACAGTACCTAAAACTAAGGTTAAAAAAGGAGCTTAAGGTTGGCTCTATGCATCGGTCTCACGGATGGAAACAAGGTCCTGTTTATTGAACTCTTACAATTCCAGCTCGTGAAACTGTCTGAGAAGAGAGCGGAGGAGATTGCCGACACCAGAAACACGATAGAGCTCTTCCACAAAGTTCTGCTCCAGGCTGTGCCGAGCAAGAAACTGCCCAACCTAGACTCTATTGGAAAGTTCAACCTCCACGTGTCGTCCAATCATCATCCCTTGGGTAAGATAAGAATAATATTAATACTCTGTAGTGGAAGGGAACCACCAGGCGAGGTCAATGTTATCCATTGTATCCGGGGTTAAGTGGCAGAAAATGCCCAAGGGATGAATTTTGCCCCGGAATACTAAACAATTGTAAATAAAAAATAATAATGTCCTATATGTATATTCTTTGTATATATTTTTAAGTTTTTTTGTTTTTAATTTATTTTTATTAATTTATTGATGATTGTTTTGTTAAAAAAGTGTAAATAAGTAAATGCTCAAAGCTTCAACTAAAGAGACCATCACTCCCCCAGCTGAAGCCAAACAACAATAACTTTTTTTTTCCTTCACTTCGCAGCGGTACATGGAGGCGGAGTACCCACCGCCGCGGCTCTCAAAGCCGGCGTCGGGTTTCCCCTGCGCAACCTCATTCGCACCTCCAGCCCCTCGCCCACCAACACGGTCACCATGACAACCAGCTACTCGGTTGCCAAGACAACGTCGCTACCCGGTGGCGTCGATTCCATGGTAACCAAGCATCCGGTCTCCATGGTAACCAAGCATCCGGTCTCCATGGTGACGCACAAGTGCGGCTTGTGCAACAGTAGCACGGACCCGCACACCATGGCCAAGTGTGACACGTGCCACCTCTACTACCATCTGGCCTGCCTGAGCCCGCCCCTGACCCGCATGCCGAAGAAGACAAAGCTCATGGGCTGGTGAGAACCCTTGTCTTTTTTTTATAGTTTATTTATTTATTTTCTTTACCTATAAAGAAACATTTATACAAAGGTACCTCTCCTAAGCTTTGAAGAGCTTCTAAGAAGCTCATGGGCTGGTGAGAACCCTTGTCTTTTTTTTTATAGTTTATTTATTTATTTTCTTTATAAAGAAACATTTATACAAAGGTACCTCTCCTAAGCTTTGAAGAGCTTCTAAGAAGCTCATGGGCTGGTGAGAACCCTTGTCTTTTTTTTTATAGTTTATTTATTTATTTTCTTTATAAAGAAACATTTATACAAAGGTACCTCTCCTAAGCTTTGAAGAGCTTCTAAGAAGCTCATGGGCTGGTGAGAACCCTTGTCTTTTTTTATAGTTTATTTATTTATTTTCTTTATAAAGAAACATTTATACAAAGGTACCTCTCCTAAGCTTTGAAGAGCTTCTAAGAAGCTCATGGGCTGGTGAGAACCCTTGTCTTTTTTTTATAGTTTATTTATTTATTTTCTTTATAAAGAAACATTTATACAAAGGTACCTCTCCTAAGCTTTGAAGAGCTTCTAAGAAGCTCATGGGCTGGTGAGAACCCTTGTCTTTTTTTTATAGTTTATTTATTTATTTTCTTTATAAAGAAACATTTATACAAAGGTACCTCTCCTAAGCTTTGAAGAGCTTCTAAGAAGCTCATGGGCTGGTGAGAACCCTTGTCTTTTTTTATAGTTTATTTATTTATTTTCTTTATAAAGAAACATTTATACAAAGGTACCTCTCCTAAGCTTTGAAGAGCTTCTAAGAAGCTCATGGGCTGGTAGGAACCCTTGTCTTTTTTTTAACATAATACTCTTTATT
This sequence comes from Bactericera cockerelli, assembly GCA_024516035.1. Lineage (NCBI taxonomy): Eukaryota > Metazoa > Arthropoda > Insecta > Hemiptera > Triozidae > Bactericera > Bactericera cockerelli. Next base: position 11,916,972 of record CM044961.1, read on the forward strand.
AATTTTAATTTTACATAATATACATTAAATATAGTGAGTTTATGAGGTAGTATTACCCAATTTGTTGTGGGTTGTGTTGTACTTCATTTATAATATACAATAAAATTTAAGAGTTTAAAAAAAAACATATTGTTTCCTGCCCAACCCAGGCTGGGTGAGATTAGTGTGGCTACGCCGGAACTGATCAACTCTCGATATTAACAATAACTGTATATTCAGAATAGCTTTCGCTCAGATAACAAAACGAACCTGAAATCAATGATGATAATTTCTTAATTTCAAGCAATTTTGAACTCTACTTCATTTTTCTACTATATCATATTACTAGCGGGCTGTCGCCCGCTTTGCGGGCCGAGGCATGGCCGTGAAAGCAAAAAATCCTTTTTCGCCAATGGCAGGTGTTGTAGTGGGAATTTCGAAAAATCCCGTCTTATTGCACATCTAGACTATAAGACAAAGCTACCTACCAAATTTCAGCTTCCTAAGACTTACGGTTTGGGCTGTAGAGCGATGATCAGTCAGTCAGTGGTCAGTCAGTGACTTTGACATTTATATATTAAGATAAAAAAAATAACTATAATTTAGTGGTGGTTTTATCAAAAAAATTGAAATTTAGCTATAAAATTATTACCCCATTTATTTTTGAGAATTGTTGTAGGTACTTAATTTTTTATATTATGTCTATTTAAATTTGAAAATAAACAAGAGACCTTGTTTAGACTGCTGGAATAAAGGGACTTTTCAGTCTCACCTCGGCAGTATAAACAAGGTAATTTCTATTCTATTCTACATATACAGAAGCCTGTTCGTCTCATTCTTCCCCCCAGGCAATGCTCCGAGTGTGACAAGGAGTCGAGTGATTCCAATCCAGAGAACATAGACACGGAGGCGCCGAGGAAACTGAGGCATGGCCGCGAGAATTCCCTGCAAGACGATCCTCTCGCCAGTGAGTTTGGATTTTTTTATGTACTCGGTATAGAACTTCTGGCTCGGTATAGAACGGTAAAGTCTGGCTGGGGGACTATAAACAGGGAGTAGACCAGCAGTCTGGCTGGGGGACTAAAAACCTAAAAACAGGGAGTAGACCAGCAGTCTGGCTGGGGGACAATAAACAGGGAGTAGACCAGCAGTCTGGCTGGGGGACTATAAACAGGGAGTAGACCAGCAGTCTGGCTGGGGGACTATAAACAGGGAGTAGACCAGTATTGGCTTGGTTCTGGGGGCCCTTGTCAATTATTAGCCTCCTTGTAAAGACAGTGGTAGAAGTGCTGAGTCACTCCTCCACTGCCTGGCTACCATCGTTCACGATGACGCCACCCTATGATGATATGTAGAACTTCTATACTCAGCATCAATACTTCTTTACTGGTTTGTGAGTAAATACTTTAAATAATAGTTCTAATCAGGCAGTATACATAAATAAGGGGATATTATTATTGTATTTTATTCCAACCGACCTAACTAGCTCGATCGATAAATCGGCGGGCGGCGGACAAATAATGAATATTTGTGACACTCGGTCCTTTGAATGCCTGGCGAATATTTATTAAGGTGACTTTCAAGAGTGATTAAGACAAATAATTACAACTTGAATTTCACTTTCAAAGTTCTATTCTTTTTCCTTTCATATCTTAGGTTTTCATATTGTAGAGACTTAGACGTCACCGAAGTCGAGTGAGTTAGCGCGCTGGACATTGCACGCACTGTGACCTGGGTTCGACTCCCAGCGGGGCAGGATTTTTTCTGCTCTGTTCTTGGGTCCACACATACCTCGTGAGGAAAAATGAGTAGCTGCTTTAATGTGAGCAACGACCAATGGCGGAATTATAGGCAAAAATAAGATATGAAAAGATATTTTTTTTTTTTAATTTTCCATTTATTTATTACAATTATAATATGATACAGATCTTAAAATGATTGAATGGTACCCTTTCTCAAAGTTAAAAAAAAAATTGTGTTGAGAAAGGGGAGTTCAGAATTTAAATTGTGGATACATGAAGAATAGGAAAATACATGGAACAGTCCTATAATTCTGCGCTAACCACTAAAAATTGTGATTTAATAACATAAAGAAATACATTTATATTTATTTATATTCCATTCCACTCCAGTGCTGTCAGAAAGTCTGGACGGCTCGGGTGTCAGCAGCAGCGGCAAGAAGCGAAAGCTGAAGGATTTCTACCACGACAAGAGGGACCGCTACTCCCCCGAGCCCGCCGGTCCCAGCCAAACCACCCCGAGCCGCAAGAAGAAGAAGAAGAGGGCGAAACAGGAGGCGGCTGAGAGCACCAGTCCCGAGGATGTGCCCCGCCAGGGAATCAAACTACTGGTGAGTGGTCTTCTTCCATTACTAATATCATCATCATCTTCATTATCATGACCACCACCCTCATCATCATCATCACCACCATCAATACCATCATTATTCCCTCCTCCTCCACCACTTATTCTTCTAACTCTTTCTCCAAACATTTTATTACCATCATCATTATTTTTATATATTTATGTATTATAGTTAATTTTAAGCTTGACGTTGTACACATACAATTTTAATGTATAATTTGTACAAAAAACATAATAAATAAATAATAATCGTTCTTCTAGGGATCGAGCGGGTTGAAAAGCATCATCTTTTTCTTCGGACAAAACATCTTGCCTCCTCGCATGAGTGGGAAAAATGATAATTGTCGAGTTCAGTAATAATCTAATGTTCCTTTACTAATGTTTGAAGTTATGATATTTTGCGGTTCCAAGTGCGGTTAGCTATGAGAGAAGGTGGGTTATTAGTGGGTGGAAATGCCACACCCCAGGTCAGGATAGACCTGTATCTCTTTAAAAAGAGTTTTTCCTTCCTTAAAGAAAAACTAATAATCCAGAGTTATGGCCATGTAGTTGATATGACCATGTAGTTGAAAGCGACGTTTAAAAAAATGAAAAAAAAAAACACTGCCAATTATGGACACAATACTTCCTCGTGATTGCTTCACATTGTAAACACGTGCCAATTTTGAGATTTTATAGAAAATTACTTGCATCTCCAAAACGGCTCAACCGATTTTCTTCAAATTTGTTTTATACGGTAGAATATCGTTTTTTCTACATTCTAAATTCCACAAAAAAATTCTGTATCGGCAAGTCAAGGACTTTGTTTTTTGACTTTTTTGTCCAGAATTTCGGATTTTCTTAAATATCAGAGTTCAATTATAATTAATTAAAAAATAAATAGCCTATGTAAAACAATAATATGCATATACATACAAAATTTCATCAAAATCGGATGTACTGTTCACGAGATATAAGCGTTTAAGTAAAAAGTTAGTGGTCAGGCGCATGGTCTCTTTCACCCAAAACCGCTTGTACGAATTTGATGAATTTAAAATGGGACCATCTTCAGAACGTCTTCTATATGTGTGCAAAATTTCATCAAAATCCGATCAGTAGTTTCTGAGATTTGCGCGTTACAAGGAATATTTTTAACAGACCGACAGACTGACACAAAACCAAAGTTGCTCAGGAGGTTATGAAACGTCCAGAAATATGAAAAAAAATGAAATCGGAGCAAAAAAATATATTTTTTTTACAAAAACGAACACAATACTTCCGATTTCTAATATTAGAAATTTCTCGGAAGTAATATACCGGACACAGAAAGTAAGTAAGGTAAAGTTATCTCATAGCAGTCATGGCAGATACCTTGTTCTCAATCCATAGCGACCCTTATGGTCTACCACCTTTTTTGTCTTTACTTTCGAAAAAGACGCAACCCAAAGTTCAGCGATCAAAGCCAGGGCGCCCAAACTGAGGCCGCCCGCGAGAATAATAAGGGCGCCCTTGAGTTGGTTCAGCTCCAGGCGAGAGACAGGGTCTCGAAGGGCGCGCTCTAAGTTGCGGCCCACGGGATCCCAATCCCGGGACCAGCGGTCCACGATCCCTGCAAGGGGAAATAGGGGATGACTTTATTATAGGCTGGGTGGAAGAGATTGTCGCAGCCAATAACCCTTCCCCTTAGTTAGGACATCTATATTTCATCTATGTTGTCTGTCCCGGTAGCTCAGTGGTATAGGCGGCACTCTGTGAATCCAGAGGTTCCAGAGGTCGTGGGTTCGAAACACAGCCGGGACATGACAAGTTATCCTCCCATTTGGGATTTTTACCACCTAATAATATGTCTTGGGCTTACTGCTGGAATAATGGGAATTTAATAGTCTTCATCGGGCAGTATAAATAAGGCGATTTTATTATTATTATTATCTTTTTTTCTTGTCTATATTGTTCTCAATTTTGTATTTTAATTTTTATCATTACTTGTTTGTACATAATTGTCATATTAATAAGGAATTCAATAATAAAAAAAAATAATTATAAAGTAACTGAAGGAAAAAAAGGAGATAGAAAAAACATTTTATCACAAAAAAGTCAAGTGTAGACTCGATAATTTTGTGATTTTTTTGTTTGTGAAAATTATGTGATTTTATTTCGGTGAAAGCCATGTCCGTTGTTCCGTACTTGTGTGCTTTCTTTTTCCCTTTCACTTTCTACGTGACGCAAGGCAAGAAGAACGTGAGGAATGCTCTATTTTATTTTTTGCTATTGAGAACATGTTTTTCGAGAGGCATGCGCGAAAGGCATGCATTATTTCGATTAGAAAGTGCTAGGGAAAATGCGTAATTGCGGACATAGCTTGACGTGACCTCACCAGCATCACGAGGATTTGAATATGAGTGGTCACTAACCAAACCCAAACTTCACTGGATGTTGCTTAGTTTTACACAATACAAGGCATAATACGATACGTGGGATCTAAATGTGAAACGTCGACCGACTACAGGATGAATGAGAAAAATAGAAATAAAAACAGAAAAGTAACAACACAATATACTTTTGCTCGGTTCTTCATTTTTGCGAAAAACACGAACCACCTAACCTCAAAATCAGCGTTTCGCTCGAAATACGCTTACTTTTTGCAAATTCAGAGATTGGCAAGAATATAAACAAAATTGTGGCGGTAATTTAAAAAAAAAACCTTCATTATGTGAAATTGAGGCGTATTTGGTGTTTGATCATTTGTCAAATAATTAAATATAATAATCTTTACTCTATAGAAATAAACAACGAATTTGATTATTCAACAGGGTTCAACAAACAACCATAAACATTATTTACGAAAAATTCTCTAGAATAATTCATTATTAATTCTCATTAAACTATCCCTTTTTCTCTTTTACCATTGCTTCCCAGCTTAATTTTTTTATATTTCTTCATCTGTTAACTTGCCGATGAGGGCGATGAGGTAAAGTGAAGTCGCTGGGATTAATGTTTTGGAGATCGTGCATGGCACTTGGTCTATTTTTGTGCATAAATTTAAATTCGTCGAAATCGAATTTTGTTTCAACGAAATTCGGATCGCCCTAAAAGATTATTGCTTTAAACCTGGCGGGACGCAGTCATATAATATGTATGATTATATATGACTGTCAAGGAACCAGGGTCTGTCGTAATCTAGCTTGTGATCAATTGTATACTATGGACATGAAAGGAGCCTGGACATTGGATTTGGGCGTCCATATAATCCTCTCACCACCGTGATTTAGGTATCAATACCTATCTCACGGACACGGAATTATTATTATATAATTGTATACTATTTTTAAAATATTTTTTTGTAATTATTACTAAGTTACGCGCGCCCTAAAACTTTTTCTATTCTTGTTGCAAATAATATTGAATGTTATAGATGGCGGCATGCAGTCATATCCGACATTGAAGGAACTAAGATTACGACAGATGATTACGACAGACCTTTTGGTTCCTTCAATGTCGGATATGACTGCGTGCCGTTAGGTTATAATCGAGTTATTTTGCCTTAAATTACAGTCAATTGTATTCGCAACAATTATAAAAAAAGTTTTAGTGCGCGTGTTAGTTTATAAAAATTACAAAATTGATTTAAAAATTTATATCATAAAAATAGAACGCAAATGATTACTGCTAGTAGTGGGATTATATTTACTCTGCGAGAAAAAATATCTTAGTAAAAAAATCTTGTGACTGAGGTATGTATTATTAGTACACCTCTTTGGTAACTTCAGCAATAAGAGTTAAAATATTTTGCCGTACCCTGTAGAAATTTCGATAAAAATTTCAACACGTTGGTAGCTTCGGGTACATTAGCTTTTCTTGTTTTTGTGCTTTCTGTTTATGTTCTTGATTTTTTTAAATTTTGGCGCTTTTACTTTTTTGCTACCTTTGGCGTATTTCACAAAAAATACGCCAACTCCGTTTCGCGAAAGCAAAACTCTACTGGCGCTATCTTGAAGAATCCTTTGGAACTAACATTTTTCGAAAAACACGGTGTTTTTTTGAAAGTAAAGAACCGAGTCTTTATCTCTTCTTTAAAAATTAAAATGAAAACACTTGTATTTTGCTCGTAAATGTAACAAAAAAAAATCAATCAATCAATAAACATTACCTCCTTCGACCAGGCAAGCCACAAGCCAGTTGAGGCGGGGGGCGAGGGGCGCCCCTCGTTTGAACAGGAAGGGCGAGGCCTGGGTGCGCAGGCGACAGGAGGGGAAGATGTGAATGTAGGTGTGGGCGGCCCGCGGCCCTTCGGTGATCTGGCTGGGGTGGTGGGCCGCGTAGAACTGCATGTAGCGACGGGCTGAGAAGGAGCCTGTGGGCGAAGTATTGGGTTTTTTTTTTTTTTTTTTTTTTTTTTTTTGGCATTGGTTGGCAAGGCCATTCCATACAGCCATAGAGTATTGGGTTGAATGTAATTAAAATTATTATGATGAGATGCACCTATTTATTATTTAATAATTACGAATATCTACTATAATCATTATAAAATAGAAACTTTTTTTTTTTCTCCTTCATTCCTTCTTTCTTCTTCCTTTTTTCCACACTTCTTTACCATAACGAGATATTTCTTTTTCTTCCATTTACGTTTTATTGGACTTGACCTCTTTTTTCTCTGTTTTTTTTTTATGTATTATAATATTTCTTTCCGCTTTCCCCTCTTTTTTTAGTTTATAAAAAAACCAATATATTTCTTTTTATATATTTTATAAACACCCGCCACCAGCGTTCAGCTGACAGGGTTGTTTAAAAATACATTTTTTGCCATAATTATATTTGTGAATGTAATAATGTAACGAATAAAGAAAAAAAAAAAATTATTACCGACCTCAGTAGCTTGATCGATAAAGAGCCGCCGGACTTTTAAGTTAATTTGGAGGTCGGTGTTTCTAGTAAAGTGAGTATGAGTAATTAGTGATATTACGATTGTGATTAACACAAAATATGATAACTTTAATTTAAAAAAAAAATCATATTTCAACCTATAAATTATTGGTAGGCAATCTCTTTTACCCAACCCTTATATAAAAAAGGGTTGGGTGGAAGAGATTCCCAAAGGCAATAACCTCGTCCTTTAGTTAGGACTTGTGTATATAATTTTATCTGTTCTCCTTTTATATTTTTTTCAATTTTGAATATTAATTTGTTGTTTGTATATCATGGTCCTTATAAAAAAAAGTGTATAATAATAATACTAATATAATCTCACTACAGTTTTGCCTTGCTACATAAGATACACATTATCTCCCATATATTAACGACAACGACATGAATTTTTGCTCATTCATTAGGTGGGTTAGGTGGTAGAAAATGCTTTGAGCATTAACCTCGCCTGGTGGTTACCTTCCACTAAAGAGTGTTATTATTATTATTACAATAGATTGACTCTGAGGGACATGTGTTAGAAAATGATTTGAGCATTAACCTCTCCTGGTGGTTACTTGCTACTAAAGAGTATTATTATTGTTAATACATAATGTTACCAATTTTAACTCATCAATTTTTAATGGATATTGTTGATTCATAAATAAAAATAAAATGAAAAAATCAACATCACATTGACAAAAAATTAATAGGCTAAAGCTAAACGTCCTTTTTTTAAAGTTTCTCACTCACCAATTTTCGGATTGTTGTGAATGGCATCGATGACCTCGGTGTAGTAGCCCTGGTGAATGATGAACGAGTTGACCAGCGCACCGGTGAAGTCGGGGTCGCCCGGTGCCACCGACCGGTTCATGATGCGGCGAGATTGCGGTTGACCGAGGAGGCGGATGCCTTGGGCGTAGATCCCCTTGGAGGTTTGGATCTGAGCCACTTGGCGCTGAACAGTGAGGAGACTGCCTGCGACCGGTGGACATGGGGGAAAGAAATGGAGGAGAAGAGTGAAGGAAAAGATTGGGATAAGGGTTGGGTGGAAGAGATTGCCACAGGCAATAACCCCGCCCTTTAGGTAGGACATTTCTCTCTTTTTTTTCCTTCTTGTATTTGTTTAATCTTTTTGTTTTTCTCTATATTTCATTGTGTTCTACTGTATATATTTTCTACCTAATAAAGCTTAAAAAAAAAAAAGTTTCCGAGGAGCAATTCCCAAGACATTATAGAAAATGTTCAATCTCCCGGTAAAAGAAAAAAGTTATTATATTTATGTTAATCACTTTTATGATGTCATAAACTACTCATACTCACTTTACTAAATCTCTGCTCAACTTTGGACTCGAACCAACGACCTCCAGATTACAAGTCCCCCGTCTTATCGATCAAGCTACTGATTTCGTATCTATTATAAAAAGAAATTTTTGCCAGTCATTCGTGGATCTTGTTGCATACATAGTTCATAATCATATCTACAAATCTTCTTGAAAATAACTATCATAATTTACTATTTCAAAACATCATAGTAGAATTTTGGCGTCAATGTAATCCTTCCACCACTTTAAGATAGGTACCTGTGCCTATGCACCGGTACAAAATTATTATGAACTACATCACCCACCACAAACATCTCTGCTGCTGTTTCATAGCTACGGAATAAAAAAAGTGAAACAATCTTCTTTATAAAAGAAAATACATGATGAAAGGTTGTTCGTTGTCTTACCTAGTGATGTTTGGAAAGCGGCGCTCACAATAAAGCAAAAGAGGATCCATATGACGAAGAGAAAGCGAAGCAGAAGCACAAAGCGAGATCTACGTGGCTGATTGGGGATGCCAAGGAGACAGGCTAGCGCGAGGAGGAATATCTGATCGTAGGAAGAGCTCTGTTGAAAGGGTCTCAGGTGACGAGGTAGGTGCGGTCGCTGGAAATATCTCGGTTGTGCAGATGCCTGTAAAGATACTTTAAGTTAAGTTATCATATTTGTGTTCATCACTTACGTGGTGTCACTTCTACTGAAACTCACCCTGCTAAATGTTCACTGTACTACGAAAAACTGCTAAAAACTTTTTACTCGAATCACCCACCAACAGATTACAAGTCCGCCGCCTTATCAATCAAGCTACTGAAGTCGGTCTGCTTGAAAAGATTGTCATATTATTCAATTATTATAAGTTTTAATAACTAGATTGTATTAATAAATTTAGTCCCCAGGGACTCTGTTTAAAAAAAAAAAAAAAAAATATTCAAAATAAAATCAAAGATAAAAAATCTTAGCTGCACAGATACCTGGAAAGATACTCTTCGTATTCAAGAGAAAATT
>CM044961.1:11934748-11984707 GCA_024516035.1 Bactericera cockerelli
ACTTTTTGCCTTCATTTTTTTGTTGCTATTTTTTTTGGGGTTAATTTAAAAACCCGGCCCGGCCCAAAAGTTTTTCTTTGGGGCCAAAAGATTCCCCCCCGGGTTTTTTGTCTGGAATTTTTTTACTTTGGTAACGGAATTTTAATTTGCCTAACCCCTGGGTTTTTCAAGCTTTAAAATTTGGGGGTTTTCTGCGGGCCCCTTTAAAAAATTTTAAAAGGGGAGGGAGGACGGGGGACCTTGGGGGGACCCCCCCCAAAGGGGGGGGCCCGGGGGTTTTGGGGCAAATTTTTCCGGGGATCTTTGAAAAGGGGGAGGGGGAGGCCAAAAACTTCACCAAAGGAGATGGGTCAGGTTTTTTTGGGCCGAAAAGGGGTTCTGGGGGGTGGTTTTTCTCGCCCCTTTTTTAAGGGGGAAAATTTTATCACTGGGAAAAGGGGGTTTTGAATTTCCCTTTTTTACGGGGGGGCTGTTTTGTTTCTTTCGTTTTTAAAAAAAGGGTTTTTAAAAACCTTTTTTTGGGAGACGTCCAATTTCCTTTGGGCTTTCTGAGAATTTTCCCCTTGAGGAAATTTCCCCATTGTCTTTATTTGGGGCTTAAAATCAAAAAAAAAGTTTTTTCCCACACTTGGGGTTGGGGTTTAAGCTGATGCACTCCCCCAACCCCTTTTTGGGTTTTAAAAATTAAAAAAAAACTGGGTACCAAAGCGGGGAGGGTTTCCCAAAAAGGGTACTTCCAAAAACGGGGGCACCCCCGGGCCCTTTAAACCCCTTTTGGGGGCACTTTTTGGGCCTTTCCCAAATTTAAAACACCGGGTTTCCCCCGGGAAAACCCTTTTTTTTTTCCGGGGTTTTTTTTTGTGTGATCTGCGAAATATCCACCATTGGGGGTTTTGGGCTAGGGACAGACAACCCCTCCCCTTTTTTATTTTTGGGGGGTTTTTTTTCACCCTTTCAGGGCAAGGGGAAAATGTTCCTTCGTGGAAGGACCCAAATTTTGGGGTTTTTATTTTTTTTAGTTTTTCCCCCCTCTCTGATGTTTTTCCGAATTTTTTTGTGCGGGGTGGGTGTTATTTTTCCCCCGTTTGGGGGCCCCAAAAAACCCTCTTTTTATTCGGGCCTTTTCTGCCTTTCATTGTTGTATTTTTTTATTGGGGTTTTCCCGGGGTTTAAATGTTGGGTTTTGGGGAAAAAAAGAAATTTGAGTGTCCGGAACTTTAAGGGGGAAAAAAAAACAAAAAGGGGGTGTTCGGTTTTCCCGCAGGGTTGGGGGAGGGTTTTTGGACCAAATTTTTTGGGGGGTTTTTTATGTTTTTGGGGAAAGTTTTAAAAACCCCTTGTTTTAATTTTTTTTGTCCCTTTTAAATTTTCCAAGGGGTTTAAAACCGGGGTTGGTTTTTTTTTTGGGGTTTGCGGGGGGTTTTTTTCTTTTTTTCGTTTTTTGGGTTGTTTTTAATTGTTTTGTTGATTATGTTTTTTTTTTTTTGTTAAATTTTTAAAAGGGTTTGAGCTGGGGGGCTTTTTTTGAGCTCGGGTGTTGTTGTAGTCTTTTTGTTCTTGTTGATTTTTTTGTTGTTGAATGTTTTTTTTGCTTTGTTTTTCTTTCTATTTTTTTCAATTTTGTTTTTTTTTAAAAAAAGAATTTTTTTTGGGGGTCACGTATGAAATGTTTATTCTTGAGATTTGGGTTGGGGTTTTGTTTTCTGCTGCTTTTTCTTTTTTATTTTCAAATGTTTCTTTTTTTTTTTTCTGGCTGGTTTAAACTTTTTCCCTTTTTTGGTCTCAAAAAGTTCCCCCCTTTTTTTCTTTTGCCTCCGTAATTTTTTTTATTAGAGGGGGCCCGTTCTGCTTGTTTTTGATTTAGGGGTTTTTTTTGTGTTGGTCAGGGGTTGCTGTTCAAAGGGTGTTTTTTTTGTTGAAAAACCCCCTATTTTCAAACTTTTGGGTTTTTTTTTCTGACCATGGGGGGTTTCCCCTTTCCGGGTTTTTTTATTAGATTTTTCTCACACGGCCGTTGGGCAACTTTTTCAAAAAATTTTCACTTTTTTGGGGGCGGGGGGGGGGGTTTTTTCCCCCTTTCCGGGACTAAATGGATTACAAAAAGGGTTTCCAGTAGGGGGTGGAAAAATTTTGTTTTAAAAATTTTTTTAAAAAATTGATTTCAAACAGGAAATGACCAGGGGAAAGCCCCTTTTTTTGGGCCCGGAAAAAATTTTCCTTTTGTAAATCTTCTGTAAGGGGGGGGGGCCCAAGTTTTCCTTTTTGTCAAGGTTTTTTTAATATGGTTTGTTCAATTTGGGGGTAACAACATCTTTGCTCTTGACGGGGGGTTTGCTCCCGGCCCCTTTTTTCGTTTTTTTGAAAAAAAACCCCCTTTTCAACCGTCGCGGTGTTCAATTTTCGTTTTGGGGTTTTAAATTTTCCCTTTTTGAATATCGAGACCAAAAATTTAACCCCTTGGGGGAAAATCGTTTAAAAATTTATCTTTTATTTTAATTTACACTTGATGTACGTACCCACCGTGGACATTGTTTTATCGTAAGATGGATTCTTGACACAGCGCCCACTGCTGTGGGGGGCTCTGTAAACTTAACCCCCCCTAGCAAAAATGGGGGGGCTTCATTGAAAAACCCCTTTACCTTTTTTTGGGGGTTTTTTTTGCCCTTCTGAATAATTTAGGGATTTTGGCTTTCCCGAGGGGGACCACATTGGGGGCTTGGGGGCTGCAAGTTTACTTTAAGGGTCAAAAGAAAAATTTTTCAACAAATTTGGGGGGGCTTCCAAAATAACAACCGTTCTCTGTTTTTTTTAAATTTTTCGTATGTTTAAATTGGGGGGGAAACCGATATTTGATGCTTCATTCTCGTGCTCCCATATTCAGATCCTTTTTGGTCAATCTGAATTTGGGAAAAAATGGATTTATTTTTTAAACCCCCACTGTATTTTTTTTTTTGGGGAAAGGTTGGGGGTTCGCATGCTTTTGTTTATTTTGGGGGCCCCCGTTTGGGAAAATTTTTTGGCTTTTGTTTTTGGAAAAAAGGGGGAGGGGAAGGTCTAAGCCCAAAATGATTCTTGGTAAAAAACTAAATGTTTTGGGGCTGAAAAAAAAGGGGATTGAACTTCAATAGTTTTTTTTCTTTTTTTTTACGAAGAAAAAAATTTTCTTTGTAGATCCCGGGGGCCCTTTGGGGGGTGGAGAGGAGGCGCCCCCCAAAGGGAAACGGTGTTTTGGGGGTTTTTTTTGGGTTCTGGGGGAAAGACCCCTTTAGTAAAAGAGGGGGGCCCAAAAAGGGAACGTCACTGTTACCTTTAAAACTTCACCAACAAAAGGGGTATCCTCCTTGAGCAGAGGTTTTTCCCCGGCGCTTTCAAAATCCCCAGAATTTATTTTTTTCTTGAAAACGTTCCGCATATTGATTGCTCTAAAGGGACCTGAGACTCTTGCGTTTTTTTCTCTTTCTTTTTAAATTGGGGGAAAAAATGTAAGGGGGCTGGGGTTTATGACCGAAGAAAATAAATTTTGGGGTTGTTTTCCTTTTTTCGGGGTTCTTAGGGGGAATAAAACCCTCTTTTGTGTTTATGGGTTTTACCTGATGGGGTTTTGAGAACAAAAACCCCATTTCTGACTACTCGCTGGCAACTTGATGCTTTCTTTTTTGGGACTTTTTCGATTTTTTAAATTGTTTTGATGAAATCCTCCCCTCGCACGAAAAGGGGTTTTTGGTGCTGTGAGGGGTTCTCAGAACCCCAAATGGAAAGATCTTTCTTTGCCCCACCCCAGGGGGGCTCTGTCAATTTTTTTCGAGGGGGCCCATCAGGAATCCCGGGTTTGTTGCCATCTCCATTTGTTTTTTTAAACCCGGGGGACCGCACACGTGGCGCCGTTCTTCATCACAGGGAAGATTTAAGGGGGGTTGCCCCCTTTGGAAAGAAAAAAATTTTTTATTTATTAAAAATAATCTGTAAAGAAAGTTAAAAAAAATTTTAAAAAAAAATATCATTATTTTGTACATTAAATTAAAAAAAAAATTTTAAACCTTACCGGGTTGTCCTTAAGTAGTAATTTTTTTTTAATACCTCACAAGGTCCAAACCTTTTTTTCCAAGCAAAGCATTTTTTTTAAAATTTGGGCCCTTTATCAAAAAATTTTTATGTAAGGTCCCTTTAAAACGCCCTTTTTAAGGGGAAATTTTTTTTAAAAATTATTTTTTTTAAGGGGCCTGAAATTTATTTAACCAAAAATTTTTTCTTCACAAAAATGAATTTTTTTTTCACATTTGTCCCAAAACTTTATCTTTTTGATGCCTTGTTGGGGTCTGTGCTTTCCCTTTTGGGTTTTTTTTGGGAAGTAAACTTCGCCCTCAGCAGGGGTTTTTTTCTTTTCTAAAAATTCCCCATTTACTCGGTGTTGTTTAAACCCCTGTTTCAAAAAGGCCCGGACCTTGGGGAAGGTCGATTTGGACATTGTATCCTGAGGACTTTTTTTAGGGGGGTTGATTTCTATCTTTTCCCACTTTTTAAAGTTGCTGTTGAAACTATTCTATTTTTTCCTTTTAAAAAAGCTCCGAAGGACATTTTTTTCGTCCAACAAAGAACTTGCGGGGGTTTCTGGACTTTTTTTCGATTTTTTTTCGTCCTGAATTCACAACTGTTGCTCATTTAAAGGGCTGGGAAAACGTGACTTTCGGGGGGTTTTTTTGCAAAAATGTAATGTTGTTTACCCCACTTTCAAACGCTTTGCTGTTTCTGTTGGGGTCCAAATTTTTGCGGGTTTGAACTCTGTGGGTTTTAAAATTTTTCCTTGTGGTTGTTTGGGTTTTTGTCCCCTTTATTTTGTTTTTTTTGTTGGCAGGGTTTTTTTTTTTCGTCCTTTTTCTTTTTTTTTCAAAAATTTTGGTTTTTGGGTTTTTGGGGTTTTTTTTCCGGGAACACCCGAAAGGTTAAAATTTTGTTTTCAGTTTTTTTCCCCCCCTTCTTTTTTTCTGTTGTAGTCGTGTACGTCCAAAATTTTTTAGTGAAAACCGTTTGGGGGGGGGTTTTGCTCCAGTTTTTTCACCAGCCCGGTTTGGGCGCCCCGGGGATGATCACGGGGGGAAAAATCTTGCGTTAGATCCCTTCATTCATGCCGCTAATATTTTTGGGGAAGGGGCTGAAAATTAAAAATTTTAAAAAAAAATTAAAACGAAAATAAAAAAACTAAAAATTATCTATTTTTAAAAAAAAAACGCAATTTATAACCCCTAAAACTAAAAAAAATCCTAAAAGCCCCTTTGAAACTTTTAAAAATAATGATCAGAAAAAAAGTTAGGAAAAAAACGACTTAAAAAGGGCCTTGAATTTTTTTTGGGGTTTCGGTTCTTTTTTTCAATGCTGCAAATTTTTGTCACCCAACGGGTTTTGATTTTGAGAAAAATTTTTTAAAAACTTAATATAAAATTGCGGGGACTAAAAACCCGTACTAAAATGAAAAAAAAACCCCTCAATCCGACTAAAAATAATCTCAATATCCCTTTTTCCCAGTGAATTATGTATTTGTTCTTGAAAACATCAAA
Organism: Bactericera cockerelli; assembly: GCA_024516035.1. NCBI lineage: Eukaryota > Metazoa > Arthropoda > Insecta > Hemiptera > Triozidae > Bactericera > Bactericera cockerelli. Next base: position 11,940,301 of record CM044961.1, read on the forward strand.
AAGGTTTTTTCAAAAAGCATTATCTTCTCCCTAAAGTAAATCACTGTAACAAAATTTTTTCTTGGGGGGTTTTTCGGTTTTGGGGCTTCATCCCCAAAAATGTTCAATATATATTTTTAAACACTTTCGTCACCAATTAAGGGGGGACGCGGTTATTTGGGTTTTTTTAACTCCAGTTTTTGTTTGGGGGTTTTTAACTCTTCAACCACATTACTGTTTATTCCTCGCGGGGGGGGTTTTTGTTTGTTGGCCTGAAAAAATGTGGTCAAAAATGTACGTTTGAGGGGTTTTCGTGATTAATGATTGTTCAAATTCAAACAAGGGAAAATAACTTTAAAATTTAAAAATAATAATACTTCATATTTTTTCCTAAAAATCTAAACTTTTTTCATTAATTTTTTTGCTTTCTCTATTTGGTTAGTTTTAAAAAATCCCACTTTTTAAACCTAACAAAAAGTTGCTTTATAAACTAATCATCTGCAAACCAAAAAACCTTTACAAAAGGGGTGCCGTTTTTTTAAAAGGTTAAAGGGAAAATAATATCGATTACGGCCTAAATAAGGGTTTTTTTACGTATATAAACCCCAGCATGTTTAATTTTTAAGGGGAAAAACCCCATTGAGTACAATAGAAAAAATTTTCGGGGACAACAGCACCCACCTAAATTTTATTTCAATCAAGAACTACAGCCCCAATTTTAAAATGCAACCTTTTTTTTAAAAACCCCCAAAAAATTTAATACAAAATTTTTTGCTAATAACCTAAAAACCCCTTTTTTCATATTACCATTTTTACATAAAAACCAGCAAATTTCTTTATCCCTAAAAAATTTAAAAAAAAAGGGGTCTATCCTAGCACCCCAGGACCCAATACCATTAAAAATTTTAAAATTGCAAATTTAAAAATCTTTTCCGTAGTATATTCACTCTAGCAGAAGGGCAACAAAAAAGAAAAAAATGCCCCCCAAAATTTAGGGAACACTTTGTACAAGTGTAGGATTCATGAGGGAAAAAAATTTTGACAAAAAGAAAACTGATTTAACGTTTCCGGGTCCCCCATGTTTTTTCCCCTTTTTACCTTCGGGTTGGAATTTTGCTTAAACAATACCTTCTAGATATTTTTCGGGTCACTTCGGTAGTTTTATTTTTTTTCGGGGGGACTTTTAACGTATGCATTTCTTCCATTAATCAATAAAATTAATGTTGAACTAAATTTTTATTGTGTTTACGTTTTTTAAAATTTTTTTAGATTTTAAACGGATAAAAAGGGGTTTTTAAATTTTTAAAAAATTTTAATTTATGAAAAAACTATTGAAAAAACTTCAAACATAAAATATAATCACCGAGTGAAAAATGTAGAAAAAATTTTTTTTTTTTCACGGACTTTCTTTCGGTGACAAAAAACAGCAGAATGTAAACACTTGTAAAACTTTTTTAGTTTCCCCCCGTGGAAAAGCCCCCCCGATTTTGGCCCCATAATACACAATACTTCTCACCCAAAGGGGCTGGGTCCAAACTAATCCCTTTGCAAAAAAACCAAAAAAACCCACCCCGATTTAATAAAAAACCTAACCCAAAATGTTTTAAAAATTAAAAAAACTAAAAAAAAAAACCCTTATTTTAAAAAAAAAACCCTTAAAAAAAAAAAATTTAAAAGGAATTTAAAAAAAAACCATAAAATTTTTCCCTTTTAACAAAATTTCACAATAATCAAAAAAAACACCATTCCCCAAACAAAAAAAATGGGGGGTTTTCCCATCAATCTTCTCCTAAAAAATGGGAAAAACCCGAGCCTATTGCAAGTGCTTTCCCTTTAAACGGTTTTAAATAATTTTAGGGAAAAAAGATATAAATTTATAAAATCAAAGGTAATTGACAGAAAAACTTTTTTAAAAACTGTGCTATATTTTTAAGGGGAAAAAAAATAGTTTTTTAACCAATGTTTTTCGAGTTTTTTTTGGGGTTTGGGGGGGAAAAAGGGGGTTTTGAGAAATTTTTTTTTTTCCCCACGGTTTTTCCCGTCCCCTATGAAAACGGTTTTAAAAATGGGAAAAGAAAAGGGGGGAGATCGGGGATTGAACTTACAATAATAGGGAATTAATTCTGTTAGCAGTTAGAGTTGTCCAGTCCAATTTTTTTACCTTTCTAGTTTTGCAAAAATTTTTGGAGTACTTGGGGAAAAAAAGTTTTTTTACATTTTTTTGATATTCCGACATAATTAAAAAAATAACTACATCCCTTTTTCTAAAAATTTTTTAAATCTGTCCCAGAAATTATAAAAATAAAAAAACACAAACCCCAAAAAGGGGCTGCTTTTTAAAACTTTACCTTTTAAACGCTTTCAATTATTACCCTTAAATTTTGTTAAAAAAAAAAAAGGGGCTGTAATAACAAAATTTTTAAATTTTCCCGCTTAAAAGGGGAAAAATAAACATTTTTGCCTCTTCATTTTTTAGGGGTGAAAGTTTTTCCAAAGAGGGTTTTTGTTTAGCCCCAAAAGGAAATTTTTTATTTTTTTTAAAAATTTGGACAGAGGGGGGATCCTTTAAATTTAAAATCCGGGTTTTTTTTTTTTTTTTTTTTTTTTTTTTTTTTTTTTTTTTTTTTTTTGAAATTTTTTACCTATTTTTTTTCATTCAAAGAAAATTTTTGCTCTTGCCTTTTAATTTTACGATTGGGGGGGTTGGCCAAAAAACCAAAAAACATTTTATTTCCCAAAAGGGAATTAATATTTTCCCCTTTTTGTATTCTTTCCTTGAGACCCCCTTTTATGAAACGTTCATGTTCCCCCCCACAACTTTTTTCGGAGGACTTTTAAAAACCTTTTATTTTCCTATGCTAAGTGATAAATTTAAAAAATCCCCAAAAACAAGGATTTTTTTTCGTCACATCGATACTACAACTGAAAAGAAAACTTACAATTTCCCGTAAGCGACAAAAAAAAAATATTTTTTAGAAACAATTAAACCCCCTATATTAAAAAAAAAAAATGCAAATTCAAATGAAAAAGTAAGGTATATTTTTTTTTTATAAATTTTTTTTGGGGTCCAACAAATGGATACACCCCCATTTTGCACCCTTTCAAAGTATTTAAACGGGTTTATCCCCAAACCGGGGGAATTCAAACCCGCACTAACCTTTCCCCAGCTGCCCCTCCATATTCCCCTACAAATTTTTATCCCTAGGGCCCCCGTCGGGGCAATTCACCTACAAAATTTTTCCCCTTTTTCCCCCTTAGTTTTTTTCACCTACGTTTTTTTTCTACCCCCCGTCGGGGGAATTCCCCTACTAATCATCCCTTTCGGCCCCCTCATGAATTCACTTGACAAATTTTTTCCCCTTTGCCCCCCCGTGAATTCTTTTACTTTGGGGGTGTCTTTTTGGGGGGCCCCGGGAAATGTAACTCTATAGCTTTTGGGGCAACGTTTAAGTAAAATAATTAAAAAGCCCAAATCCCCTTACCGCTCTCGGGGGGATGCATTTCCCCCGGGGTTTAAAGATCCCCTCGGACCACGAAGGGGGCCCTCAAAATTGGGCCCCCACGGTAGGGGTTTTTCCCCGGGGGACGTCTTTTTTCCCCCGGGGCCCCAATCACTTGCACCCCCGTTCTTTATCATTTTTTGGGGCCAAGGGACCCTATTTTGCCGTTGAGGGAACGCCCCCCTTTTAAAAAAAAAAAAAAATTTTTTTCCCGGGGTTTTGGGGAAAAAAATAACCGTACTTTTTTTTATGTATTTTTTATTAACTTTTTTTCCTTAACTTTCCCAAAAGGGGGTTTTTCCCTTTGTTTTTGCAAATGGGGTTTTGGGCCCCGTAAATTCGTAAAAAAAAAAATAAAATATGTACTTAAAACCCCCTTTTAAATTTAATAAAAAAAATTGTAAAAAAAAAGTTTCTCTTTGTTTTTTTGACATTCCGAAAAAAAAAATTTTTTTCAAAAAAAAAAAATTAAGATCTAATTTTTATTTTTAAGCCCCCTTTTGGGGATGTAAAGTTGCCAAATCAAAAACTGACCCCAAAGACGGAAACTAAATAAACTAATCATTATTTAAAGGAGCTTTTTTTCCCCTTATTAATTTTTTAAAATTTTACTTTTTAAACCCTTTAAAAAAAACCCAAAATTAAAGCCCTTTAAAAATTTTTATGGGGAAAAAAACGTTAACAATTTCATCAAAACTTAAACACAAGGTGAATGAGACCTAAGAATATGTACGGGAAGGGGGGAGTTTTTTGGGGTTTTTTTTATTTTTGGGGGAATTTAAAATAACAAGTTCCCCAATCATAAATTTTTTTATTTTTTTTTAAATTATTTAATCAACAGAAAGTAAGGGATTTTTTTGAAAACAATCGAACAATTTAAATGGGGGAAAAAAATTGGGGAAAACATTTTTTTTTCCAAAAAAAGTTTTTTTGGGGTTAAAAAAATTGAAGGGACTTTCTAAAAAGAGAAGTGGGGGAAAAATAAAACAAGATTAATAATGAAACTATTTATTATTATCTACCGGATTTACAATGATTGGTATTTATTATTTTGCTTTATCTTTTATGGTACGATTTTTTCTTTACATCAACTTTAATAACGCACTCTTTCAGTAAAACCGAATACTAAAAAAAAATACAAACTTCTTTTTAAAAATTTAGAAATTGGGGGAATAATACAAAAAAACTTTTTGATAAATCAATAATAATTTTCACAAAGAAATTTTTTTTTAAAAAGGCACTACTTTTTTAGTTTTCAAAAAAAAGGAAAAAAATTACATTTTTAAAAATTTTCCCTTTTAAAAAAATTTTAAACTTCAATTTTTTACAAAGTTTGCACATTTTAAAAAAAAATTTTTGGGTTGATTTTAAATTTTTTTACAGAGTTTTTGTGTGTATTTCTCTCTTCCTTTTAATTTTAAACAAATGAAATGAGGACTTACCAATATACGGCCTTGTGTTTTTTGGGGAATTTCTTGTTTTAAAACCCCTACTTGATGGTAATTTAAGTTAAGAAAAATTTTTGTTTTTTTCAATTTAGATAAGTCTTTTTTAAAAACCCCCCTTTTGGGGGTTTAAGGGGGTTTTTTTTACAAATTTTTCCCTCGAATCCCCCACTTTTTTATCCCCCTGTAGTTTTCTCTTTTTTTATGTAATTTTTTTTAGTTTTTGTAATCGTATTTTTTTACCCCCATTTTCCTTCTTTTGGGGCTTTATTTCCCCTTTTTTAAATTAGTCTTTTTCCCCAAATTTTATTGCTGTTTCAGTTTTAAAAAAAAACTTTCGATTTGAATTTTAAGCACTGTCTTTAGAAATTCTTTTACAGGGGGCCAAGGGTTTTGATCCCCTTCATTATTTCCCCCGGGGGGAAATTTTTTTTTTTTTTCAAAATTTTAAATTTTTTGAAATTTTTTCATTTTTTTCAGTGGGTTTTAAACTTGGTATTTAGAACGGGGAATCTCTCCTAACGATTCGTGGGGGTCCCGGGGGGGGGCCCCCCTTGGGTGATTTGGGGGCTTTTTTGCAGGGTATCGGGGGAAAAAAAAACGGTCCCATTTTTGGGGGGGCCGGGGGCGGTTTTTTCCAAAAAAGATGATATCAAAAAAACTTCAAAGGTCCAAGTTTTGGGGGGTAAATGAGGGGGGATTGTTTTAGATTTTTTAAATTTGGGGGCCCCAGTTGTTTTGAACTTTTTTTTAAAAATTTTTTTTAAGAGGGGGGTTTTTTTTTCCAAATGCTTTTTTTGATTTTATCATTTATGGCCCCTTACGAAACGGGGAATCATAAGCTTTTGGGGTTGAAAAAAAGGGCCCTTTTTTTTGGTTTCCCCCGACGCTTCCCTTTGTAGAAATCGACGGTTTTTTCCCCTTTTTCCTTTTTTTTCGTTTAACGAGAAAAACAGAAAATACTAAAAAAACCCCCTCTTTTTCCTGACACTACGAGTGCGATCTAGAGGGAAATGGGGGGTTCCCCGGTTTTTTTTTTATTTCTTTCTGATTTTTTCCCGGGGTATTTTTCCCTCGTTATTGTTTTGGGTTTTTCCCTTCGATTAAATCCCGATTGGGGCCCGGGGTTCACTTCTGTCTTCCTCTTTGTGAAAAGGGGAAAAACAGCGGAAGTTTTCACTGGGGTGGGTGGGCTGCTCAGTAGCTGAGTTTTCAGAGTGCTGGCAACGCACGTATTAAACGATTTTTTGGGAGGGGAAAAAACCCTTTTTAGCAACAGGTGTAGCGTGAGAAATATTTGTTCTGTCTTTTTCCCCGGGGGGATCCCCTTGTGAGAACTTTCAATGATTTTGTCGGGGTTTTCTTCCCACGGAAATTTTTAAAGGTAAAACGGGCCCAAAAAATGGAAAAGGGCGTTGTCACTTTTTTGCTCTTGTTTTGTACTCATGACGGGGGGATTGGAAAGGGGGTTTTTGACACTAGTGATTCGCAGTGGTTGTAAATTTAGATTTCCTATAAAAAGTTAAAAAGAAGTTAATTTTTTTTGAGGGGGGGTTTTTCCCGGGGGTTTTGGGGGAAAATTGGGACTGACTTTTTCCCCGACCCCCAAAAGGGGGTTGGTTTCGATTGAAAATGAAGGGGTTTTCCCCACCTCAATTGGGGGGGTTTTTTTTTTTAGGGGTTTTTAAAAATTAAAAAATTTTTGGGGGCTCCGTGTTTTCCGTTTTTGGTTAAAAGGGTGGGTTTTCGGGGGTTTAAAATTGGGGGCCAAACCCTTTTTTCCTATACCTCGTGAGGGTTTAAAGGGCCCCCTTTCATAAAAAGTTTTTGGCCCGGGGGAAAAATTTTTTTTTCGGGGGAAAATTTTTGTTGACAAAGGGGTTTTAAAATTCATTGGGGTTTGAGGGGGTTAAATGTAATTTTAAACCCCATCTTAGGGGGGGCGTAACAAATTTTTTTTCTCTTTGTAAAATTTTCTGGCTTTGCCTACATTTAGAAATTGGGGGGAAAATTTTCCCTTTCAGGGGGTTTTTTGGGGGGCTTTTTCGTTTTTTTTTTCAGGCGAGGTGGACTTTTGGCTTTGGGGGGTTTTGGGGGGTTTGTACAAATTCCCTTTTCTTCAAAATTTGGGGGGCCCCCCAATTTGGGTTTTTGGTTGTTGCAACTGCTTACCTCACAAAGTGAACTGTTTTACGTGTATTGAAATTTTAGGGGTTTTTGCAGGTTGATCTTCTGTTTTGGGAAAACCCCGTTTTTAAAGGGGGCTTTTTTAACTGGGGTTTTTTTTGGTTTTTTGCTGATTTCTAGATTTTAATCTTTAGCATGTTTTAAAAATTTTGATTTTCCCCCACTATTTTGGGGAAAAAGTCATAGAGTAATAACGGGGGTTTTTTCTTGGGGATCTTTTTTTCCGGGGTTTTTCCCCTTCATAACCTTTTTGCGTCTTTGTTTCTTTTTCTAGGGAAAAGGGGGGATAATACAAGAGGTCTTTCTGCTTTTTTTTTTCCCCTTCTTTTTGAAATTTTTTTCGTTTTCTTTTTTTTTTTTTTCCCCTTTAAAGAAATTTTCACCTCCTCCCTCTTTGTTTCCCCCTTTTTTTTTTTTTCTCTTCATCTAGTTCTTGGTTTTACAGGTCTTTTTCCCTTGGGGTCCCCAAAAAAAACTTCTAGGGGAACTTCCGAAAAAATTTGCGGGGCTTTTGGCTTTTAAATTTTTTTTATTGTACAAGGGGAGGCGTTTTTTTTTTGATTTTTTTGGTTTTTTTCCCTTTTTTTTCCTTTTTTAGAAAAAGTTGCCTTTCCCTCTTCCGGGGTAAACGGCTAAAATTTTTTCTCTTCCGCCGCACTCAAGGGGTTCCTTTCGTTGGGAAAAATTTTTGGGGAAAGGGGGTGGGGGGGGGGAACACCCCGTTCTTCCCAAGGTGGGGGCTCAGCTCAATAAAAGGTTTTTTTTTTTTTTTTGAGGCTCCGTCTGGGTTTTTGGGTTCCGATTTTTGGGCCCCCTCATCTTCTTCTATTGGGGTTTGGGGGTTTATTACCTTCCAAAAGGGTTTTGGGGTTTTTTTAAAAAGGCTGGTCTTTCAAACTAAAAAAGGTTTTGACGTAAGCGGGGAACTAGAATTTTGGGGCCCGTCTTCCCTTTAAACCCCCCGAGGGGTTCACTGAAGCTGAGTTTTATTTTGGGGGTCTCGTTACCCACTCCCCCGGGTTTTGGGGAAAAAACCCGCAAAAAAAAAACCCCCTCTTCTGCTCCGCGGGGAAACTAATATGCATAACCCAAAACCCCTTTTTTTGGGGCCCCCAAAACTTTCTACTTGAAACGTTGGGGAAATTTTTTGCATTTTCAAACAGGAAAAATTTGGGGTTTACTTGGGGCTCGACTTCAGCAAACCGTTTCTTTTGGACTCCAAAAATACTCCAGCCCACTTTTGGGGAGAGTAGAAAAATTTTTATGTATACCGGGGTTTGGGGGGAAACAAAGGTTTTTCCTTTTTTTTTCAAAAAGGGTTGGGGCTTGGGCAGAAAAAAGGGGCCCAAAAAGGAGCAACTTTTTTTTTGGGTCCTATTTTTTGGTTTTTTTTTCCAATTTTTATCTTCCCCTTTTTTCGGGCCCCGAAGCTTTTTTAACCGCGGGGGTTAAGCTTCGGTTGGGGTTTCATAGGGGGTTTTTCCGGGGAAATTTGGGGGTTTTGGGGTTTAAAAAATTCTCGCTTTTGGGGTTTGGGTTTAAAATTTTAAATTTTTCTTTCTAAAGATTTTAATTTCATCATCAAAAATAAAAAAATTTCCCCAAAAATTTTTTTTAAATTGTAAAAATTTTTTCGTCAATTTTTTTCCCATTTTTCCCCGATTTTTTTTCCGGCCTGTTTTTAACTTTTTCCCGATAATAACCCCTTTTCTTTTCGGGGAGCGTTTGGGTTTTTTTTTCTCACAAAGGGACTGGTTTGTTTTTTATAATTAAAAAAAACCCAAATTCAATATAAGTTCCCAAAAAGCTTTATTTTTGAAATTTGGGGGGAACCCTGCATCGATTACTAATTCGTTAAAACCCCCAAAGGGGGACCACCCCCCCGTTTTAGGGAAACACTTATTTTTCAGATGGTCCAAAGGCTTCTTCACCCAAAAGGGTAAAATTTTTTGATGACCCAAAATTTTGGGGGGCTCCTAAAACTTTTCGTTTGAGAAAAGTAAAAATTAAAAAACCCCCCTTTTAAAATTTTTTTTATTTCCCTTCAAAACATTGTTATTGCTAGTGAAATGAGACCCCTTTTGGGTTTAATTTTGAGTGCTAAAAACTTCTGCTTAGGGGGAAAACAGCGTCGTCCCAATCGGGGTTTTAATATTGTTTTCAAAAGGGTTTTTTTAAATTGTTTCTTTTTCCCTCCCACGGTTTTAAATTTACTGTTTCCCGGGGACAAATTTTTAAAATATGGTTTCGTAAAATAAGTAGGGGGGTCAAGTAATCACCGGGGGGGTTTGGCTAAATTGGGGCTATGCAAGGACCCTATTTTTGTCGAGTAATTTCCAGGGGGCTTTTTTGGGGGCCCCTTTTTCAGTATTAATTTTTTACGGGGTTTTCCCCCGACTTGGATAATTTTTCAAACCCCCCTTTTTTGGCCTTTGCCCTAAGTGAATGTGGTTAGGGGAAATTTTAAAACCCCGCCTCTAAATCTTTAAAAATTTTTTTAAAAACCAAATTTGGGGAAAAATTTTTTTTTATAACTTAGTAACATTTCAAGTCTACGACAACCACGGGGAAACCCCTTTTTAAAAGTTTTGAATTTGGAAAGGGTTTTTAAATTTTTTTCAGAATAAACTTTATTTTTTCCCCTTTTTTTTGGGAAAAATTTATCTTTTTAAAATTTATAAAAGATCTTTTGGTTGATATTTCTTTGTTTAGAAAATATTAATGTACCCCCCCTTTTTCCCAATTCCTGTAATTTTTTTTTTTTTTAAAACCTTTTTGCTTAATCTTACCCCTTTTCTTTGATACAGAAAATTTGCATCAAACTCCCCCTTTTTTTTCCATCTTCGACACTTTTAAACTTTTTTCTGTTTTTTTGGAAATTTTTTGGTCGAATTTTCTTTCTTTCTTGTGGTTTTCCTTTTTATGTTTTGTCCCCCTTTTTGAACCGGGGAATTTTTCAGTCTAAATTAAAACCAAGGGTTCAGTTGTACCGAATAACATTTTCGTTAGAGTAAAAGGGGCCAATAAAAGGGTTAGGCTTGGGGGAATTTTCTTCACTTCCTTTTTTGCTTTTAATCAACACGGGTTTTTGGGGTTTATAATTTGGGGGTACTTTACTTGTTGTTGTTTAATTTAGTCACAACTTTTGGGGATTTTAAAAAAGGGGGCCCCACCCCCCCAAAACCCTTTTGTAAAAAAGGGGGGGGTTTTAAAGATTTTTTTCCCCATCACTGTTTCGTATTTTTTCCAAACCCCCAAAAATTTTGTACCTTTATTTCAAAGCGTCAATGTATAAATTTTTTTTGGTTCTCTAAAAAAACCCCCCAAAACAGCGGGGTTTTGAAAAAAAGCTTTTATGGGGGGGTTATGTCAAACAAATTTACTATTTCCCCTTGGGGTTAAAAGCTGGAAGGATGTTTTTAAAAATTTGTATTTAAATAATGTATGGGGTTTAAAAATTTTTTAAATACAACCCCCACTTCTTTCTTTTCTTCGTTTTCTTTCTCATTTTTTTGGGTTAGGGGCGGGGAAATTTTTCTGCTTTAAAAGGGGGGGCCCCATTTATGATATAACCAAAAATTTCTTTGGTTTCGAGCTCTATTTTTGGGTATTATCTTCACTTTTTTGTCATGACTTGTTTTTTGTTTTTCTGTGTTGGGGAAATTTTTTCTAAATTTGGGGAAATTTTTTTTTTTAATAGAAACCTCATTTTAAAAATGTCACTATTTAAAAGGGGGAATTTTTAAATTAAACGAGATTCTTTTTTGATTGGGCGTTTGTTTTACGGGGGGTTGAAAGGGGGGTAAAAAATTCTTCTAAAGGGGTTTTTTTTTTGGGGTTTTTTGGGGGGTTTGATTGAGGGGGAAAAAAATTTTAATTTTAAAAAATCTTTTTTTTTAAAAACTGGGGTTTTTAAAAATCATCACCCTTTTGGGGAAAAAATTTTTGTAAAATAAGTTTTAATTCTTGAAGACTTTTTTTCCCTACTTTTTCAAAAATTTTCTAAACCCAAAATTTTCCCTTGGGTTGGGAAATTTTTCGGAAAACTTTTTTACTTTTTTGGTTTTCGCCCCTTTTTTCCCCTTTCTTCTCTTTAGGGGGGGGGGTGGGGTGGTACCAAAAAAATTTTTTTTGGTCGATGATGGGGAAACCCCTTTTTTTTTTTTTGGGGGGTTTTAATTTTGTTTTCCCGGCCCTTTTAAAAAGGGGTTGTTTGTTTTTCCCTTTTAATTTTAATTCCATAACGGGTTTAAAACCCTCGGTTTTCCCCTCTAAACCCTATGCCTCCTTTTGATTTGACACCCAAGTGGGGCCCGGGGGAAAAAATTCTTTTTGGTTGAACTTCTTTTTTAAAAAGGGGGGTTCTTTCTCGTTTTTTAAAAAAGACTTTCATTTTCAGGGATTGCTTAAGGATTTTTTTTTTTTTGGGAGTTTTTAATGGTTAGGTATTTGTTTTCAAATATTTTTTTTGAACTTTAGGGTTGAATAAATTTTTAAAAAGGGGAGTTTCCCACTTTTTTGGGAAAAAAAATTTTTTTTTGGGAAATTCGGGGTGTTTTGGCAAAAAATAAATTTCAGTTTTCCCAAACTTTGGGGGGGAAAGTCTGCAAATCCAAGTAGTTTGGGCACCAATTTGGATTTTTCGAACTTTTTCTCTTCTGAATTCCCACTTTTGGGTTTTTTTCCCCTTTTTTTTAAAAATTTTTTAAAAATTGGGGGGCCCTTTTGGAAAAGGGGAAAATTTGGGGAAATTCCGTTGCTTTTGGGCAATTGCTTCAAAGTTATTTTTTTTTTGGGATAATGACCTTTTCGAAACAATTTTTTTAAAATCTTTTTTTGGGCTCCGGGGGTTTTAGATCGCCCAAAAAAAAAAAAACGACCCCGTTTTTTATATGTACGTTAAAAATTTTTAAACCGGGGCTTAGGGAAACCCCCCATTATTCGGGTAGGGGAATATTCTTTCCTCCCCAGAAAAAACTTTCTCCTGTCTGGACTTTTTAAAAATTTTTCTAAAAATTCCTTGAGGCATCCCTTTACTTTCGGGAAAGGGGGTTTTTTTTTTTTACTCCTGGTAAAACTTTTTCCCGTTTTTCTGATTTTTTCTAGAAAAATATCCTGTATTTAGAATATTTTTTGGGGTGGGTACAAAAAATTTCCCCAAAAGGGGGTTTGTTTTCCCCCGTTTTTTTCCCCTCTTTTTTTGGGGAAAAATAAAAAATTTTTTTTTTGGGGTTTTTGGGGGGTGGGGGGAAAAGGCTCTAACCCCCTTTTTTAAACGTTTTTAAAACCAAGAGGATTTTCCCCCCCTTTTGGATATTTTTGAGAGCCCCCCCAAAATTTTGGGCCCCCTACGATTGTTATAAATTTAAAGTCGTGATCCCTTTCCCAAAAAACGTCCTTCCTATGATATCAACCTTTACACTTTTTTTTTTTTCCAAAAATTAGATACTTCCATCTAAAAAAAAATAGTACAAAAATTTGAAAAATTTTTAAAAATTTTTAAAAAAAAAAGGGGGAAAAAAAAAAAATTTTTCAACTTGGCCCCATCCGGATTTCTGAAATTTTTTAAGAAAGATCTAAAAATCTTATTTTTTTAAAAAGGGGGAAATAAACACGTTTTTTTAAACCCCCCAAAAAAACCTTTTCCTTAATTAATAAAGAAATAAAAAAAACAGTTTTTTTTATTTTTCCTTATTTTCATTTGGGATTTTTGAGAAAAAGAGTTAAATTAAAGACATGTTTTTGTCTTTAAATGATCTTTTGGGTTCTCACAAATCAACGGGGGAAATTTTTTCCTTTTTTTATTTTACATGAAATATTTGTACAACTTTGTGAATTTGAGACTGGGTTTTTTTGTTTAGGGTTAAAATCTTTGAATACACGTTTTTTTTTTTTTTCAAACATTTTAAAAAATTAAAACCCTCCCTTTTTCAAAAGGAAAAGAAAATTTAAAAACAGAAAAAACAATCACAACTTTAAAATCTTTTTTAAAAAATTTAAAATTTTTTCTTTTCTTCGTTTTGGGGATTTTAACAAAAGATATACTAAATTTTTTTTTTCAAAAAAAAGTACTACCTTTTTTTTCCAAAAAAAAATTTTAATTTCATTTTTTTCCTAAAAAATTTTTCTTGGGGTTTAATCTTAAAAAAAAAATTTTTTTATTTTTGTCTCTTTCTTGTATGGGGTTTTTTAAAAATCTGGGGCCCATTTTTTTTAAAAAATAAATCATCGACCCCCTTTATATATTTTTTAAAAAAAGGTCCGTATTTCAAACACAAATTAAAATTTTTTTTGGCGTTCTTTCTTTATTTTCGATTCTTTTTTGCATTTTCTAAAAAACGGGGGAACCTGGGGGGGGCGGACCCCCGGGGGGCCCCGAGAAACAAATTGGGGGGCCCCAAAACCCTTTCGGATTTAAAAAAAAAAGAAAAAATTTCTCATGAACCGAATCATAAAAAACGGGAAAACCCTACTTTTCCCCCAAATCTTTGTTCTTTGTAATGTGGGGGCCCCCTTAAAAAATTTCAAAAAAGAGGGGCCCCTATTCAAAAAAGGGTTTCCGACCGCGGTCAAAAATATATAAATGTCAATTTTAACTATTAAGCCAAAAGCACCTTTTTAAATTTTTTAATTTCCTTTTTAATATTTTTAAAATGGTTTCCTTTCCCCACCTCACCTGCAAAATTTTCTTTAAAAAAATTAAGGGGGTCCCCCAATTTGGGGCACCTAAAATTTTCTGGGGCCCCCGAAAGAGTTTTTTTAAAAATAAAAAATCTAAGGTTGGGGGCATGTCCTTTTTTCCCTTTTTACCAGGGAAATTTTTTTTTTTTTTTCAGGGGGGTTTGAAAGCCCGAAATTGAGGGGAAAACCTTTTATTTTTTAAAAAGATCGACCTGATTTTACGAAAATTTTTTCTTCAAAAGGGGCCCCCATTTTTTAAACAAAAATTTTTTTTACAGGGGGGTTTTTTTTTTTAAACCCAATTTTTTTCTAAATCTCAAAAAACCAATTGTTTTTAAATTTTTTGATTTAAAAAAAATTAAAAATTTTTGTGTAATAACCACGCACTTTTAATTGGCTTAAAAAAAAAAATTTTCGGGTGGTTCACAATAAAAAAAAACTTTTTTTTTTAAAAAAAAAGTTTTACAAAATTTTTTTAAATTTGGGATTAAAAATTTTCTCCTAATTTCCCCACACTTTTTTGTCATAAACGAAAAACAAACTAAATGTTTAAGGGGGGGAGACAAAAATTTTTTTTGTCCCCCCCTATAGGGGGACCCCAAAAAACGTAAAATTAAATAAAAAAAAAAATTTGGGAAGAAAAATTTTGATTTTTTTAAATTTAAAAAAATTAGGGTTTTTTAAAATTTTTTCGCGGGGCCCCCCAAAATTTTTTCTTTAAAACCCCTTTTGGGGAGTCAAAAATTTTCAAATTCAAGAGGAGCCCCAAAAACGAAAGAAAAAAATAAAAACAAAAAGCGATTTTTTTAATTTTGTGTCTACAAAACCCCTACTTTTATTTAAAAATTTTTAAAAAACTTCATTTTGGCCCAAATTTAAAAAAAATTCAAAATTTTTTTTTTTAAATTTTTTTTTTCCCCGATTCGAAATTTTTGTTTAAAATTTTATAATTTTCGAGACCCACATTTTTTTTAAGAAATTTTTTCCCGGTGGCCCCTTTGACAATATTATTTTAAAAAAAAACTTTAATTTCATTTTAAAAAAAAATTTTTTCTTGAATTTAGGTTTTTTAATTTTTTTTTACGTTTTGGGCTGCCTATTTTGGGGGGTTAAAAATTTAAAAAATTCCCCCCGTACAACACTTTTTTGTTTTCGAAAAACTAAAAAAAATTTGGGGAAATTAAAAAAAAAATTGGTTTTTAAAAAAAAAAATTAAAAAAAACTGGGGGTTCAAAAAACAAGTCAAATTTTTCTTTTGGGGAAACCCCCCTTATAATTTTTTTTTTATGCCCAAATTTTTAAAAATGGTGTATTCAAACAAAAAACCCCTTTTTTTTTTTTATCGAAAAAATTTTAAAAAAAAATTGATTATTCGAGATTTTGAAAAAAAATTGGCGAAAAAAAAAAACCCCCCCGATTAAAATTTTTTTTTAAAAAAATTTCTCAGGACCCTTTAAAAGAAAATTTTTAAATAAAATTCAGGTCGATCCCCTTTTTAAAAAAAAAAAATTTTTAAACCCCCAAATTTTGATTTTAACCCCTTTTAAAAAAAATTTTAAATAAACCGCATAAAAGACCATACCCTAGGGGGTTTTTTTTTTTTTAAAAAAAAACCCCTTTTTTGGGGAGTAATTTAGGGGGGCCAAATTTTGGGGGGCACCCTTATTTTTTTTTTTAATAACCTTAATAAAACTTATTTTTATGGCAATAAAAAAAAATTTTTCTTTCATTTTTTAAAAACACAACTAAAACAAAATTGTATTTCTTAAAAAAAAAAAAAAAAAAAAAAAAAAAAAAAATTTTGTTTTTAAAACTTTTAAAATTTTTTTTTCTGCCCCCAAACCCGGGGGACAACATTTTTTTTTGGGGCCCGTGGGGGGGGGTAGGGCAATATTTGCCCCCAAACCCCCTTTTTTTTACTACAGGGGGGGAAAAATTATATCTTTAAATCCCTGATAAAAAAAAAATAAACTTTACAAAATCTAGGCTCATTTCCTCAATTTTACCATAAGCCGCGGATTACCAATTTTACAACAATGTTTCAATGGACGTGTCATCGTTTTAGGTTGCATACATTTGGGAGTGTACGTGTTGAAACGATTTAGTTTCTGGAGTATGTTAGGCGCTCACTAGCTTAAATATCCCCTCATGGAAATACCTAAGTAAACTTTTCTGCTGAAACTGGCATATCAGCAGAGTGTGTACCTATTACCTATTCTGGGAATATTAGGATAGTTGGTATCCACAGGTGGATTGGGACATCTACTTAATTGATATAAAATAAGAAAAAGTCATTAATCACCCTAGGCAGCTACTCTGTAGGTAGAGGTAATAGAGAGATGGACAATATAGACATATTTACCGAACTCAATAGCTAGATTGAGAGGCAGCGGACCCGTACCGTAACCTAGAGGTGGTGGTTCGAATTCCAAGTTCAGCAAAAAAAATATCAAACCGAGTTCGAGTAATTGTGATATCACCGATATCACAGTTGTGATTAACACAAATTATGAAAGTTCTCCATTCTAATGCCTAATTTGTTCAATCTTTTCAAGTTTTAATTAACTAGGTACCTGCCTAGTGTGAATCTACATAGTTACCTAAGTTGCTGATAATTAACATAAAATTTCTTCTTCACTTAAAAATGGTCTCTGGAGATTTACTAACAAGAGACCTCAAATAATTATATGAATGTTGCAAAAAATAAATCTTCTATTAAATTAATTAAAGAAGTTATGAAAAAACAACAACAATAGTTAGGTAATATGGTAAAGATAAAGATGGACAGGAAAGTAGAAGAAGAAGAAGAACAGATCCTTAAATAAAAGACAGCACAAAGTAGACATAAAGTTCTTAAGAGAACAATTATAAATCTATGTTTAGTGAAATTATAAATCTATGTATAGTGAAAGTTCAAAAAGCTTATAAAGGATAATGGGAAATATTTTTTAAGTAATTAGATATTATGTATTTTTATTGCTTATCGTTTAACCACCGAAGCAAGACCAAAAATATTTAAAGTTGTGCTTTTTGCCTCTAAAAAAACCTATTGCCAACATGAAAACTACATTTAAAAAAAACTATAGGTATATCCACAATTATCTCATTATTGTTATTTTGGTTCATTTTTTAATTAGTAGGTACCTACTTTTATTAGAGACAAGAGTTTTTCTTGTAATTTTCCAAAACTTATTTGAACCTGGGTGGTCAGCAACCAGGTCCTCACTTGGCTAAAACGTAGCTAAACTTCAGCAATTGTAAGCGTTTTGAACTTCCATTAGACAATTGAAACATGTTCAGGACATGATATCAATATCAAACGAGACAGCAAATACAAGAGTTCTAACCCCTGACAATTCTGACGAACCAAGCTTCTAGGCTATGTTGCCTATAACTCCAGGAATTATTAAAAAAAAAAAAAAAAAAAAAGAGAGACCCATGTAGTAATTTTTCATCTATGACTTGCAAAGAATAATAATAAAACTTAAGTCATTCTAGAAAGAACTGAGGATTACAACTAAGTCACTTGGACTGATTACAAAAATTACAATACCAAAAGAAATTCTTGGTCTTAAAAATGACTTGGTACTAATAACTGAACTGAGAACTACAATTGGGAATTAGAAAAAACAGGAATCAGACTTACCTCCCAGATTTCGCTTCGTCCTATCAAGCTCTGCATTACTTTCTGGATCAGCGGCCTGCTGATTTTCATTGGCTAAGAGTTGACTACTATCACTATTGACTAAACTAATATCACCGGCTGAAACAAAAGAAAAAGATTATATTTATTATTATATTATAGAATTAATCTGGCTGGGGCACTGTAAACAGGGAGTAGACCAGCATTGGCTTGGTTCTGGGGGCCCTTGTCAATTATTAGCCTCCTTGTAAAGACAGTGGTAGAAGTGCTGAGTCATTCCTCCACTGTCGGGCTACCATCGTTCACGATGACGCCACCCTATGATGATAATTATTAGAGAAAGTTGATATATGTATTACAGAATTTAATTCAACAGGTATCATGAACGCTGGGGGAAGTTAAACAGAAGATGTCCGTGGGATCCGCTAGTTCGAATCGCACCCAGTGCATCAATTTTTTCCTCATTAATTTGATTTTTGTATCACATAATAAGACTCTGAGGGTTAGGTGGTAGAAAATGCTTTGAGCATTAACCCCGCTTGGTGGTTACGTTCCACTAAAGAGTTTTATTATTACTTGTCCAGCTGTCCAGGTATGTTCTGATTTTCATGTACATCTAGTACAACTTCTCACTTTTCTGTTTATACTGATACCTACAAGGCATCATGTCGGACCAAAAGACAATAACACAAATCGCAGGCACCTTTAATAGGGTTGATGTTAGGTAGGCCATTCAGCCTTTGAACATTTAAATATCAACCAACCTCAACCATGTGGAAGAGGTTGGCCAATGCCGACCCTAAGTAAGTTTTGTAAAAGAAGAAGAAAATCTACAAGCAGTGGACTGCAGGCTGATTATTATTTGCTAGGAGACTGACAACTAATACAGCTAATAGTTTCATGTCATGGGTCATGGACCACACAAGTGTCTCTGTGAATTTTTGTTGTTTTTTTCTGTTAATTAATTCAAATGTTCATGATTTTTTTTAACAAGATTTGTGCACGCTTTATTTTTGTAGGTACATCATTTCATTACAATATTTTGAATAACAATAACATAATCAATATATAATTCCTTAAAATGAATTTTTTAATTTAAGATTCATTCTTTTTTTTTCTCTTTTTTTTCTTTTTTTTTCATTCATAAATTAAAAAAAAAAAACTTAAAATAAAATGAATAAAATAAAATAAATCAAATAACATTAATTACGAGTCCATCATTGGTTGCCATCCAACCTCGGTTATATGGTCAGGGAGTGCTTCTGTTTATTAAACGTATTGACCATGATTGCCTGATGATTCCGTCCATAGGTATTTGAACCCTGGACCGAATTCAATGCCCACGGCAATCACTGCCTCTTAACTTGTCTACGCCCTAACTAAACGCATTACTAAAACAACACCTATAGAAGGTAGAATCAGTCCCAGCCTTGGTACTTGGTACATGCGATTCTGAGCACCTCATTACCAAGTTCAACAAAACACGCATTTCCTTTGTTTTACATTCAATTCAATTCACAAGTCGCGTTTGTTTTGAAAAACACACAATCAAACAATTTAATGTTGTTTTAATGCCAGATACAGTACTTGAAACGATGAGTCCAACACATGATGGCAATCATTACGGCGTGAACACGAAGAAGTATCTGTTATGGAATAAGAAATAATGGAGATATTATTGGACTTGTGTTCGTGTGGAAGGCATAAAGTTTTCGCGGACCAGTGGTGTGGGGTTCTTGTCTTATAGGATGAAAGAAAAAAATTGTATTCTGAATTTGTTTACAATTGTTTGTAAGGGATACCTTCCGGTACGCTCGTGTTGACCAGCACCTAAATGGGAAGTATTGTGTCACTTCTCGCCCATAGAGGGGAGGAATACTACGGGATGGGCAGGCTACAACACAGAACACAAGCGTCTACAGTATCTCCTGTTTCACGGCTACGAAATAAAAAAGGCTGCAACACTCATCTTTAAAAAAAAAAAAAAAAAACATTGAGAAATAATAATACTAATAATTCATTTAGGGCGGAATTGATAGACATTTTTTTAACACCTTTGTGGCGCTAAGTCACAGATTGCGTACTTTGTAAGATAGGGAAAACCGATGCTTAGCAATGACTTGTGATATAGAATTTGTCTATTAATTTCGCCCTTACTCTTTAGTGGAAGGTAACCACCAGGTCAGGTTAATGTTGAAAGCATTTTCCACCACCTAATCCTTCAACTCTCATTAATATGTGTGATCACTCTAATAAATAACGAAGAAAATTCAGGCTTTGGGTGGGGTTCGATCAGATGATCACGGAACCATTCGCTAGGTGTTTTACAATTTACATTATACAAGTCTAACCCCGTAACTACATCAACTACGATTGCTTGGTGGTCAATGCCTTGGCCGAAGGGGTAGCCACTATAATAGGCGTGTGATTAGCTTAGTGGTTAAGCACTCGCTTACCATGGGGAAGATCCCGGGTTCGATCACCCGAGCCAAAAAAAATTGTATTTTAAATTTGCTTACAGTTGTTTGTAAGGGAGAGTACCTTCCGGTGCGCTCGTGTTGACTCAGCACCTAAATAGGAAGTATTGTGTTACTTCTCGCCTATCAGAGGGAGACATACTATGAGATGGGAAAACTACAACACAGACCAAAAGCCTTTACAGTAGTTCATCTTTAAAAACAAATAAAAACAAAATAGTTTGTTAATAAAAATTGCAACACTTCCAATATCTTGTAAGCAACTATCGATCACAAAAAACTTCCGCCACTGGCAAGATATGATCTAACGGTCTTCAAACTGCAACACCCACACCCGGCCGTCAGTACGGCGTGTACTGTCCAGTCACCCATGGTCGGTAATGACGGCAAATTACGTCGGCAACTACTAGGGTCATAGGTACATGGTAGGTGCATGGGTGTTGAGCTACCTCAGAACCTGTCTGTTCTTCTTCTTAGTTTCTTCTTTTTCTTTTATACAATTTCTTCTTCATTCTGTCAGGTCTTCAAGTTTATTTCTTTTAATTGGTCTTTCTTTCTTTATGATTTTCATCTTCTTCTTTTCCGCCTTAATCTCCTTGTCTCTTTCGTCTTCATATTTCACTTCTTTTAATTGGTCTCTCTTTCTTTTCTTTCTTCATTATTTTTTCTTCTTCTTCTCCGTCTGTACCTCTTTGTTTTTTCTAAATTTGCTTCTGAATTATTCTCTTTCACCTTTATATTCTACTTCTAATTGGTTTTCTATCTCTTCTTTATCATAAATTCTGTATCTTTTTTGTCGCCGATAATTTTCCATTTTGTTCTCTTTCGATTCATATCTCTTTCTATGTGATCTTTTTTACTTTCAGTCTTTGTTTGCTTATTTCCTTTGCACTGCTGATTTTTTCTATCACTATATTATCCTCTTTCTTATTAATACTTTTCTTTCAATAGTTATCTGTGTCTTTTCTAATTTCATTCTTGCTTGTCGTCGCCCTCTTAAATGCATTTTCTCATAATTATTGAATGTATTACTTCCGAGAAATTTCTAATATTAGAAATCGGAAGTATTGTGTTCGTTTTTGTAAAAAAAAATATTTTTTTGCTCCGATTTCAATTTTTTTTCATATTTCTGGACGTTTCATGACCTACTGAGTAAATTTGGTTTTGTGTCCGTCTGTCGGTCTGTCGGTCTGTCGGTCTGTCGGTCTGTCGGTCTGTCGGTCTGTCTGTTAAAACGATTCCTTGTAACGCGCAAATCTCGGAAACTACTCGACCGATTTTGATGAAATTTTGCACACATCTAGGAGACATTCTGTAGATGGTCCCATTTTAAATTCATCGAATTCATACTGGCGGTTCTGGGTGAAAGAGACCATGCGCCTGACCACTAACTTTTTACTTAAACGCTTATATCTCGTGAACGGTACACCCGATTTCAATGAAATTTTGTAAGAATATGCATATTATTGTTTTACATAGATTATTTATATTTATTTTTAAATTAATTATAATTTGACTCTGATATTTAAGAAAATCCGAAAATTTGGACAAAAAAGTAAAAAAATAAGGACCACGACTTGCCAATACAGAATTTTTTGTGGAATTTAGAATGTAGAGAAAACGATATTCTACCATATAAAACAAATTTGAAGAAAATCGGTTGAGCCGTTTTGGAGATATAAGTAATTTTCTATAAAATCTCAAAATTGGCACGTGTTTACAATGTGAAGCAATCACGAGGAAGTATTGTGTCCATAATTGGCAGTGTTTTTTCTTTGTTTCGTACTTTTGTATAGATATGTGTTTCGTCTTCGACTGTTTCTTTAAATATTTTGTTGGCGTTTCAAAATCAGCGTTTTGCTTGGTCCTGAGGTACCTATTTCTAGCGTTTTGTTATAAGTTGGTACCCATTTACTTAGACTTTGTAGAGAGAAGCTAGAACTTTCTCTCTCATACCTGCTGCAAACTTTACAGCATCACCGAGTCTGCTGAGAGTTTCTGTGGTACTCTGGTCTGAAGATTAGTATAATTAATCGACATTATTATTGTGAATCTTAAAAAAATTGTATGAATATATATTCCAACATTGATAAATATTGAAATTCTGTATTAGAAAAAGTATTTTGTGATTATTTGATGTTATTTTCCCCTTCAGCTCTCATTTTGAAAAGGTGCTATACTTTTACTTCCGAGAAATTTCTAATATTAGAAATCGGAAGTATTGTGTTCGTTTTTGTAAAAAAAAATATTTTTTTGCTCCGATTTCAATTTTTTTTCATATTTCTGGACGTTTCATAACCTCCTGAGCAAATTTGGTTTTGTGTCTGTCTGTCGGTCTGTCGGTCTGTCTGTCTGTTAAAACGATTCCTTGTAACGCGCAAATCTCAGAAACTACTCGACCGATTTTGATTAAATTTTTCACACATCTAGGAGACATTCTGTAGATGGTCCCATTTTAAATTCATCGAATTCGTACTAGCGGCTCTGGGTGAAAGAGACCATGCGCCTGACCACTAACTTTTTACTTAAACGCTTATATCTCGTGAACGGTACACCCGATTTCGATGAAATTTTGTATGTATATGCATATTATTGTTTTTACACAGACTTTTTATATATTTTTTTTAATTAATTATAATTTGACTCTGATATTTAAGAAAATCCGAAATTTTGGACAATAAAGTCAAAAAATAAGAACCACGACTTGCCGATACAGATTTTTTTGTAGAATCTAGAATGTAGAAAAAACGGTTTTCTATCATATAAAACAAATTTAAAGAAAATCGGTTCAGCCGTTTCGGAGATACAAGTAATTTAGTATAAAAACTCAAAAAAACGCACGTGTACACAATGTGAAACAATCACGAGGAAGTATTGTGTCCATAATTGGCAGTGTATTTTAATTAACATGAGTTCTTTCACACTGACAGTTTTTTTCAGTCACATTTCTTTATTTTTCTTATAGGTATATTCAAATTATAGGTATATTAATTTAAATGGGCTCAAAATTTTAAAAACAGTAACTTCAAAAGAACAGTAAAAACACAGTTAGTGTAAACCTCCTCCTATGTCTGCATAGCTGGCAATTATCGGGTATGAAAATCACGAATATCATTCCTAATCAAACGATTTTAGACTCAGCCGAAAGACGAAATCCCCAATTTGGTTTTAATGAAGTGCCATTCATTTTTGACAGGTGCTATAATATACGGGCGGGGTTTTTTTAGAAGCCAGATTGATGGCTTACAATACCACAGATCAATTCAACAGATCGATTCACCGCTCTCTCCAAAGTTGTATGTGTTAAATCATGCGTATCGCTTTTGCTGATTGACGGGTAATTTAAATTCATTGTGATTTCTCCATCCCATCGGTATTCGATCCATTCGGAAACCGAGCCATTGCGTTCTCGAGATTCTCGCTGGAAGTTACATACGGCCGGATAGAAAACCTCTTGCTAGGTCCAAGCTCATGTAGACGTATTGTGCGTGATAGCATGGTACCTACATCCACATGCGCATGGACCCGCTATAATAAAGTATTGTACTGTACATACCAGTAAGAATATCTTTATTTTATACTTTTTTTACCAGTAAGAATATACTACAACGGTGGGTTTAGGCACATACATAATAATTATGGTTTGGGTTTAGATTAGGGGAAGTGTACGTGTGTACCTTACCTAACTATAGCCGTATTCTTCTTTCTAACTAAAGTGGATTCAAATGGAACAAAATGAACGAATCGGAAGAAAGTCATTTTTCTTTTGGAAAAAAAACGAAAGGAGGAGAAATCTTCTTCCAGTTAGCTTAACCAAAATGGATTTATAAAATTATTGCTTCCATTTCTTTACTCCTGGTTTGTTTTCATTTTTCCATTGTTTATCTTTAAAAGTACCGAAACGTATTTCTCTTTCATAAATGGTGGGGAAGCTAAACTAGGAAATAATTGGAAATAACCGAACCTGGAATTTTTTTTTTTTTTTTTGATCCAAAAGAAAAACGCGGCTTGTGTATATACGCATATTATGTCAAAATAACAACAACCCTAAATTCAATGTTGATTACTATGTATATTATATTCTGACGGCGCGGCGTTTGGCAAAGAGCTGGATCTTACAATAAGCTATATAGTTTGGCATAGTATATAATTATGTATAAAATTATTATATTATTGCATTTTTGTGTACTTGAATGACATATCCTTGTATGAATAGAAATATATAAGTACATGGTAGTAGGCTGCGACAGTTATATAACGGACATTTTTGTTCAAATCGAGAAAGGCCACTCATTGTCCGAGTGACCGACTAGTGGTCCACTTATTATTCGCCTGAAAAGGACACTCGTCTTGTTCCATTGTCTGCCGGAGCAGGGCCGAGCAAAGGACATACTCAACAATCTCTAAGAATCGTAGATGGAAGCACTGATAGTTTATGGTTCTCGCCTTGCTTGCAAAAGATTATAATAATAATATAATATCATAATAATAACTCTTTATTGACAAGAATAATATTGACCAAGGGCGTGATTATTGCCTGAGGCAATCTCTGCCATCAAACCCAAAGATTCTGGGTTTGGATTCCAGAAATGATTCTCTTTGATATCTAGCTATCTTTTTTTCTAGGTAGATAGAAATTATTCTATCTACCTAGAAAAAAATAAAAGGTAGATAGAAATTATTCTATCTACCTTTTATTTATTTTTAAAGTTATCATAGGTATTTGTGTTTATCACTCTCGTGATATCACAACTACTCAAACTCCGTTTCCTAAATCTATGCTGAAACCGGCACTTGAACCACCAACCTCCAGGTTACAAGCTACTGAGGTCTACCTTTTATGAGTGTTGCATTTCAACATCTATGGTCATACTTCATACACACCACTTTGTTAGATTATCATGGTGCGTAGGTATCTAAGTGAATAGGGTAATATAATACTATTTATTTTCACTTTGTTTTTTTTTACAAAACATCAACAATAAATTAAAAAAAAAAAAATGTAGAACAACATTAATTCATATTTTCAATTGTTTTGTAATCCGGGCGAAGTTCATACCTTAGGCATTCTCTGCCACTTAACTCCGTGTGCACGTGTTGGCAACAATTAACAAGGAATATCTTTTAGTGCTTTAGTATTGACTCAGATCTTAAGTGGCACATAATTATGTATAGTCTCACCAATGACCCTGTGCCCTACCGAGGAAAGTATCATTGTTTATGAGTTGTTGAGCAACAACAAAGGTTGTTGTGTCATAGCTAAGAAATACTTATTATTATTATATTACTTTTTGCTAGGTAAATACAAAGTAAAATATTTATGGTACAATCCAATGAAATTATAAAGAAAAAAACAAATAGATTGAATTCAACAAAGAAACAATAACAAAAAAGAGAATAAAACGAATGTCCTACCTAAAGGGCGGGGTTATTGTCTGTGGCAACCTCTTCCACCCAACCCTTGTAGTTGTTTCATATCTGAGAAATACTTACGTGCACTGGTAGTCAAGTAGTTAACGCACTAGTCTGGTAATCCAGGTAGCGAATTGCATGAATTTTTACTCATTAATTTGAGTTTGTAACCACTAATTAGACTCTGAGGGTTAGGTGGTAGAAAAAGCTTTGAGCATTAACCTCGCTGGGTGGTTACCTTACACTAAAGAGTGTTATTGTTATTATAAGAAATACTTACGTCCCTGACAACCGACTTCAGTAGAATCAGTAGCTTGATCGCTAAGGCAGCGGACTTGTAACCTGGAGGTCGGTGTTTCAAGTCCCGGTTTCAGCGTAAATTTAGTAAAGCGAGTTTGAGTAGTTGTGATATCACGATAGTGATTAACACAAATATGATAGCTAACTAACTACTTACGTCCCTGGCAGCATTTACGTCAACACCAACATGGTATGTGATTTTATTCTTTGCACATAGAACAGATAAAGCTATACATAAAACAACTAGAATTTATATTCCCGACTTGTGCTTCCTTATAAATAACACATGCTCTTAAAAAATAGATGCTCTTGTTTATAGACAACTACCAATATAGGTACAGCAGCAGGACTAGCTGGTATTGTTTGTATACAGTGACACAGAAATGTGGCAGGGCCGTTTTGCTTGTTACTAGGTATAGCTAAGTCTAAAAATACATTGATGTGGTTGGACCTCAGTAGCTTGATCGATAAGGCGGAGGACTTGTAGCCTGGAGGTCGGTGGTTCAAGTCCCAAGTCCAGCACAAATTTGATAAAGCGGGTTTGATTAGTTGTGACATCACGAAAGTGATTTAGGCAAATATGATAACTTTAACTTTACTATTGATGCGGTTGGACAAGCTCCCCTCAGATAGTGACAAAAATATCACACACGGTGAATGTACAATATTTACATGGCCATCGCGTCGTATTATATGCCTCTGAAGGGTGAGAAGTGACACATTGCTTCACTTTTTTTAAAAGCTGGGTCAACACGAGCACAAAGATAGGTATGCCTTACAAACCAAACTGTAACTAAAATTTGAGTACAATTTATTTTGTCGGCTCTGGTATTCGAACCCGGAAACTTCCGCAGAGCAAGCGAGTACCTTACCACTGAGCTCATATCTCGTGCGGTATCTCATTCGTGTCGTGTATCTGGAGTAAAACTTGTAAATTGAGAACAATCAGTCTGGATCAGGCGTTCCCAAAAGTTCCGGGTTCAAAACCCATACCGACCATACCTGGCGAACTTTCGGTGTGTCAGCCTTTCAACCAACACACCCATTGATAGATAGTTCGTCCGTGTAATTTGAATTAGCTGTCTATATCGTTTTCTGCACTTGAAATAACTACAAAGTGGGTATTTACCTCTTTTGTACAGAATTACAGGAAATACCTATACGTGTACATAGAAAAACAGATCAGACATGTAAGAAGTAGTTGATTAAAAAAAAAAAAAAAAAAACACTGTCTCAGAAATACCGACCTCGAATGGGAATTGAACTCAGGATCGACAGATTCACAAACAAGTGCGCTAACCAACAAGCTTGTGGACCTTCAGGTTCTAAAATTATATAACGCAAATTTTGCGTAGAGCGGTATTTTTCTATATTTTTCAAATACAGAAAAATACCGTATAAGTGGTAATCCCGCTATAACTGTCACAAATCACAATTGATCAAATTCACCTTAATCTGGAAGTAGATCGCATCATCCCACCACCCTTGGTAGACGATTTAAAAGGGACATCTTCTGAAATGCGCCTCCGATTCGCCTTACTAAAAGTTGGCATGCTCAAGTTTAATTCGAACAAATTGAATAGTCTGCTGCCACAATGAATGAGCCACCATTGAGGTAGGTGAGTATTTGGTAACCACTGCAGACCTAAGAATGGCATGAAATATAAATGTTGATTCATAATGAGAGGCACTTTGCTCAACTTATAAATTATAAAGGTCAGAAGTTTACAGCGAAATGACTGTAATATGGAGCAGCTTAAACAAGAAAATTGACTCAAATATGTATCAAAATGATGACTATGGACTATGGAGTCTATTCAGGAAAACTGTCAAATATGTGGCGCAAAGTCTTTAATAAATCAATCGTTTAGAAAAACTGACTCTAATATTGAGGAAATGGTTATAATACTGCGCTTACTCACGGAAACTGACTGGAATATTGAGCAAAATGACTTTAATATAGAGGGAAATGATTTTAATTTAAGCTGAATCAGGCAAACCGTATTAAGGAGAAAATGATTGTCATATGGAGCAGCCTAATCAAGAAAACTGAGCGAACAGTGATTTGCTCAACAATTATGTGGCGGAGATTAATCTACAGCAACTTTGTTTTTTTATGCCATATTTTGTTTTAGTACGTATGCGTGCGCATTTGGTAGGTACATTACCACTAATTGAAAACCAAGTAGTTACAGTCTCAAGTGCCACTCATGAGACCACCCAGTAACCATGAGATCATTATTCAAGCTCTAAGTGCCACTTCTGAGAACATGTTCTTGAGACCACCCAGTACATATGAGACCATTATTCAAGCTCCATATGTGAGAAGCACCACTGAGATTTTCGCCGAGTCATTGACTGAAATGCATTAAATTACAAAGTCCGGTAACCGCTATTCCAGTCGTTACTATGGTTACGGTAAAGTGGGTAATCTCCAAGTACAATAAGTGTAATGAAGCATAATCAACATTATTATTACTACCTTCTATTGAGAGCAAAGAGGAATATGTATCAAATATTGAGAGTTAAGAGGAATATGTATCAAGTATTGAGAGCAAGGAAGATTATCAAAGAAATAATCATCAAAAATGTTTCATGGTATCCATCGATCCGTCATTAAACTGGAGCTAATGGAATGCGTTCTTCCCACATTCTTGATGGTTTATGTAGCTAATTTTACAATATTTTTATCTTCTTTTAAAGGTCCACGGATAAGTTTCAATTGACTATACCGCCCGTCTAACGGGAAAAAACCAATCTCGTCCATCAACAGTGCCTGTCTTCACTGACTCATCTCATAAAAAAGTAGCAGTAGGAACTCAACCATTAAGCTGTTATCTCAACAAATTTACGTCACAGCCTACTAAGTTCGATGATATCGCTAACTTCTCACAGTAAAATCAAAAACCAGAAGGATTAGAGGTACCTTCCCATTGGTGGGAACTGCGAGGTGTTGCGACCATGGACTATAAACTTTCCGGACAATGGTTTGACCGTTATAAAGCTCAAGGTTAGACGAACCGAATGGAACAATCGTTTTTCATTCGAATGTCAAATGCTGGACATTCTTGAGTTACGTTTCTTTCTCAGGTGATATTTCAATATCAAGACATTGTAACATTCCCTTTGAAGTTGAGTTTCTACTTTTTATTAGACCGACTGATTCAACTTATAGAACTTCAAAGTAAAAAATAACTTAATAACAAACATAAAGCTGTTGATAACAGTTACAGTACCAACCTAATAAAATAAGTTATTATTGATTTATTAAAAACATTCCTAGTCGTTTGAAAGCATTCCCTTTTGCAGTGAAAATCAAAGTGAAATTATTATAAAAAAAAGTCATATTTAATAAATTCAGCAAATTTGACATTCACTTTGTATCATATTGAGCCAAAAAATAGATATTTAGTTATTTTACAGGGCAGTCTAATGATAAATTCTTGATGAGAGTAATTTAAACAACATAATCTCATAATGAGATAGGTTTATGAGAAGTAAAAACGTTACAATTTTTCACTGATCCTGAATTCAATAGTAAAAACGATACTATCACTGGGTTTAAAAGTCATTAAGACAAAATTTTGTTGTTGCAGCAACCTCCATTGATTTTAACAAAACTATTTGAGGTTGGCATTGGACATCCTCTCTCTCTCTCTCTCTCTCTTAGGTGAGGTTGGTTGGATCTGGCTGGCACTCATGCTTCCAGTTGTTTTACTTCAGATATAGCTAGATATTTATTAGATTATTAGTTATGAAAAAATGATCCCTGTTGTTAAAATTAAATACATATTCAACTACATCACAGACATGAATGAAACAAGAAACATTGTTTTTCAGGGCCTCATCACCAGAAAGCACTCTCGCTCTCAAAATCCCCAAATCTCTCTTTCTGTCAAATTTCATTCATATAACGTACTCTCTGAATGCATTATTTAAAATAAATTTCACGGTTGAAAGGGACATTCTGGTATGAGTCCCAGGCCTCCAGGATACCAAAAAGCCTCCGTCAAACCTTCCACTCTCATGAACAATGGACATTGCACCATAATCTTCACTGTTTACCGGACACGGTAAGAATTTCATTAACCTACAGGATTCAATTAGAGTTGAAACCGTTGGCATGAGTTTCAGAAAGGTCTAGAGATCATTGGCAACATCTGTCCGGCCAGGCAAGTTGCCTGTTGCCTGCTTCACTGTTGCCTGCTTCACTGACTGTCGCAATCATTAGACGACAAATCCCGTAGTCAGGTCTGGCATGGTGAGTTTTGAATCAACACGTTTAGTGCGATTCAGGACAAAAGCGATGAGAGGAATTGCATTCAAAAGTGTGATAGTTTTAATTTTTGTTTATAATAAAAACAATACGTTCGATCGAGACTCAAGACTGCACCAGAAACGTCTCAGAATTTCGCACTTTATAACATATTAGAAGTCAGTTGTTCCTTGTGCTTCAATTTCAAATATTAGAGTAAAATTGATTTCAGTACCTGTCTGTATAGGTTTTGGCTGCTTGAAGACCCAGGAGTGGGACCATTAGTACTTTTATTTTGATAACCATCAAGGATATATTGAAAGAAGGCCCAGATGTTTTGCCAATATTCCGGTCTTTATTCTGTCTGGGCATGGTTTTTGGAGTGACTGTTTAGTTTATCGAGCAAATTGTAATTGAACAAATACAAAAACCCAGGTGCCAATCTGAGTGATATGACCTTAGAAGTTGAAACATAGATAATTTGAAAGGTTATCTTGGCGGCATTGAAAGAGTTAACTTCCGAATCAAAGACCCGGATCGTCCTAGTTCCTAATTGACCTGATCTTTACTGAAGTGAGAGAGAGGACAGTCATCATCTCACTCTAGCATGACTACTATGACGAAAGAGAGAGATAGATATTTTGGGAGGGAGAGATTGAGATAGAGAAGCAGACTAAGTGAAATAGAGTTAATAAAGGAAGAAAAGATTAATAAAGTGACAAAAAAGAGGAAAAAGAGAGAAGGATGAAAAGGAGAAAAATGTAATCTCAAATAATACAAAAGTGGAGAGAAGAAATTTGTAGTATTAACATTGAAATTCGACAATGTTTTTGTATGTTTTTAGTGGATGTAGGTTTTGAGTTCAATTAAACGTCAACTCTAATGAAGTATGGAATATAATTACCACCCTTGCACCTATGATTAAGTATATGTAACTAACAAGAATTCTGGTACAGATTGATGGGTTTATTTCATATTCTGGCTTTGTTGAATATAGTTGACGGGTATGTTGATTTGAGTAACTTCACTTTCAACCCCTACGTTAAGCCCAAGACACAACAAGACTAACCCATCTTACCCATTACCTTTAAAAGGCGAATTTCTCATTTTTCATTTAATTTTTGATTGGTTTAATTTTACGTTTTACTATGTCACGCCTTATCTACAAATAATTATTTTGACATTTCAGATACCTCTAATTATGTTGATTATACCCGTATAAGTATCATAGGTAATTTAAATTGTAAATCTGACAAGCTTGTTGACAAAGAGGATAGCGCTTTCTCGACTATCCTATTCAAAAGTATATTAAGTTCAATAGTAATAATATTGGTTAAAGTATCTAATTGAAAAAAGAAAAGAAAAAAAAGATAAGTCTTGTATAGAACAGTTCCTTGTTTTTTTTTCTCTCGCATGTTTCACGGCAAATATTTTGTGAAATTGTAAAGTTACATAAGTATTGTCGAGTAAACTCACAAGAGTCACAGGCACATTTTTTACCATTCATTTATTTTCGGTGAAGGGAGGGTTGGGGTGACAGAATTTTTCTATCATCACTTTTAACGTGGATATTGTGGATATAGAGTATACTCGTAGATGTAGTACCTACATATACAGAGTTGTAAGGAAGTAAAACAAATCATTGCTGTGTGTACCTACAATATACATGTTCCTCCATATTATAACTCACAGCAATAAAGATTACTGTGTTTATTCGGCAAGGATAAAAATGTTAATTATTCGTTAAGGATTGTAATGCTGCGTGCACTCTGTCTAATTGTTCATTTATCTTTCCTATGGTTATGAGTGAGTGGAATGAGTTGTTGCATAATATTATCAAACAGACATTGGTCATGTCTGAATTTCTTAAATACTTTTCTTGTGACATTTTCGAAGAGGTCACAGATGGTCCATCAACTGACATGACCAAATCAGAAACAGAAAATAAAAGAAAGCTAGAGAAACTGGAAGAGACCATTTTGTCAACAATTTTCGACGCGGAAGGCGCTTTTTATGTGGGTTAAAGGGGACAGTTATATCTATATTTTATTCATCGTCCTAAATCCGATTACAAATGATCTAGTTTTGAAATCCGTGTTGAAAAGCCCAACATTGAGAAGAGTATGGACAAAATAAGACAAAAAACGAATAGTGTAACTGTGTTAAAAAGTAATGTGATAAACTGTGTAAAAAACAATGGTCTTTCCGAATTTTTTAACTCATTTAATATTTTCAACAACACGGTCTTGTACATACAAGACCTTGTTTTAGACGAAAACATCTACGGATAAGAACACTTCATCAACAACTGAAACAAGTACCACAAAACTAACAACCTAATGTTCAACTTCTCGTTATCCATTCGCAGTTGTCTTGTTGACATTTAGGTTAGTACAAGCCCACCTCATGTTTTGCCCCAACTAGTCTGAGGGGAGAGTTGTTTGGACCGTCTGCGTCTAGTCTGATGTAAAAGATAATTATTATAATGTGTACCTTATTGTTTTGTGTATTTTTGTCTCTTATTTTGGTACTATACCCAACCAGTTAAGCACCGAGAAACCATGTGCACTATTAGTCGAGTGGTTAAAGCGCTAGTCTGGTAATCCACGTAGCATCGGGATCCGTTGGTTTGAATCCCACCCAGTGCATGAATTTTTCCTCATTAATTTGAGTTTGTGGCACAATAACAAGATTCAAAGGGTTAAGTAGTATAAAATGCTTTGAGCATTAACCTCGCCTGGTGGTTACCTTCCACAAAAGAGAGTTATTATTATTAAACAAAAATGAGCGTTATTTATGTCTTTTGCAGAACATAGTTCGTAAATAGCCAGAGTTGAGGGTACGATACATACACCAGTTCTCATAATGCCATTGAAGTTGAGCAACGTCCAGCAAGGTTAAGACTTGGATGAGTAATCAATTTCTATCCCGCTTGTCCCGGCTCAACCCAGGTATATTCGAAGTACTACCTCGTCTATCACCCCTACAGTAGGTACCTACGAGTACTATCACCTCTACCTCAACTCACCCATAACTCTTCCAACTCATGAATGAGTTGACCTAGAAGATCCCCTCAAGATTGCAGGCGAATAATTTATTCCACAATAGTGAATGAAACGTACAATAGTAAATCAGTTAATCTATGTAGATGCATACATAGTTGGTATACATGCATAATAGATTAGTGTTGATATATATTATGTATAGTGTATACTTACCTTGTTTCTGAACTATAGTAAATCTGTGTCCGTCTATAACTAACTATAATACCTAGTAGTACCTAGTTCATATATGAAGATACAAATATTATATTGTTCTTGCATTGTATGCAAAAACCAGTGGACTGACTTTCAGAAAGTGAAATTACCATATCAGCATCAGATAAGGAAACAGTAAGGAATTTCAGAAACTTAACTCTTTCTTCTTTTACTCAACGTCAGCTGCTCGCTGTGGGCTCCTAGTCTGAGGGTCTGCGGTTCTATTCCCAGATGAACACGGGAAATTCTTAGTTATACCGAATTATGTATAAATTTTTCGCTGGCTGAAAGTACATGAAATGCATGGAACTATGTTATCCGTTACCATACACTCTAACGCGCTGTCTCTCTCTTTGTATAGGCGTTCTTCACATCTCGGCCGAGGTGTTTGATTTGAGTAATTGAGGCTACATGTTTTTTCTTCTTCAGAAATATGTTCATATCTGGACGCAGATTTTACCCTGCGTTTCCTATTTATCTAGCAGCCCCAATTACTAAAATTAAATTCACCCAGATTTCATGGGGCTAGAATGGACAACCTTTGCGGTAATAAATGCTGATATCTAATTATTCAACATAAAAAGTATTCTTTGGTTTTCTAAACAATGAGTCACGAATTCCAAAACCAGGACGGACAATCTGCTCCTATCTAGTAAGTGATGGTCAATTGTTAATATGCTCTCATGAGGAACCGAATCTTGAATCCTGAAGATTAGGAAGCAGGGCTGGGGTTAGAATTCTAGTGAGAAGGGAGTTGGTAGGATTTGAAAACAGTTGACTAAACCATTCAAAATGGTCTCTGTGGAGAGGAAACCAATTTTAAATAGGTACTCAAGACCCTTGTGAATTTCTTTCAGGTGCAGAAAATTCTCGGACAATTATTATGGGTTCTGAGATAAGTGTGATGGTTACTAAAATGGCTACAATAAATATAAATATATAAAAAAATGGCAACAAATTTGAGGAAAGACCATCTCTCTAAAAAAAAAAAAAAAAATGGAAAAGATGAAGTTGGAAAAAAGAAGAATAAAAAACTAACATGAAGAACCAGTGAGGATGCAGAGTCCTGCCGAAAAGAGTGTGCCTGGTGTACAAACAGAAATGAAACAGAACTCAGAACATACATACAGTCCGAGACGATCTAGGCATCTAAATATACCAATATCAAGCAAAATAAATACTGTTCTATGTAAAGATTTCGGAAAAATAACTAAACAAAACTCCCACACAACTACGCGCATAACGTGTCGAAACAATATTCGAACTATTGTAAGAAGTTGATGATGTGATCAATGGGCATTCCAATGAACTATTAGGTACTCACACAATGTACCAAAAGTTTTTCAAAGATTTTCTTTAAGGAAGAAGAGGTAATTCCAAAGAAAATATTTCAGAAAGAAAAAGAGGTAGGTATGAATTATTAACCACCTGAGGACTAACGTCACTTTCGTAAGATTGGGCACTCCTGAACTCAGTTGCCTCTTTTCTTTACTAAAAATGAAGAAACTCTCAGAAATTTCTAATTCCATTCTGTCAGTGTGGTTGTTATTAAACATAATCCTACCAGGAACTATAGGATAACAAAAAGAAAATGCATTAATTGAGATTCAAACTCTGGAATCCCGCGCTAAGTTGGTACGTAGAAAGAAACCTTTGGATAAGAGAGTGTAGATTTTTAAAAGGGATCATCTCTAACTTATAGAGGAAAAAATAATAGGCTTTTTGTATGAATAGCGACCAGTAGTACCAATACGAGCAAGCAATAAGTTTGGACCAGTGCCGGATTAAGGCTGCGCGGGGCCCTTGGCATTTTCAAGGCGCGGGGCCCCAAAATTGTACTGAGTTTTTTCTAAAATACTACATTTAGAACCTTGAAACCGAAGCCAAGTGTTTTGGGTACTAATCCATAATAGTATCCAAAACGACGTTTTCGAAATGCATTTCGAAAATGCCCAAAGACGTTTTTTCTTTTAATGGTACATACTAGAATTTCACGTCTTGAAAAACAATCCAAAACATCATGATAAGTAAATTTGACGGCGCCGTAGGCGAAATTTTTGCAAAGTTATGGGGTAAAGTACTCGGAAAATAGATACAAAAAAATATCTTGAAAAAAAACATTAAAAGCATCGCAGGTGACTATAATGAAGATCATTGGTTAAGATGTCGCGATAAAGCCGATCACTGAGCACTCAGAAGACACTTTATGAGTTTG
Source organism: Bactericera cockerelli (assembly GCA_024516035.1). Taxonomy (NCBI): domain Eukaryota; kingdom Metazoa; phylum Arthropoda; class Insecta; order Hemiptera; family Triozidae; genus Bactericera; species Bactericera cockerelli. The sequence goes on from CM044961.1 coordinate 11,975,652, forward strand.
ATGGCAGAGATTACCGAAGGCGATAATCACGTCCGTCAATATTATTCTTTTCAAATACGAGTAATTATATAATATTTATATATTATATAAAGAGCATTATATACTATTTATATATTATATAAAGAGCCGCAGGCAATAGGTATAGAGATCTACCTATTTTCATATACGTGGTCGATTTTAATGTGGGGTCCGTGGTTTTTCTTTTAATATTTTGCTCAACTGGCTATGATTTTATTTAATATTAAAATCCAGAAAAACCGACTCGAAGGCCATTCAAAAACACTTATAATTTGGGTAAGCTGCCCGAAACGCGGCGACCCCAAAACTGCGGGGAACTTGGCATCTACCAAATCCGCAATTGGAGTAGGTAATCCGCTAGTGTCTATGTGGTTGATTCGAGGAGTAGATAGTAATAGGGGGCCCCGCGCTTTTCTTTCAATTTATGTACTTTGCCGTGAGTGTGTGTTTTTTCCCCTCTTATTTTTTCTTCTTACTCATTATCCAAAAATACCTAGTGCAAGCTTTTTAAAAATCTCATAATATCTAGTGTAAGCTGCTCAAGCACGGGGCCCCCTAAAGCGCGGGGCCCTTGGCATCTGCCAAATCCGCCATATGGGTAATCCGGCACTGGTTTGGACAGATAATGTGATCTGCTACCCATTAAAGTTGTGAAAAATTCCACAAATGAACGCCTACAATACCATGAATGTTGAAAGAGTAAACAAAGTGATTTGTAATGATTTTCGTAACATACTGTGCGGTATGGTGTTGGAGGCACATAGGCACAGGTAATTGACCGTAGCGCACAATCTGTCGGTATCGGACTTCCTGAATCCTCACCTACATAGCTCTGGTCATAAAAGTACTACCATGTTCCTAATAGATCCAGCCACATAAAAACAATATAAAAATACTCCACAGTTTACCAACAATATCACTACAGATTGTTCAGTGACTAGAGTAGATGTTGATGGAAACGAATTGAGAAAGCGGTCATTAAAATTTATTTAAATAAAACTTTAAGAAAATAAATACCTATACTTCCTTATCCACAAAGTACAAAATGTATGCCATTGGTGTATGTGTGTTGTGACGATTTTGACTGTTAAATGAAACTGATCGAAAGTCCGCGTTGCATCCATCGTGCATCGATGGCACGTTGAGAAAATTCTTTGATAACTTTTTGTAATACATATCTAAGAAGTTCAGGAACTTAGATATCAGAAAGTCTCTCGTATTAAGAACCAAGGTACCTGTATTTTAGGGGAATATAACGATAATAATAATGTTTATACTGCCCGATTAGGACTATGAAGTCCCATTATTCCAGCAGTAAGCCCAAGACGTATTATTATGTGGTAAAAATCCCAAATGGGAGGATAACTTGTTTTGTCTCGGCTGGGTTTCGAACCCGCGACCTCTGGAATCTCTGGATTCACACAGTGCCACCTTTACCACTGTGCGTCCCGGACAGTAATATGGAGCAACTAAATCAGTAGTACAATAGAAGAGGTTTGGTTTTATAGATCTAGGTTGTATTTTTTGGTAGTGGATGGATTTTACCTTAGAGCAGCTAACTTTCTGAGCTCAAATGACATAATTTCGTTAATGTCAGCATCCAGTAGTTGGAATCCTTATTGCAATGAGCTTGGAACATACCTGCAAACAAAAGAAAAGAAACGAAATTATGAAACAATTGCATTTTTTATTGAAACAGAAAACATTACAATTACATTACATTTATTGTCATTCCGATTTCTAATACTTATACCATCATCATATGGTGGAGTCATCGTGAACGGTGGTTGCCAGACAGTGAAGTAATGACTCAGTACTTCTACCACTGTCTTTACAAGGAGGCTAACAATTGACAAGGGCCCCAGAACCAAGCCAATGCTGGTCTACTCCCTGTTTATAGTCCCCCAGCCAGACGAATACCAACTGTGACCTAATGATCTTGTACTTTGCAACAGGATTAGATTTAAATTGAATATGACTTTATATTACTACCAGATCCGGCATTTTTCTCCTTCTTTGTACAGTTTTCCCAGTCAGAATAATCTATTCTCTTACGGGTCGATTCTCAACAATTTTTGAAATTTGTAATCATTGAGGTTGTGGAAATAGAACAGATGTAGCCTATTACGCTATATTTGAGTTTTATATACTGTATATCTTTACATATTAATATGTACATATGAACACCAAATAGTCTCGTCAACTGATCTCGCAGTGAACGACTGAAAACTTTGCACCTAAATGCAAATCTTATGAGTACATATACTCGTATATTTAGATGTAGGTATCACTATAAATATATGTACATAATAAATTTTACTTATACATGATCATTTAGGTACATATTGTTATTATACTGTGTAATATTGTAATGTATAGGTACTTGTATGTATTTTTAATAATTTACATAGTTTTATTTTGACACTCCCATACAACCTGTTCCACACAAGCACTTTTCCATCACGACTTTCTCCTTCTCATTCTTTCTGTCTCTCTCTCTTGCTCCTTGATTCATCACGAAATCAAATTTTCTTTTGATTTCACAAGTTGGATCACGATCTAGCTACATCACTACAGTGTACCATCAATATATCACTACAAACATTCTTGTGTACCATCGAAACATTCTCGATGGCTTGTGATTGAAGATGTTGATTGAAAAAGTTGAGGAGGCGGTGACCAAACTTGAAAAAATGAAAATTTGGATCAATTGATATGATACATTTCATTTAAAAATTCTTCTTTTTTTAGTGTGCTCAACACGGATGGTACATTTCCTCTTTGTACCGCGAAACTCACTCTTTGTCGGAAGTACTCCCCTGCACATCTCTCTTTCGTTTCAAGCACCAGACACTTGGATATAGAATTCAATAGATCCAAGGCATCTTGTCCAAAAGATCCGAAAGTTTCAACGGCGAAGGGAAAGAAAATGAATTGGGAGTGAATATGTCAGTTTTAAGTGTATTATTTAGAACACACTACACATGTACACATACACTATGCACTACACATTGGACAGGGAAGAAGCCCAGAGCAATGGTTCTGGGCGTCCAAAGGATTTACCTTATCAATCCTTCCACCACCATGACATCACACATGGACACAGAAAGTAAGTAAGTAAGTAAGTACCTACCTCTCATTCTCAAAATCCCCAAATCGTCCTTTCATCCGTCAAATTTCGTTGAAATAAGAAATTATCTGAATGCATTATTTAAACAAAATTTGACGGTTTCTAATTTGTGGATTTCGAGAGAGAGAGAGAGAGAGTGCTTTTTGGAACGAGGGCCTGCCCACAAGATTGGAACGGCTTAGCTTTAGAGAGTTGGAACAAACTACAAGAGATACCTAGTGATTGAATTAAAGTTGTTACATATTGAATTCAGTCTCGACTGCTTCGATTGGTACTTCAGTAATGAGATTTTGGATTTAGAAACAAGAGGTTGGTACTAGAAGGAGAGGAGTTGCAGACAATAAGGGGTAGAATTTTCGTGTTGGTAAATAATAAGTAGTATTACTGATTGTCATATTGTCAAGATAGGTTCGAAATATTCATTATTAGTGGATGCGCCATTTCACCTTTTTTTTCTAGATTTTCTAACTATCTACTGTATTAGCTCAGCTTGGATATGACCTCTACAGTTGCTATCAAGGTGAAGTTAAGGGATATTGTCCATTAATATTAACTAATCCTGTTTCATAATTTGGTTTAATAAATAATAATACTCTTTGGTGGAAGGTAACTACCAGGCGAGGTAAATGCTCAAAGTATTTTCTTGTTTTTGTTTGAAAAAGGTTTTTTTTTTTGTTTTTTAAAAATCGTTTATAAAAGCGAAGTTACTCTTCTCTTCTGAAATGACCGACCTGTATGACTATTAGAACTTCTAACCTACAAAAACCATAATTCTGGACAACATTTATCATTACATAGTTGAAGAGTCATAGGGTCATAAATACCAATCTATGTCGGAAAGACAGGATGGCTCTGAGCTAGTTCTGCAAACTCTAATCACACCGTCTATATACCGGGTGGTCCCAGAGAGAAAAAAGGTAGAGTTCAAGGGTTTCTGTTTCCAGGGTGTACTGTGGGTACACAAGAGTGTTTGGTTGTTCAGAGTTCAAGGACATGTTGTTCGGTTGTTGTACTGGGAACCTTTAGATCTAAACAATAATTAATCACTATATTTATGTAGATATCAGAAGAATCGTGTTTAGATTTGTAAAATATAATTGAAAAATAATGTAAAATATAATTGAATTTTCAATTTTTATCAATATGATAATTGCCCAACGATAAAGTAAAGGGATCAGGAATATCTCTCCGGAACAAATATCCATCATTGGCAGAAGCAGCGTTCTTGAATATTTTATCTATTTGTTCATTATAGAGAAAGAGTAAACTTGGCAACAGTGTTATAAAAACCAATATTACTTTACGGTTTCATCGACACTTTCTATTAAAAAAATAATTGAGTCCGTTTTTATCTTGATCCACCCAGTATATAAAATGAAACCAATGATATTTCTTGAATCACGCCTGCCACTGCGATGATGGAAGACCCGTGAAGGTCTGAATGGTATCACCGCTAATGTTTCAGCCCAGCATCGTACCAGAGGACCCAACACGTAGGTTTATGAGTTCGGTCATTACCGCCATCGCTTCGGTCATTTCGGGTGAAACAATGCTGTCTATTAGCGTAGAAAATATGTGACTCTGACATCCATTTTTCACTGGAGGAAAAATGTGTCAAGTTACAAGACTGTGAGAGTAAAGGGACTCTTTGGTCTTATTCATGGAGGATAAACAGAGTGTTGCAGCTCTGTCTGTCTCGGTAGCTCAGTGGTAAAGGCGGCATTCCGTGAGTCTAGAGATTCCAGAGGTCGTGGGCTCGAAACCCAGCCGGGACATGACTAGTTACCCTCCCATTTGGCATTTTTACCACATAATAATGTGTCTTGGGCTTACGGCTGGAATAATGGGAATTTAATAGTCCTAATCAGGCAGTATAACTAAGGCAATATTATTATTATTATTGTATTGTATTATTTAGCGCTGTCTCTTTCTTTGTATAGTCATAGAATATCCATCTCACGGTGTTGGAAATATTATATGGACCCCAAGGTCCTCCTGCCTTGGCTCCTGGCAATACCATTGATTATAAATATTTCGGTCAACTTCCTCATAGATTCAGGACAGGGCGGGTTTTAACCTTCAATCATTGGGAATCTTACCAGCTACCAACATTAACCTCAAGCAGCCTGGGTTTGGCCGGTAGCATCCTCAAGTGTTCTCTACTTGATACGAAGGAAAGTTCTGCGTGAACCAAGGATTGAGCCAAGATATATGAACCACGGACAGTGGTCTCGTCCTGTCGATAGGTCTTATTGATAAATGAACAGAAGAAAAAGTAAGTCAATCTAGAATATCTAGATGAAAAAGATAAGTAAAATATACAGTTGAAAAAGTAAGTTACTCCAGGATATGAAGATGAAAAAGATAAGTAAAATATACAGAAGAAAAAGTAAGTCACTCTAGAATATCAAGATGAAAAAGATAAAAATAAATAGAAGAAAAAGTAAGTCACTCTAGAATATCTAGATGAAAAAGATAAGTAAAATAAAAAGTGAGTGAATCCAGATCAATTGTCCACGTCTGGAGAAATATCTGGGTGCACAGGAATATCATCCAACTATTGAGATTTATCTGCATACAGGGTGTATAAGTTTTTACGGTCACTGGGAATTTGCGGGATTATTTTTTTTCAGTAGAAACTGTCATGTCTTCGTAATGATATTATTGCAAATCTAAAATTTGCACTTCTTATACATTAGATGTATTGAGTAGTAGTATTCTTAAATTCAGATAGGAGAAAACAAAACAGAATTCAGAAAATAACGCAATTGTTATTTTATCAGTGTTTCGGAAATGTGTTCAGAGATTCAGATATTTCTTCTTATTTTCACGAAGACCAAATGAAAAGTTAGGGTGAATTATTCAATGAAAAGTCGTGCAATATCCGGCGCGTAATTGAGGATTCAATATTATACAAAACAGGATTAAATATCTAGGATTTGGTAATCCAAGCCACCATCACTTAAAAGGTTATATCTGATATAAATGCTCTGTGATAGATTGAAATTTCCACTAGAGTATTTTTAAGGGCAAAACAGAATTAGATTAATCTAATATTGTTTCATTTATTTCGTTGTTCACACGCAGCAATAATGCTGCAATTACGTGAATAGGTATTCGGACCTCAGAACTTGAAAATAAATTTCAATCGAAATAGACAAGCTCCATCACCCCAAGACATTTTGCGACGCATAACTTGGGACACCCTGTTTTATGGAATCAGATGATCGGAATCAAATCAGGTATGTGGTCCGACTGAGGATTAGCCACGGAAATTACAGTGATAAGAAAATAATGAAACTGATCAGTCAATAATATATGTTGGTCGGTCAATAGTAAATAGTGCACCTTACAAATACAAGGTGATGCAAAAGTAGGGATCACACTATTTGCATAATGTTTTAGTTAAATCTAGAGATTAGGGTTTCCAGACATCCCGATTTAGTCGGGACCTCAAGATATTTTATACCTTTTCTAAATATCCCGATTTTCCTCAATTTCATTATATTTTATTTCACGATTCGTTAAAAAAAAAAAAAAAAAAATCAGAGTTCAGTTGAAGGGGAGATTTGGGGATTATGAGAGTGAGAAAATCTTTCTGGAATGAGACTCTAGCGTATCATCTGAAATTTGATCTCCAGTATTTTAAATGTACCCGGGATTAAAATTAATAAAATTATACAACCAGACTTTTAATTGAGTACACTAAAAGACTTGAGATTAGCAGGATTACACAATCATATTAGGTATCTATTTCTCAGAGCTGTCAGTAGGGTTTAGATACCCGAGTGTTATGGTTTTGTTAGATAACCACATGGAGTTTAGCCCAGTATAGGGAGTTGTGGTATGATTGTGGCGAGTATGCAGATGTGGTGTAAATGAGGGCAAAGAGTTGACCACTCAGGTATGAGGAACAGAGGTGAAGTATTGGTAGCAATTCTTGGTCAATTTTGGGAGGGTTTGTTCGGTTTTAACGTGAGTTAACCATAAATATTCTACTTCTAAAATAATAGAATTATCTATGTGTTAGTAAAATAAAATTATAGTCATTGGTAGGGTTCATCAAACCCTGAGAATGAGACTCAACACCATGTCAATGGTTCATTTGAATTGAATCATCAGTATTTTATTCCTTATAATCATTTAATTAGAAAACCAAGAATTTTTCATGAATTTTGATATAAATAATATTGGTCCTGTAAAACCATCTCATTGACAATAAAGATGAAATTTTTCTTATCTTTGAATCTTGAAAAACAACCAGGAAAAAAACTTACATCATGCAAGTTCTTTCCCTTCAAAATTCAAATTATAATAAAAATTTTGCCCAACAGAACTCTGGGAAATAGTGCAACTGACAGAATATTGACTAACTTACATTTGGCGTTTGCTCTCAATACAAAAACATTCGGGGGCTTTGCAGAAACAAAACAAATTCCTTTCAATGGTTGGTCCGCAAATAATTTTCCCTTTTAATTTTTGGGGGGCGGGACGACCCGGGAATAGCGGGGACAATCCTTGAAATCCCTAAATTAATAAAAATAATATCGCTTTATTTATACTGCCATTAGGACTATTAATCCCATTTTTCCCCGCAGTAACCCCAAGACTATTTTTGTGGAAAAAAACCCCAAATGGGAGGTTACTTGTTTGCCCCCGGGGGTTTCAAACCCCGCGACCTCGAATCTCAGATTCACAAGGGCCCCTTTACCACTGGCTAGGGGGGACAAATAAAATGCAAAAAAAACCCATGGGTTACCCATCTGATTATTATTTCCCCAACCCGGTTGGAGACCATAAAAACCCCTCTCATTGCCCTAAAACAACAAAACAACACCTTAAAACAGTTAAATTTACATCTTCACTACTTCATTGGTTTCAGATGTAATTGTCCAAAAATGCAGTTACGCATGACCTCAAATAAATAAAAAGATTTGTTTTATGAACATGGACTTAAAGATTTTTGTGGGGACAAATTTCCCGGGTCAAAGCACAGAAAATTAAACCCAATAAGTAGAAGACTGAAAAATAGGTGGAATTAGAGGAGAGACAGAAAGATGATTTTGTATGCCTATAAATTGTTTGAAATAGTTTTTCTTTGTCTTACTTCCTCAAAGAAAACAACAGTGAAGTTATTGTAAATATTTTTAATATTGAAAATGTCAAATTGTCAAACCCAAAAAGGCAGTCAACCTGGGTATAAAAAAAAACTGTATACAAGAGAATACTCGATATAATCAATTTCCTGTCAATTTTTCTTTTTTATAAAAGGAAAAAAACTCTTTTAAAAAATTTTGTGCTTAAATTGTCTTTGTTATCTTAGTGACTAAGTGCTTTCTTTTTTGAAATGGAAATTGAAAGGGGGATTTCCCGGGTTTTGAGGTGAGAACTTTTTGGAAAAAGAACTTGTGGGGGGTTTTCCAGTAAGGAGGGAAAATTTTTAAAAAGTAGAAAAAATGTCAACTTGAATTCATTCAAAATCAATTCCGTATGAAAACCCCCTCCACAGTAATATCGTTCCCCTTTTTATTCAATATCTTCATGATCACATCTGCGGGAAACATTTTTTTTTTTTCTTACCCTAAATAACAGTATTAAAAAACTTTACCACAAATGGAAAGTATTTCACAGAAGATACAAAAAACAAGAAAAAAATGGGGCGAAAAGATAACTATTGTAGAAACCAAAAAGAAGAAAAAGATTAATTGGAAGAGATTTAACCCAAATTATAGAAAAGATGGACATAGTGAAATAAGTGAATAGAAATTCACAATTATCACAAAAGAAAGAATGAAGAAATAATTTTGAAATCTATAAATTTTTTTTTTTTTTTTTATTTTTAATAAAAGGGGCGTAAATAAAAGTACTGTTGGGTTGGGGGCACTCGTTTTAAAATGAAAGGGGGGGT